>OZ038383.1:27668209-28138209 GCA_964036045.1 Eutreptiella sp. 'Long Island Sound 2002' | reverse complement strand
AACAACAACAACAACAACAACAACAACAACAACAACAACAACAACAACAACACAGGAAAGGCAAGCAACAACAACAACAAGCAACCTGCAACAGGCAACAAGCATGTGCCGAAACTGTTTTGCAAGTATTAGAAAAAGGACGTTCCCGTTCCGGCTACAATTTGGCGCACGTGTTCGCTGGCATGTGCTTTTCCCAAATCCAAAGGTTGGGCCCAAAACTCAACGATGGTTGCCGGGGCGGAGGCACCAAGTTGGACGTACCCTCTGGTGTCGGTGCAGCTTTGAGCCAAAATAGCCACCTTTTGCCCAACCCAACACCCGATCAAAATGGCTAAACGAAGGAAACAGGCATATGCCGCAACCACTTTGGTTTGCTTGTGTTTCAGCTCGCCCCTAACTCCACAATATGCGCAAGAAACGGCCCCAAAAAGCCTCCCAAAGGCCCAAAATCTGTGCAGTTTGCCTCTGAAGAGCCCCAGATCAAGAATGTGTTAGACCTCGTACTATGCGGCTCAAAAACCAGTTCTGCGGGCATGTAGTCCACCTGCAACCCCCCACTTTTGTGGTTTCCGTCCCTCAAAGTTGTCTGAACTGACCCCTAGACACCTGTACTGGTGCTCCCTAGGATTTGCCAAGGCAGCACATGGAGCCCAAACCAGCTTGAGCCTAAATGGGTCCAGCAGGTTCTCCGCGGGCTCGAAGATGAATTTTCCCAAGTTGTTCCCAAACCACTTCGGATGCCCAAAAAAAAGTGGCTTTCACCCATTTTGAGCCTGTGGTGAGCCGTTTTGGCCCTCAAAAAGTCTCAAAAAGTCTTGAAGATAGGCTGCCTTTGGACCAGAATATTGTCAAACGTGGTTAAAACCATATTTCTCCAAAAGAGATTGTGGACCACTGCGGATGCCCAAATAAGCCGTTTTAGCTGGTTTGAGCCCTTTTGGCCTTCTCAAAGCATCAAAAACCCTGAAAATGGGCTATCTGTTCTACCTCTTCCCTCTCGGGAGCCGCCTTCTCGGTCCCTGATGCAACTCCCCCCCAAGCTAAAAGTGGCTGGCAACTTGGCCATGGAATTACCCAGTGGTCGATACCGGCGATGCTAGCTTGGTGTCATTACTGACAACATTGCACACAAGGGCTGCATATGCAACTGTTCGGAGGTGCCTGATATTATCAAGGAAGATGATGTTTCGTCAACATCCCATGTGTTCTCCCCATGTACATGCCCACTGTATCTTCCAATCCAAGTACATCGACAGAACACGGACAGGGGAAACAGGCTAACATCACTTGTTTGGGCATCTCAAAAGGTCCAAGAACACTTTTCGGAAAACGCCTTTTTGACAGCTTTTCGACGCTATTTTGGTTCCCAGAGTCTGCCTTCATAGGTGTTGCAGTGCAGCATCTTGCCGCCTGAGCGACCAAACCAATCTGTGTACGAAGGGGTATTTGGCATGAATTGCTGAAGGTGGTCTGGATGTCAAGACCCCAGCTGTAGTGCCGCATTGAGCCCAAGGCCCAACAAATCCGACATCATATGTCATGAAGAGCACCCTCTGGGAGTGAGGAGGCTGGTACGGGAGTGGATGTCACAAAAATGCAACCCCCCCCCCCCACCACCACCACATGCACACTCCTGCACAACCACACACTCCCAGGAGGCATGCCATGACTAGACACAGCCAAGTGTGTTGAATCTGAGGTACCAACCGGCAAATCTACTCCACCTTTGATGCCCCCCACCCCCCACCCCCAACATTGTTAGGGCCTAACACTGGCTTGGCCGGCAGAGGAAATCCGGTAACGATCCCCCCCCCCCTTGCAATCTGGTGGGAACTGTTGTGGGGGGGGATGCAGGAAGGTCTGGACCGATGCAATATCGCTGTGAGTGCGACTCGCAGGCCCACCGTTGATGGGATCCCCCCAACCCCTACTCCCCCACAACTGACCGCGGTCAACAAAAATCGGTCACACAAAAACATGCCACGGGACACCGATTGTATTTCATGGTACCCTGCCAGCCTTTATGACACCCCTCCAACGACTGTGCATTCGTTGTTTCGCAGGATGGAAGCATCTGCCTCAGCCTTTTGAACACGTGGCAGTCCCCTTACAAACAGGAAATGTGGTCGGATGGCTGCACCTTGTTGCAGGTCGTCCCTCGCTCCCCCCAAGGGCCCATTCGAATCCTGAAACAGTCCCCAGGCGGCGGTTAGGGATGGGAATTCCTTTTGGGACCGAATTTGGACAGGGATCGTACTTGCGTTTGGGCTGGTCTTGGGGTTGGAATTTACTACTGAAGTTGTTGTTGGCGCTGATACTTGTTTGAATACTGGTGGCGGGTGCTGGTGGTAGTGTGGACGGTGGTAGTAGTGTAGGTGCTGGTGTGAGTGCTGGGCGCTGTTGCTGGTGTGCCACGAAACTCGTAGTGGTGATGGTGATGGTGATGGTGATGGTGATGGTGATGGTGATGGTGATGGTGATGATGATGGTGGTGGTGGTGGTGGTGGTGATGGTGGTGGTGCTCATGATGGTGATGGTACTGGTGATGCTGCTGTTGATGGTGATGCTGATGATGCTGGTGGTGCCGATGCTGGTGATAGTGGTGGTGGGGTTGCTGGTTCTGGTGCTGGTGGTGGTGCTGAGGGCGCTGTTACAAGTATGGAAAAGGCCCGGATGTCTTGCACACGGGAAAATGCAAAACAGGTGGGCACCGATCCCTAACCCAAGTTTAACTGCAAGCCCTATGCACCTGCGGTGGGGGCTAGGGCTCCCCTCTGAGCCCGGCACAGCTTTCGTTCAAAGCCTTCTTTGGAATGCTCTGTCGCTCTGCCGGTTGGTGCAGTTGAGTTTCTGGTGAGGCACACACCACCGTCCCCTGGAGCCCTGAGCAGGCTTGATGAGGTCGGCGCGGGCCCAGCGTCGGCCAGCCAACCCTGAAGGGACTCATTCAGTGCCTGCCAAATGGACTGCGTCCCCATGTCGTGTGGCCCGGCTATTTCCATGTGTGCCCCCGCAAAGACAGCAATGGCTGCCCCTCACTGCTCCAGCACCGCGGAGTCCCACAGCTCCCGCTGCAGTGGTGCCACCCTGGCCCACACATGAGCACCTAGCCACGCCCGAAGGCATTGCTGGGTAGGCCTCGAAATGTTTGTTGGCACCCCGCACTCCAGGACATGCTAGGCCTCCATAGGCCTCCACCCGTGTCGTGCTGTCTTTGGGCACTTGCCACACAGTAGCCACATCCGGGTGCCCGTGGCAGTCTACACTGCCACCAAAACACTTGGGTATCACCACCTCGTGGATTTCTGTACCGCCAATTACACACTGTGCAACAAGCCGGACCTCCAGGCGCGGACACCAAGAGGGTGAGCGATGAGCACAATGTGGCAATGGTTGCACTGCCACCGAGGAGCCCTATAGCCTCTACTGATGTAGCCTTTTCCCCAGCGGTGACATGCCCCCTAAAACTGGACAGCAAGCTGAATATGGCCATACTGGGCCACAGCGATAATCAGGGGCCAAGAGGCCAACCTGAGAGAATGTCGTGTATCAACAAGGCCACGCGATCAAGGTGACCACAACAATGGATGACGTCATGGGAATGCTAGGGTGGGCTATGGTACTCCCAATATGCAAGCAGCCCCACGACGACCTCCCGTGTGACGCGTGCCTCCAAAGGCTCTTGGTGACCCTTCTCCAAAGTCGGGTGGAACCGTTGCATGCCTGTAGGAGGATCGGCGAGTGTCCACACTCCGCGAGGCGCTTGTTGGCAGCACCGGGGGCTTAATGATGGTATGGCACCAGACACAACCCACTCAGGATTATTGGGAGTGGTGCACTTGGTTGCCATGCCTGGTGATCACGGTCATGAATACGCCCCCGCCTGCTGGCCCCTCACTAGGGGGCCATGGTAGTGCCTCTTTAATTGCATCCATGCACGGAGCCTGGCATGTAGTTCCACGACCTCCTACCACTGACCACATCTAGGGGACTATCGTGGCGACGGATGCGGGCGCCACCCTTGCGGGGATGGCTGTGCTGCCGGTCTTTGAGCATGAGCCTCGGCAGTGCAGCGCCAGTGTGGCCTCGTAGCTAGGCACCTCTAAAGCAGGCGAGGCCATGATCCTACTCCTAAGTGTTTGCAAACTTGCGGAACAGGAGGGTGTGTGCTGGGTTGGGCCCAACTGAGAGTGTGGTATGGGCGCCGTATGGGCGCCCTGTGCACGTGCCAGCAGCACGCGCATTGTGAAGATTCGGACCTGCAAGATTGGTAGTATTGGTAGGTTGGTGGTAGGAGCAAGTGGAGGGACCCGACGTGGGCACCCGTGGCGCGTCCGCAACCAGGGCCTGGGCAGCATCCCCCTCCCACAACCCCTCCCTCCCCATGGCCCCCCTTCCCTAGCCACAAAATTTGGTCGACATTGGGGCAATCCCAGTTCCCCAGCTTGCCAGCGGCGTCCAACGCTTCAAGAGGGTGGAAAAAAGGGGGGGGCGGGTTTCTCTATTGTACCAAAAGTTGCACGTAGAGTGGCAAATTCTGCCCAAAAATCCGGACATAAATGGTTTCACCCAATGTTCATAGCAACATACCTTGGGCAAGGACGCGGTGGCCTAAGGGGTAGCATTTAGGAAGCGAGCTCCTCCACTCTAAGCCCTCACCAAGCTGTAGAGCCGGTGCCTACAGCCGCCCACACCCTCTGCTAGGAGGGGGGCAGTTTTCTTAAAGTCATTAGCAATGCAGCCCACGGCCCTAAACACTGCATGCATTGGCCACCACACATGTCTCCAACGAGAAAAGAGTGCAATCCATTGTGCTTCATTGAACTGAGATTTGGTTACTATGCATATTGTCATTTTTCACTAATTTTGGGGACGTGCCCAAACCATCAGCCTGTCCGGAAACCCCCAAAGTCGATGGTCCCTGCCACCACCATCAACAGCAGCAGGACCACCACCACCATAAGCACACCACCAGCACCAGCATCAGCATGTACAGAACAACCACCTCTAGCACCTGCACAACCAGCAGTAGCAGCAACACCACCACCACCACAACCATCACCAACACCACCACCACCACCACAACCACCACTAGTTGCAACAGCATCAACACCACCACCACCACCATCACCATCACCATCACCATCACCATCACCATCACCATCACCGCCACCATCTCCATCACCATCACCAACAACAAACCCCCAATCCCCATGCACGGGAGCCCGAAAGCTGGTCACGCTGAGGGGGCCCTCTCCCCACCACCGAACCCCAGGCGGGTGATCAATGGGCCAAATGCATAACCCTACCCTGGCCCCCTAATCCCTGCACGCCATGCACTACAGGTCCTTGAATAGGTCCTACACCACCCCCATTCCCCCTTTCTCTCTCTTTAGGCCAACGGGCACAAGAAGAGCAGGGCCAACACCTAGCAGCAGGTAGGGGCCTAGAATGGGCCCAATCACTAGGGCATGTGGCCCAACAAGAAAGGTGCAGGGGTAGGGTGGGGACGGGTACAGACAAGAAAAGCTGGGTAGAGTCTCAATTGACTACCTCCCGAAACCACGTCCAGGGAGGTGGAAAGGCTAGCAACCCGTAGAGACAACACACACCAAGGGAACCCGCACCGAGTACCAGCCTCCCATAGCCCAGGGAACAAAATGTGACCCTCAGCTATCATCCGTGATTGGGAGAGCGCGATATCTAGTACCGCCCCCCTCCGGGCCCCGGGAGCTGGTCAAATGACCCCGAGAAACGCCGGCCACCCTGGCCTTTCCCTCCTCCACTCCACACACATGCCCCACCACCACTCCCTCCTTGTGCCTCAAGGTGAGGGTATGCCTCCTCCCCCACAAGTGGCAACACGCCGCCGGAGTAACCACCCCCCTCACATCAGGGGAGGAAATAGGATCAACACGGAGTGGTTCAAAAAAAGGATCCTCCCCCCACCAGAAGGGGGAGGAAAACGCCGTGCCAGCCAGCAGTTGTAAGGGGGGTGAGGGGAGGGCGAGATGCGTGCCCGCTCGGTAAATCCTCCAGCCAAGGGGGTCCCCCCTTGTGCCCACAAGGTAAGGCTAATGCTATGCATCCGAGAGTGTGCGGACAATTAGGAGAGGGGATGGGTGCTGCACCTCCCAAGCTGCCCCCTCCCACACCAACTAGGCTAGGTAGTGGCCTACACGTGCTAGGTGGGTCAATGTGCTCGTACATGGGGACCGATTTATACCTACGGTGGTAGGCCCACAGCCCCCCACAACATGTCAGTGATCAAGGCGGAGATTCGGGACCAAATGTAGCCCTCGCGTATGTCGCCAAATGCGGCCATATTCATGGTGGTGCTCATGGCCAAGCTCCCATCATAACCCTATGCCGCGGCGAGTGTCTACTGCCCCATGGCAATCATGCATGGCAACAAACACGCCCTCCTAGTGAGCATGGGGCACATCACGGGCACTTCCCGCCATGCCCACACGGAGGCACTCATGGGCCGTGGAAAGATGGTGGCCTGGACCTCCACCGCTTGGAGCACTCGTGGCTAGTGGTGGCATTGCAAGAGTGGGTCCGGCGGAGCGCTTGGGCGAAGGGTTATATCGGCCCAAGGACATACATGGGAGAATACGAGGCCATGCAGGGGGGATGCCGCACGGTACCCGGACGATGCAAGTAACCGACCCCAATCCTGATGTAGGGGCCCCACCAACAGCGGGGCCGGACACAAATGGACGTCCCGTCACACATCATGGTGCATCCTAAGCACAACATGCATAGTTGCACAGTTCTGTGCCCAAGTACCCCACCAGCAGCATCATGGTGGGCCACAAGGTGCCTTCCATGGTCACCCGCGAACTAGTCTAGCGGCGACCCTAGGCCCCGCTGGTAATGTTGGCCCCACTGTTGCTCCTACCGCAACGGCACTGGGACCACCGCTTTTATACCAGTCTTGGTCAATACATCCAAGACATTTTGCAATTACATTACACGGTCGCGTGAACAGACATATACTCCGGAACAGCCCTGCCCTCCCCTGCCCCATCCTGCACACAGATTCTGCTGTCCATCCAGTCACTGGTCTTGTGTGCTGAGCCATATTACAACGAAGGGGCTTTCGACAAACACGTCGGCGCGGAACGCAACTCACGCAGTTACAATGAACAGATTGTCCTCAACAAAGTGTTGTATTTGGCTGCAATGATGCAGCGTCCTCTGGCAGACTGGGAGGAAGAGGTGGTGCCTCTGCCTTGCTGGGTGATGGTTTGGTTTAGGATGAGGCCACAGCACATACCCAAGCGGAGACGTCGATCCTGGAACCCAGGTACTGGACACGCATGTACTGCACCACTGAACTTGCAGTCAGGGGCTATGGTCACAGGGGCGGACTCGGGTTATAAATGAGCATGCTGACGGTCAATTTCTGCCCTACGGGGCGTACAATCTCTTCTGCAATGCAAGCAGTCAGAGCTGAATCAGAACCGCGGTGCAGTGCATCCAAGGGCACTGGGTCCGAGATGAGGGGACATTCTTCATTGATGCACGTTTTATGTTTGTTCTGCAGACGATCAGTGCCGTCTGAGGTCTGCCTGCGTATATTGTGGAGCTTAGGACCCTTTGTGCAGTGTTTTGCACTGCGTACATTATGTAACTCCTTAGCTGCGCGGTGTACAGCACCTGCACTGTTGTACAGGTCCGCACGTTTCTGAGCTGTTCCATACCCAACGCCCACTGCGCTTTGAAAAGGTACTTGACCGCAGGTGTGACCCAATGCAACCCATGGGGCAACCCACGGGGCTCGGTGTGTGTGTGTGTGTGTTTGTGTGTTTGTGTGTTTGTGTGTTTGTGTGTTTGTGTGTTTGTGTGTTTGTGTGTTTGTGTGTTTGTGTGTTTGTGTGTTTGTGTGTTTGTGTGTTTGTGTGTGTGTGTGTGTGTGTGTGTTTGTGTGTTTGTGTGTTTGTATGTTTGTGTGTTTGTGTGTTTGTGTGTTTGTGTGTGTGTGTGTGTTTGTGTGTGTGTGTGTGTGTGTGTGTGAGCGTGCTTGTGTGTGTATCTGGATGATGAGTCAGATGCTGGCAGTGAGCAATTTCATGTATTGGGTATCATTGCTGATCCCATTCTGCTGTGCACTCTCTCGGCCGCCGCAAGGTGACCTGTTCTCTGGTCCCTGGGTCTACATGGACGTGGATTGCCTCCGATGCTTGCACCTACACCTGGCTCTATCTGAGTTTTTCCCGAATTATGGTTGCCCCTGTATACAGGGCTGTCTGCATTTGCAGTGCACTAACCGTACTGATGCGTAACACAGTAAAAGCTAAAAAGTGTGCAGCTTTGCACCAAAAGAGGAACACATGCCTCCATTTCACTACACACAAAGCATGATACAAAGTGCACTGCCTCAGGTATGTTCACGTCTGCGCATCTTTTCAACATCACCTCAGTATTTGATCTACACAAATTACCACATGAAGTTGGGTATACTCCCGGGGGGGGGGGGCGGGCCCGGTCCTTGTATGCGACCCCCCCCTGCAGGTTTTGAGAGATAGTGGGTTGGGGGCATGGCGCCAACGGCGCCCCCTTTTTTTTGTATGCCTCTTTTTCATCAAACAATCAGTGTGTTTGAGCGCCAGATTAGCAAGACGAGGCGCTAAACAAATGTCGTTTGTTGCAAAGTGCTTTCCAGCGCAAGATTAGCAAGACGGGACACTACACAAATGTCCTTGGTTGCGAAGTGAAGATCCTGCATTCGGAGGAAAACCCCGGCCCAAGTGCAGCGACAAATTCTTTCAGGGGCGAACGCCGGTACTGCGTTCTTTCTTTCGTCTTTCTGTCTCTCTTTCCCACGCTTTGGCATGGCCCCTCGAGTTGGGGATATGGACTCCCATGCTTTGCCGTGGCCCCTTGAGTTGGGGATACGGACTCCCATGCTTTGGCATGGCCCCTCGAGTTGGGGATACGGACTCCCATGCTTCGGTGTGGCTTCTTGAGTTGGGGATACGACATTTTTCCGCGCTTTTCTTAGGCAAGTGCTCCAAGGGGTGGTTCCCCTTGCAAAATCTTTCAACGGCCAGCATGGTGCCCAAACCCAAATCTGTGTGTGCCGAAACCTAAACCACCACACATGCAATCGCCGTCGAGCGATGGGAGTAGGCACCCAGGAAATCATTCGCCGCAGAGCGACAGTAGTAGGCACCATGTTGATCCGCACAACGCTGAATAGGGTATTGATAGTACGTTGCCTTTCGTCGTTGTTCTGTCCCCTTTGAAGGCTATGCCATGTGTTTGGTCCTTGCTTTGCTCCCTTTGTACAGCCCAGTGACACACCATAGCGAAACTCGACCTTGAGAAGTCGTTGAAGCGAGGGAGTTGCTTGGTGTGCAAGAAGAAGGGCTGCCACAAAGCGTGTATTACATGCCTTGTTGCCTACCACAACCACTGTGGACACGCTTGCCCATTTGCAGCCCCCACTTCACAACAGCCACCAACAGCTCCCCCAAACCTACCTGCAGCCCGTGCTCAACCTCCGAGCAATGAAGAAGCCCCCGTCCCACCTTTAGACAATGACCCATCTCTTGCCTCTGTTTCCCATGCTGCCTGTGCTGGGGGATGTGGCTACATGGATGCCCCTTCTAGTCCATGCGGATGCACAGAGGAAATTTGTGGCCGTGGGTACCGTTTCAAGGGTCGGGTTTCAGGGGGTGAGAGATTGCAGCATTACACTTTGGCCAAGCACGAGGCATGGGTGCATGCTCCTCCCCCCAACCGTCGATTTTTGATAGCATTGAATGGTTTGTGGTCGAAGAGGCCGCACCAAACATTCCATCCGATGCTCAGCCGGAGGTCCCCAATTCGGAGGATGCGATCCTTTTGCCCCCTCCTCGTTATAGGCAGCCCACTCCGTATTGTGGTTACATCACTGAAGGTCATACACAACGTTTGTTGATACTTAACTGGCCATTTTTTTGTGGATGCACAAGACTTGGCTGAGGGTACAATCCATTCATGGAAATGGGTGGAGGGATTGGCTAGTTTTTGCTCGTGCCATTGCACAGGTTGGTCGTACCATGGGCGGTCTTGTGCTGGATGTGCTTCTTTGAAGCATTGCCCTGGTCTTGCTCATGTGGGTCAGCACCTTCTACAAAAAGAGTGTGTCAAGGCACAAGAAGAGATTTCATTCGCCACCGCTTGCGGGTTTTGTGGCGATCGTGTCACTTGCTCCACCCAGGTCCTGATGCGTAACAAGCGGACACATGCCTTAGTCACCCTCATGCTCTTTGATTGTCCCAGTCAACCAGCTAAGCTGTGGTGGAACACGCTTGCAAAAGAATATGCAAGAAGCCCGTGCATGAATCATCTTGTACGGTGTCCCCTATGCACGAAGACAGTTTGGTCATACTGCATGGCACAACACTATGCAGATGTGCATGACACTGCGTGGCACCCCGATTTGATGCACATTGCAGATGCAGAGCAAGAGGCGGTCCAAAAAATGTTGCCTCATAAGGCAAAGAAGAAAAAAGTGCAATGCACCTGCGCAGGCTGATAATGCCCAGTCTGATGCAGCGGCCTCCTCTGCACCTTGTGACGTAGCTTCATCGTCGTCAAGCTTGCCTCCCAAGCCTTTGCCCCAACCAAAGCATCCTGCGCTCCCGCTCCCAAGTGAGTCCGAGGCAACAGCCTCTGGGGCTGAGCGATCTCGTCCCTTTAAAAGCACCGGGAAGCGCAACAAGAAGAGGCGGGACGAAGCCCAACGGGAGCTTTAGTCAAAGCGCGCCCGGTGAGACTCCTCATCTTCCTCCTCAGAGCGGGGGCTTTTCAAGGCTTTTCCATTTTTTCCTTTTAACCCCCAACTCTAACCAAGCCTCAGGAATTTTTCTCACAAACTAACCGGGCGGCGCGGGGGAACAAGGGGGGAGGGGGAAGGGGGGAGCGGGGCAACACGGAGACCCTTAAGACCTTCTTCTTGGCAAAGACGAGAAAGCGCTATTATTGTATACATACCTCGGTACCCCCAGACCCCAAGACACACATCCCCGCTGGAGGTCTGCATGTGGTAGTCGTTGGAACCCCCCGGCCGACCCCCCCCCCCCCTACCCCCAGACCACGGGCTGGGTGCTAGCCAAACCAAACCAAACCAAACCAAACCAAACCCCCCCTACACCCTCCGACCGACCCCCCCCCACAACTACCTCCCCAAGTTTTGACAGATAGCCGAGGGGGGGTGTCGCATCAGGACCGTTGATAGTCCCCCCCCACCCCCTGGGGTATACTAGAGATTGGAGTGACTCACCTGACCCCTGCTCCGAGACTCAAGAAGCACATGACGAGCACCCAAGCATGGTTGATGGTGCTTCATTGCACATATTGATGTGCCTTGTAGAGCTAGCTGCGCACGGCATTGTTATGTTGGAATTTGGAGATAGCCAATGCTGGGCGGGAATATAGGACAAGGCTTGGTGGTATTGTTCAGATCGATGGGCTGTTAATCATGTGGCTTTGGGAGTTCTTCAGGGTGGACAACGTAGAGCTCACCAATTAATGAACTCGAAGGTATTGAGGTTACTGAAAGAGCTGCACGAAGCCCAAGAGGACAAGGATTGCTCTACAGTGGCTACAATGTGCTCTCTGTTGATGTTCTTGTCACACAGGCTAGATATACTCCTTGTCCACGGTGCATCAGTAGTGGTGCTGAATGTGACTCCCGTGCACAAGACTATGATTTATTGCTAGCTCTATTGCGCTCAACGAGCCTCAAAGCGTAGGAAAGGCAAGTGGTGCACAGAGAGTGCGATTCAGCCCCCATATTGTATATTCCGTTTCTAGCAAGCTATCGATGAAGCAAGACTAGTCCGTACCTGTCCCCTTGGCACGTGCTGTGCACACATACGTGCGATCAATTGGTTTGGCCAACTTCACATAGGGCACACAGGATACCTAGGGCCACGGACCCTTATCCCAAGGTTGCAATCAATGCTTGGAGTATGTTGAAATCGTCATTTGAAGCACCACACACACCATCCACTATTAGCCCCACAGGTAAAATTCAGGGGCTGTACACCTTTCCATCCTAGCAGGCATTTTTCCCCACCCACCGTGTGGTGTATGTTGCCACCACACACCGTGGGCATTTGGTAAGATATATGGTGTAGGACCTTGAGTGTCACTAGGGAGGCAATGGGCTCCCACAATATGCTTTGGAGATGGTTTTGTAGAGGGCTCTGATGGATTTTGGTCTCTTGTACCTTGAGAGGGCGGCAACTTGGAGCTTTGCTGCCGCACTAAAGATTTGTGATAACCACGATGTGGCCTATCATGGCAGTCCGTTTTTCAATACACCTGTAAAGCCAGCCAAGGTAGCCTTGATAGGCTATGTGTGGGCTCATCACGGGCTCTCCGGAATGCATTGACCAATCAAGTTTAGCAGCTGTGGTAGCCATCGTGCTATTTGCGGTTAGCACCATTACAACACCTACATCCTTTGCGACCGGGCAAAGTAGCTACATGTGTATGGCTTGTCGCTTTGGTGATGCACTCGCATTCAACCTCCAATCTCCAACAAAGTCTCAACTACACCTGTGAAGTGGTTTGTGATTAGGGATGCAACGTCATGTCACATAATAATGTGGCCATCTTTGATTATGTGTCCCCTTCACTATGGGAGAATTTTGTAGCTGACTTGTGCAGCATGCCGAAGTGGACTTTGTCGGGGAATGCATGTAGCCTTCGGCATGGTAGATGCTAATCAGCTTATCCCCAAATTGCATGCGCCGATTTGAGGCAGGTAGAATAGCACCGCCTTGATGATGTTGAAAAGGAGGAATGAAAATGACGCCATATCAATTGTTCCAAATTTTGTATACAATGTAACTTGTCTCGAATAGCAAGTGTAACCCATTGTGTAAATGCAGTGCACCAACGATTTTCAATCACCCACTATCATTTGTTGCTTAAATCTCCCACTCCAAGTTGGATGTTGTCTTCCCAAACAACCCTCGTAGGAGCTAAAACGTAGGGTAGGAGCACAAACGGAATGACCTATCATTGTGAGCAGTGTGATCAAATGTTGGCACACATGTTTGTGGCCTGGTGCATCCACTCCTCGGTCCACAATATGCCGCTCGGGCAAGGGAGTCGTGACCTGTTGGTTGTGGTGTGTTGTGGACGGGCCATTCTTGAGACTACATGACTGTGATGTGAGTCAAGATAATAGGGTCTTGTTGTTTAGCTTGGTCACGGTGTCTGGGTTAGGCGGCTAGAACTCACACCATTCCCTTTTCCTTGTTCCTAGCAGGGACATGCGGCACTCCTGTTTGCCTCTACTCCCCACATGTGTCCACATGTCACACAATGTCATGCAATTGCCTAATTGTACATCTCAATCATCGCCTGCTGGGGATATTCAACATCTGCCGTGCCGCTTTCCCTACAGAAAGATGCCCGTTGGCATTGAACCTGCCCTGTCTTGTCTGACGGTCCAAGTGACAAGGAGACCGAGACTTGGCACCCATGCTGGGCTTGTGTTGCTTGTGTTGTTTCACAATCGTGTGTGTCTGCGTGTGTTTGTGGGTGGGTAGGTAGGTGTATTGTTGCCAGAGTATGCTCAGGACATGTTGCCGTGTAATCATGGGCATCAACCACTTCACTCAAGGGTCAACACATGCCCACTACCAAGGCCCCTGCCAGTCTGTGGTACAGTTGAGGCATACCTACATTTTGCCTGGGGGATGCCAAAAAGCTTCATCGCATCACTGTTCTGTCCCCCCCCCCCCCCGGCAAAAAAGAAACCTACATACCTTGATCACGAAACAATTTTTGCAGCTCTATCTGCCCTGCCCCCTGAAACTGTACTGAAAAGCAAAAGCTAAGCCACAGACTGTGGGTGCACTGGCAGTGTTGTTTGTGTCAAATTTTTGCCAATCATAGAGAGCATGCCGCTCATTATGGGCCCTGGTATGGCAGTGGAAACACAGTCCACCACAATCAAAGTGCCCTTATTGGAACAACGTTGGCCCTGATATGCCCGTGTCAAGGGCTTGGCCCACAGTCTCTGTCCCCATAGTCCTTGCTGCGGTAGGGGGGGGCCATGAAAGGGCTTGAGGCCATGGCCTTCCAGCCTGCTCTGGCACCCAGGCACTGCACACAGCACAAGGAACAAGGAAGAGGAGGAGCAGGAGGACTGCTGCAACATCACCCCCCACAAGAGCCCAAGAGCTGTGGGCCTGGTTGCCTGACCCCGGCCCAATACACGGGGTGTATGAGAGGCAGATGCAGACAGTGGCCAGCCTTCCTAGTGTACTGTACCGTACAGTAGTAAGTACAGTACCATACCGTACCGTACTGTACCAGCCTCCCCAGCCACGAGCCCCTGCCTTCTGGATTGTGTGGGATCCCCAGCCCCCCCCCCCCCCCCGCCCCCCCTCCACCTGCGCCTCCTTTATGACTGATGGGCAGTGGCTGGATGGCTGGAGGAGAACATACAAATCCAGAATAGGAAAGGGGCTCCGTGCAGGAGGGCACAACAGAGCAGGTGGCTGCGGAGGAGTGACTGCGAAGAGGATCCCCCCCCCCCCCCCCAGGGGCGGATCCCCCCCAACACACGAGCCAAGCACATGCACATAAGCCCATCCATATGTACAAGAGGGGGGGGAGCTGAGGGATGAAGGGCTAGCTCCTTGGAGAAGTGGTGCATTGCAAACAGTCTGACGAGAGTGTGTGGGGATAACGCCCTACACCATGCTTGCAGCCTGCTTCTTGCCTGTCTTGCCTTTGCACGTGTGCTGCTTTGACGATGGCTGCACAAACTTGCTGCTGCCTTGTCCCATGCAACCCAGTGGGTCCACAGGCCAGCGCCTGTCGTGGGTGCTAATGCTAATGCAGCCACTGCCTCCAAATCCTGTGCAGCCGACAATCCAGGTGCCCGCGTCAAGCTGTAGATACTCTCCGGCAGCCACGGGATTGGCGCCATGCAGGATTCACCTGTTTCACTCTGGGATCAGATGACACCAGCAGATGGTTGATAATGGAGCCTACACGACACTACACTACACTACACTACACTACACGACTTTACCGTACAGATACCGTGCCGTACCGTGCCGTACCGTACTGTTAACCCGGGATACCAGATCTGTGCCGTCAGCCCTGCCCCAATAGGACCACCTGTCAGGACCGCAACCTGCTCACTCCATCTGCGTGTGGTAGCCAAAGCCATGCTGACATTTGCCTTTAGGGGATCTGGAAGCCGCTGATGAGACGACTGCATGCGACGATGAGGGTCTATTCCGCCCCCCCACGGATGGGTTTCTTTGCACTCTGCAGCGCGTTCTTCCGAAGCTGCAGATGGTGAGCGATTCCCTCAGCTGAATTCCTTCCCAAGGCCTTCAATGCTTTTGAGGCCGCGGTTCGAATTGGAGGAGACAGTGCCATGTTGTTGGGAGTTGCCAGTACCTGGCCGATATGGAACCCTTTCGTCACCCGCTGGTGAAGTCCGCCCACCGGAGCAGTGATTGAGGGTGGAACTCCAACCGTTTGGCAACCAGCTTCATTTGGACGTCATACTAGGGGGTGGGTGGGCTTGGGCCGGCGCTACATTGCCACTGAGGCATCTTCGTGCGGCAGGTGTAGGAGGGGCAAGGGCCACCCCTCGACCTTTCTTTGGGGTGTGGGGACCTCCATGCTCCATTGTGGGACCCCAAAACCCCCAAAACATGTTTGTGAAGGGTTTGAGAGGTGTGCATGCGGACTGGGTGCCCCCCTGCGACTGGAGACCTTGGGTGAAAGGCAGGGAGGTAGGCACGTGTCCCGAGCAATCCAATGTAGTGCAGCCGGTCCTGCAGGCTGCAGATGCAGCTCCAAAACACAACACACAAATTGGAAAAGGGAGGACATTCGCGACAGGGGATGTGAAGATTTGAGAGGAGGCACTGTTAATAGTCCCAGTCCATGTCATCTGCGTCGACCAATGCAGGCATTTGGGGTCGAACATTTCGAAAGGCACAATCAGCGAGATCTGCTTGATGCATGCATCCTTGGAGGTCTCCAGGTAGTAATACCATCCCCAACAGGGAACCCGATTGGTTGGCTCCCCACGAAATCAATTACCAGCCAAATTGGTTGAAAGTGAATTTCCATGGAATAGTGGCGGCCCATGTACAAATCCTTGGAACGATTGGCGCATTGTGTAGAATACTCTGGTGGTGGCGTGCACATCATAGCATTCTCAGTAGTGGCGTGAGCGTCTTGTGCGTTGCACTGGGCGTTCAGCATGTCATTGAGCTCCATCGGAGTGGCTGTGGTAGCGAGTCTCCAAAGAGTGTAACATTCCAGGGGTAGAAGAATTGGAGAGAGAGCATGTTAGATGGACAGGGGGGCAGCCGTAGCCGGGTTGTAAAGATGATCGGCAATGGGGTAAACTGGTCTTAACGCCATGGAGATATCAGGGTCGAGACGGTGTGGTACCCCGCAACCAAGGTATCTGAGGCTGAGGCTGAGGGGCTTGTCCAAGTGGCGAAACATCCGGTGAAACAAAAGGTCGACTCTGGAACACCAATCTGGCGTCTTTTGAGCCTGGCTGCTGTACACATTGACGTCCCGAATTAACAGTCACCAGCTTTTCTACTAGTTTTCATTGAACTGTTGTCACTCCTCCTCTATGGTCAAACAGGCAATTGGGTCGCTTTTGCAACTTCACGGTAAAACATTTAAACACTGAAGCGGGGGCGGTACTGTTGATGGAGAGGCAGGAATGTAATGAAACATGATGGATGAAATGATGATGATGATTGACAGTGCCATGGTGTTCATGTGTGGAACAACCGGTGAGGTCCACATTGGCCTGGGGACCGCAACGGCGTTTCCTCCCCATCCCCCCTCCAGTTGTGTTGGGGAATGTTGGATTGTGGCTTGCTATGATGTGCAGTGCTGTGCTTCCATGGTCAGCATTTCAAACTCGCTTTTGTCAGCTGCGAAGTTGTGCTTCACGTTGCAAGGTTGATTTTTGAACTTTTCCCACCCATTCAGGGCTGGTCTCCAAATGGGTCAAGGCAAATTTGGACACTGCAGCGAAATCTGAACAAGGTGTTGGTGTCTCCACGGCCAGCATGGGAACTGGTTGAGTTGAAGGGTGGATTGGTACTGCTGCATTCACCAAGCGGTCCAATTGCACAATGTATTACCAGCTAGTCACTTTCTTTTTACGACCTTACACATGTTGCATGCCACACCCATTGCATCAGCTCCACCATTGTTGTGATGCACATTGATGACTTTGGTGTGGACATCTTACTGCGGACGTGTTTGTGCAGAACGTAGCCTCCTGGACGATCCTGCCTCTCTTGCATTCGGTTGTTAGTCATGTGTTCAGAGGGAAGTATTTAACCTCCTCGGATCTTCCAAGTCTGTCTGCAGCATTTGCAGGCTGTTTGGTGCATAAATGTACACCAGTATGTATGTATGGCAAATCTGCCATTGGCATTTGCAGAAAGTTACCCCCTTCTGCAGAATTGTCAAGCTGCCTCGATGGAGCGGTAGGCTTGGTGGAGGGGGGTGGTGTCACCGCCAGGAGCCCCGGACCAAGATTGCATACCTTGCGCTGACAGCTGCCTGGAATGCGGGTCAGGATGGCAGGAGATTGCGCAGTTTCGCAATTCCTGTTTGCGGGCTGGTAAATGGTAAGCACAAAAATCACGGCTGACACACCAACAACACGACACAAGTGCCTACCCAACCCCCAAATGTAGATGATATTCATCTTACAATACAATGAGCACGGAGAAGACCTTTTACCCATTTTGGACGTGTGCAGAAACTGACCGGTGACTGAAAAACGCTCAAGGAGTGGTGAAACAGGTTTGCAGAAAAAGTTCCCCAGAGTTTAGGGTCGCGGAATTGGTATCGACGTGAATCTAGTTTTGCTTCACACAGCGCTATTATGCTCCGGGCTGCCTTCTTGATAACGGGTGGCAGATGCTGACCAGGGCAGTAGCAGTAGCAGTAGCAGTAGCAGTAGCAGTAGCAGTAGCAGTAGCAGTAGCAGTAGCAGTAGCAGTAGCAGTAGCAGTAGCAGTAGCAGTAGCAGTAGAGCAGCAGCAGCAGCAGCAGCAGCAGTAGTAGTAGTCGTGGTGGTGGTCGTGGTGGTGGTGGCGGCGGCGGCGGCGGCGGCGGCGGTGGTGCTGTCGGTTTGCAGTAGGTGCAACGGCCGGTGGGCCCTTCCCTTACCTTTGATGCATCTTTTGTGTATTGTAACCCCAAGACCGCCACAAGAGCCCACCCTCTCCAGGTTCCCAGTGTGGCTCCAAATACCCAAGGCGATGATGCCCCACCCTCTATTGGGGTAAGGGGCGGTGTGAATTGTCGGATCACCCCTAGGCCGCATACCCAACCGTTAGAGCTGCCTGACAAAGGGTTTGGGTCTACGCAGGGGGGGTCCCCCTTCGATCCCCAAAATGGTTCAATACCCCTTCGGGTCGGGTTGTGGCAGAGAGCCTAGGGGAGCCGCCCCCGTGCATGGAGCATACTATTGACAGGAACATGCTGCTACCAAACCAAAATGGAGAAAGAACCTGCATGTGCAAGGAAAACAAATAGCATGGTAATGTACCACTTGGTGGAACCTTTCATGCACTCTATCATCCGACCCGGTTCTACTGCTACCGTCTCTGTGTGTGCCTCGGACACCCCCTCTTTATCCTTCCACTCTACGTTCTGTGTTGCCAAATGGCCACCACCATCCCGCCAAAGGACATTACCACGGACAACAAACTTATCCCCACTTTCCATCTCCACGACATCCACTCGGTGTTGCCATGGGAAATCTCTATGGGTACGAACCCGAACTTGTGGCGCAAACTCCGGCTTGACGTGTTCATCCACTAGAATGCGCACTAGGTACGGCGGATGCTCACATGACTACACCACTTCTAGGGAGAGTGTGCGGTGCGGCATTTGATACCTTTGCCAAGGTTCCATAGCCTCAATGAGCGCCACGCAGGGGGATGTAAACGCATAGGCGTCACGGTCCACCTCTAACGCACTTGGACGTCACCTAGTAGGGCCCGCGTGACCTAATACGTCACGAATTCGGCGCCGTACCACTAGTTGAGCTTCGCCTCAACTTTTGTTTGCACTTCCCCACTTAGGCAAGTTTTCTCTCCATTTTTCATAATGAATGCCACGGACGGGCATGACATGCAGCCGCTTTCCGACTCCCATCAGCCTCACGCCTCGGCAGAGGAGAGGCGTGCAGAACAAACCAGAGAAATTCAATGGCCGCGGGAACAAGTGGCTAGGGCATCAGTCAAGGAAGGTCCGACCCTCCCTCCCCTGTCCGTGCCGGAGCTAAACAAGGAGACACCTTTGCTTACCTAGTGGATGAGATTTCTCCTGTCTAACTTGAAAGCCTACATCGGGCTGAGGGCTGGAGAAGTCGGCGAAGTTCCACGACCAATTCAGTTCAAAGGCCAAGTCACCAACGACATGATGGACCCGGGCGAGCAGCTGGCGTGGCACACGTGGGACTGTGTTAACGAGTCCTAGTCGGCATGCGCCAAAAGGTACGCGGGATCAACCGGCAGTACCAGGCAGATGGACCAACAACATGCTACACCGGAGGAAGCCTGAGAGACCCTTGGGGTCAGCTTCGTGTGGCGAAGGGTCAAGTTCAGGGTGGTGGGGGGCGTCTTGCAATGGCAGGCGCGCCAAGGGGAGTGGATCCCCATTGACCCCCAACCGAGTGAAGACAGCCAGTGCTGCACCCAGCGTGGCTCCCCAGGGGGGCGCCACTGGCATTTCCAGTGCCCCCACTGGTCTCACCCACAGCCCCCCCCCCCCCCCCGGGCCTGAGGTCCCTGGGGGGGGGGGGGGGCAAGCGACACAGCCACCTTGCTCGCGGACCTCGCCAACCGCTCGGCTCGAGCGTCCAACGTCGATGAGCCCAGTACGCCGGATGAAAGCGCCATTCTATCGTGGCGTCCCCGTACCAGGGCTCCATCCGATTCCCAATTTCGTGCGCTGGCGTCCTACGCGGCGCAAACGAGCTCGCTTTCTATCATAGACGCACTGGCAGGTGTCCTCACTAAGCGGGCACACATAGGGGCCACCGCGTCCTTCATCGTGGTTGGCACGGCGTAGGCCAGGGCCTGGTGCCACGCCCTGCGCCGGAGAGGCGCGGTGATGTGCGGGGCACGCAAACCCGACCTGGCCTTCTTCAAATGGTGGGGGCGGTGGCGGAGCACTGCGGTTGCTCTGCAATATGCAACCTGCTGGACCGACCATCCTCTTAGCCTGAGAGCGGGACAAGGGCCCCAGTCCGCAGCCCTCGTGTGTGGGCCTCGCCTTATTCTGGGGCAAGGCCATGAACCCCGAGCTGGCCAGGGTGGTGGACACGCCGACAAGGAGGAAGAGTAGAGCCCCTCGCAATGCACGAGGCAAGGGACCACACCCGGGGGCCGCGGCAGCCAGCAGCGGTCCACGTACGGGGCGATCACGCGGAACCGAAGAGGGGCAGTCCGACGCAACATCGGATGCCGGGGAGTCAGTGGAATGCTCTGTCTCGACACATGAGTTGGTGCATGCAGTCCCTGAGACGATGGACCCTCGGTTGCTCCCCTGTCCGGCTCATGGGGACGCGCCCGGCACCGTGGCCGTTGAGGCTGCTGTGCAGCTGGGCGCCCCCATGGCTGGCGTGGGGGGTGCTAGCGGGGAAGTCCGCCGAACGGGGTGCGCCCAAGGGCCCATCGTTGTCGATTCCGATGTGGACACCGACGACAACAGTGGAGAATCTGGTGGTGAACCCGATGGCAGCTTCTCAGTTGGGCCAACAAGGCCCAGCCCAGCACAACCCAGCGGCAGGCGCTCCCGCTTCATGGGGCCGGAACGATTTGGGTGAAAGTTGGCGTCTGCCCGCGTGCCGGTCCGTGGCGCCGTGGGGTTGGATCACAGAGCTGGAGTGGTGGGCTCTGTCTTCCGCGTATACAAGGGCCCGCTTGGCTCTTCGGTGGAAGTGGGTGGTTCGCCGCCCATGCGACCCACCCCCGCCTCACAAGGTGCGGCTTGCTGCAGTCGAGTGGCCGCACCATAAGGGCTCCCACCTCCCAAAAGGCGTTGCACCAGAGGGAGCCGGTCTTCGCCGCAAACGGCGCAAAGCCCGCTGGAGGATACCTTCTTGGCTGTTGCAGAGCGCCTCGCGACCAAGGCACGGGGAGCGGGGGGGGGGGGAAGGTGGCAGACACCCGACCCCAGGGTTGACCGCCCGGATAGGGGGAACAGGGTACATGAGATGGCCCCCCTCTATCTTGAGTTCATGCATACCCTTACCCCTCATTTCCACTGGATTGCCGCCGCCCAGAGCTGTAGCTTGCGGCTGGTGGCGAAGCGCATTGGCCTGTGGCTGAACCGCGTCTTTGACACAGCAGAAGATTATCGTGTGCTGCATGCCCTACCTAAAGTCCTCGAGGCGCTGCGGGAGATGTTCCCCTACACATGGCGCTCCTACCTGCATGTCTCCACTTCCCCCGTCCCGCGGGCGGTGGGGGACGTGGACGACGCCATCCTCGATAAAGGCCTTGGGCAGATTGGCGACTTCCCCCTCCCGCAAGATCCGTGGGATTCCGTGGTGCCGGAGTTTTACCGGGATGGGCTGAGGGACTTCAATGTGGAGGAGAGCCCGGAGGATGGATATAGGGTGGTGAAAGGGGCATCTCGTTGGGTTTCCCAGCAGGCTGAGCGCCCGGTCTCCGCCCCTGTGGGGGGCGGGGGTGTACCAGGTGCCCCCGGACCCACTCCCCCCACGTGCTACCTGTTCGTCATCCCTAAGTCGTCGGAGAAGGTTTCCCTTATCCTCAGCTGCGTCAAGCAGAATAAAAGGGACAAGTCGGTGCCGCTGACTTTCCGGCTGGACTTCTGGAAGGATTTGGCGCGCGCTCTTTTGACGATCCCCCCGGGTCATCCCCTCTTTGTTGTGCACATCGACCTTAAGAACGCGATCTGGTCTTTCCGCCTACCGCCCCAGACACGGAGAATTTTCCGATTCCGGCCGAGCCCGGGTCTTCCGGCTGTTGAGCTGGAGCGCCTCCCCTTTGGCTGGAAGCAGAGCCCGTACTTCTGCCAGACGGCCCAGCTGCGGGTGCTCCACGGCGTGCTCCCACCAGGGGTACTGCTGGTGCACTATTTGGATGATTTCCTGGTGGCGTACACCGAAGAAGGAGTACTTAGGGAAGCCGGTCGTACGGCTGTGCGCGCTCTAGCCGAGTCCGGGATCCCAATTAACCCCAAAGGCGTTTTGGACCCTCTGCAGCTGGTCTCTTTCCTGGGGAAGGCCCTGAACCTTGCGTCGCGAATGGTGGCCTGCCACACTCAAGCACTGCTCCAGCTTTGGGTGGTGTGGATGAGGCTAGCCCTTGGGGGTGGGGCTAGGTTGCCCCTCCGTAGTTGCCTTGGCCTGCTCAACTGGCACGTGCGTCCGCTTAGGTTGGGGTGCCCGTTTGGGGCGGGGGCGTGGTGTTGGGTTTGGTGGGGTCGGAAAGTGGATGGGGAGCAGCAACCGAGCCACGGCTTGCCTGTTAAACTACTTGAAGGCCTCGCCACTCTTGCAGCGTTGGCGGCCGAGCCGTGGGCAGCCCCCGCCCGCAGAGCCTGGCCCCACCTTACGGCATTTACCTTGGCACGGAGCAGTGCTTGACGGCATGGTCTATTTGGGCAGGCGATTTGCTTGCTTGTGTGGATGGGGCCCGGGACGCGGGGAGGTGGAGGGTTGGTGCACGTGTGCCTTTCCTGGGAGTTAGGTCCTGCTACCTGCCCCTGCGCCGGTACGCAAGTCTACAAACAACGGAATTGCACGCGGTGGCGTGGGCGGTGCGCCTAGCGGTATGCCTGGGCCTGTCATCCGTCAATGTTTGCAGTGATAGTGAAGTGGCACTGGCCCGGGTGTTGTCCCTGCGCGCTGGCAGCCACCTTTAGCACCAACAGGCAATTTTGCGGTCGTTGGCTAGGACTTTGTGGGTTTCGGGTTTGGTGGTGAGGCTCGTGTGGGTGCCGTCGGACTTCCAGCCCGGCGACCCCATGTCCAGAGTCAATTCCGATCACAAGGGATCACAGGCCAGGACCGAGGTGAGGGCATGGGATATCTTGAAACATATGTTGTGCCACCTTGATGCCTGTAAGGTTCGTGGCGTCCTTTGTCTGCGCGATTGTTAAGGTTGGGCGGGGATAGGGGGGGGGGGAGGGGGGCTGCAGTTGGCGCCGGGTTTCTGTGGGAGGCGCGGCCCTTTCGGCCGTGACACGCTTAGCATATCCTTTCACGTGCTATGCCACGGCGTAGAGGAGGCCGCAAGGCCAAGCACCGTCACCGAGGCGGCCGCCGCCACAAGCGCTCTGCTGAGGCGTAGGCGGGCCGCCACGCCAAAGCCCGCCTCCACCGGGGGCGGGTCATGGCGGGTCGCCTAGCCACATGGCCTATCCGCCGCTTGTGGCTCGGAGCCCAGGCACGTCTGGTGTTCCGGAGACCTTGCGCACGGTCTGATGCGGCCGACCTCCTTGCTTGCGCCCACGTGGACCAGGCGGCCCGCTTGCGCGGCAGTGCTGTCTAGGACCGCGACCCTGCCGGCAGCCCGGATGTCAAATTTGACATCCCGGGCCATTTTTGCGGGCACCGGTGGAGGCTGCACAGAGGCAGCCAGACTGCGGTCCTGACCCTCTCGACCAACCGGAGGGTGGAGGGCCGTGCCCTCCCATATGTTTGGGTGCAAGGCAGCCCGCACCTTGCGTTGTGTGTGGCCCGCCTCTTTAGGCCCCTCTGACCCCTTGCCAATGTCTCTTTGCAAGTGTTGCCCCGCTTCGGAGTGTTTGACTGAAACTGCGCGCCCCATTATACGAAGCGCAAATCGGGCTCGGTGCGCGCCTTGTTAGCGCCAACCCCCGCCCCCCCCAGCCGTGCGCCTCGTTAGCGCCAACCCCCCCGCCCCCGTGCGCCTCGTTAGCGCCAACCCCCCCCCCCCCTGTGCCTCGTTAGTGCCAAACTCCCCCCCTTCCCCCCCGTGTGCCTTGTTAGCGCCAACCCCCCCCGCGCCAACCCCCCCCCCCCCGTGCGTCTCGTTAGCGCCCCCCCCCCCCCCCATGCGCATCGCTAGCGCGCCAAACCCCCGCCCCGTGCGCCTCGTTGGTGCGCTAACCCCCCCCCCCCCCCTGTGCACCGCCTTGTATGTGGACCTTCCTCAACTTCGGCTCGCTTCGCTCGATGCGAGGGACACCCCCGCACCCCCCTTAAACAATTACCCTCTTGCGGTGGCTACAGACCACCTTTTGTGTGCACCGCCATGTGTATGCATCGCCTTGAATTTGCACTGCCTTGTGTATACACCGCCTTGCCTGTGGCCCCTTAAATAACAAGACTCCTGCGCTGGCTACGGACCGCCTTTTGTGTGCAGTGCCTTGTGTGTGTACCGCCTTCTATGTGTACCGCCGTGCTTGTTGCCCCTTAAATAACAAGACTCCTGCGGGTGCTACAGACCGCCTTTTGTGTGCACCGCCTTGTGTGTGTACTGCCTTCTATGTGTACCGCCTTGCCTCTGGCCCCTTAAATAACAAGACTCCTGCGGTGGCGACAGGCCGCCTTTTCTGTGCACCGCCTTGTTTGTGTACTGCCTTCTATGTGTACAACCGTGCTTGTGGCCCCTTAACTAACAGGACTCCTGCGGTGGCTGCAGCCCGCCTTTTTTGTGCACCGCCTTGTGTGTGTTACGCCTTGCTTGTGGCCCCTTAAATAACAAGACTCCTGCGGTGGCGACAGGCCGCCTTTTGTATGCACATCTGTGGGTACGGCCTTCTATGTGTAATGCAGTGCTTGTGGCGCGTTAAATAACAAGACTCCTGCGGTGGCTACGGGCCGCCTTTTGTGTGCGCCGCCTTGTGTGTGTACCGCCTTCTATGTGTACCGCCGTGCTTGTGGCACCTTAACTAACAGGACTCCTGCGGGTGCTACAAACCGCCTTTTGTGTGCACCGCCTTGTGTGTGTACCGCCTTGCCAAGCCCCTTACATAACACCCCCGCACCCCTCCAAACAATTACCCTCTTGCGGTGGCTGCAGACTGCCTTTTGTGTGCACCGCCTTGTGTGTGCACCGCCTTGAATTTGCACTGCCTTGTGTATACACCGCCTTGCCTGTGGCCCCTTAAATAACAAGACTCCTGCGGTGGCTACGGACCGCCTTTTGTGTGCTCTGCCTTGTGTGTGTACCGCCTTCTATGTGTACCGCCGTGCTTGTTGCCCCTTAAATAACAAGACTCCTGCGGTGGCTACAGACCGCCTTTTGTGTGCACCGCCTTGTTTGTGTACCGCCTTCTATGTGTACCGCCTTGCCTCTGGCCCCTTAAATAACAAGACTCCTGCGGTAGCGATAGGCCGCCTTTTCTGTGCACCGCCTTGTGTGGGTACCGCCTTCTATGTGTACAACCGTGCTTGTGGCCCCTTAACTAACAAGACTCCTGCGGGTGCTACATACCGCCTTTAGTGTGCACCGCCTTGTGTGTGTACCGCCTTGCCTGTGGCCCTTTAAATGACAAGAATCCTGCGGTGGCGACAGGCCGCCTTTTGTGTGCACCGCCTTGTGTGTGTACCGCCTTCTATGTGTACAGTCGTGCTTGTGGCTCGTTAAATAACAAGACTCCTGCGGTGGCTACAGACCGCCTTTAGTGTGCACCGCCTTGTGTGTGCACCGCCTTCCATGTGTACAGCCGTGCTTGTGCCCCTTAAATAACAGGCCTCCTCGCGGGGGCACAGACCGCCTTTTGTGTCCCCGGCCTTGTGTGTGTACCGCCTTGCCTGTGGCCCCTTCAATACCAAGACTCCTGCGGTAGCGACAAGCCGCCTTTTATGTGCACCGCCTTGTGTGTGTACCGCCTTGCCTTTGGCCCCTTAAATAACAAGACTCCTGCAGTGGCTACAGGCCGCCTTTTGTGTGCACCGCCTTGTGTGTGTACCGCCTTGCTTGTGGCCCCTTAAATAACAAGACTCCTGCGGTGGCGACAGACCGCCTTTTGTGTGCACCGCCTTGTGTGTGTACCGCCTTGCCTGTGGCCCCTTAAATGACAAGACTCCTGCGGTGGCTACAGCCCGCATTTTGTGTGCACCGCCTTGTGTGTGTACCGCCTTGCCTGTGGCCCCTTAAATAACAAGACTCCTGCGGTAGCGACAGGCCCCCTTTTGTGTGCACCGCCTTGTGTGTGTACCGCCTTCTATGTGTACAACCGTGCTTGTGGCCTCCTAAATAACAAGACTCTTTGGGGGGGTACAGACCGCCTTTTGTGTGCACCGCCTTGTGTGTGTACCGCCTTGCCTGTGGCCCCTTAAATAACAAGACTCGTGCGGTGGCTACAAGCCGCCTTTTGTGTGCACAGCTCTGCGTGTGTACCGCCTTCTATGTGTATTGCCGTGCTTGTGGCCCCTTTAATAACAACACTCCTGCGGTGGCTACAGACCGCCTTTTGTGTGCACCGCCTTGTGTGTGTACCGCGTCCTATGTGTACCGCCTTGCCTCTTGCCCCTTAAATAACAAGACTCCTGCGGTGGCGACAGACTGCCTTTTGTGTGCACCGCCTTGTGTGTGTACCGCCTTCTATGTGTACAGTCGTGCTTGTGGCTCGTTAAATAACAAGACTCCTGCGGTGGCTACAGACCGCCTTTAGTGTGCACCGCCTTGTGTGTGCACCGCCTTCCATGTGTACAGCCGTGCTTGTGCCCCTTAAATAACAGGCCTCCTCGCGGGGGCACAGACCGCCTTTTGTGTCCCCGGCCTTGTGTGTGTACCGCCTTGCCTGTGGCCCCTTCAATACCAAGACTCCTGCGGTAGCGACAAGCCGCCTTTTATGTGCACCGCCTTGTGTGTGTACCGCCTTGCCTTTGGCCCCTTCAATACCAAGACTCCTGCAGTGGCTACAGGCCGCCTTTTGTGTGCACCGCCTTGTGTGTGTACCGCCTTGCTTGTGGCCCCTTCAATACCAAGACTCCTGCGGTAGCGACAAGCCGCCTTTTATGTGCACCGCCTTGTGTGTGTACCGCCTTGCTTGTGGCCCCTTAAATAACAAGACTCCTGCGGTGGCGACAGACCGCCTTTTGTGTGCACCGCCTTGTGTGTGTACCGCCTTGCCTGTGGCCCCTTAAATGACAAGACTCCTGCGGTGGCTACAGCCCGCCTTTTGTGTGCACCGCCTTGTTTGTGTACCGCCTTGCTTGTGGCCCCTTAAATAACAAGACTCCTGCGGTGGCGACAGGCCGCCTTTAGTGTGCACCGCCTTGTGTGTGTACCGCCTTGCCTCTGGCCCCTTAAATAACAAGACTCCTGCGGTAGCGACAGGCCCCCTTTTGTGTGCACCGCCTTGTGTGTGTACCGCCTTCTATGTGTACAACCGTGCTTGTGGCCTCCTAAATAACAAGACTCTTTGGGGGGGTACAGACCGCCTTTTGTGTGCACCGCCTTGTGTGTGTACCGCCTTGCCTGTGGCCCCTTAAATAACAAGACTCGTGCGGTGGCTACAAGCCGCCTTTTGTGTGCACAGCTCTGCGTGTGTACCGCCTTCTATGTGTATTGCCGTGCTTGTGGCCCCTTAAATAACAAGACTCCTGCGGTGGCGACAGACCGCCTTTTGTGTGCACCGCCTTGTGTGTGTACCGCCTTGCCTTTGGCCCCTTAAATAACAAGACTCCTGCGGTGGCGACAGACCGCCTTTACTGTGCACCGCCTTGTGTGTGCACCGCCTTGTGCATGCACCAGCTTGTATGTGCACCGCCTTCTGTATGGACGGACTTGTATGTGGACTACGCGTCTCGTGAGTGCCAACCCCCCCCCCCCGTGCGCCTCGTTAGCGCCAAAACCCCCCCCCCTACTCCTCGTTAGTGCCAAAGTCCCCCCCCGCCCCGTGCGCCTCGTTAGCGCCAACCCCCCCCCCCCCCGTGTGCCTCGTTAGCGCCAAACTCCCCCCCCCGTGCGCCTTGTTAGCGCCACCCCCCCCCCCATGCGCCTCGTTAGCGCCAAACCCCCCCCCCCCCCCGGCGCCTCGTTAAAGGAGGCACACGGTCTCGGTCAAACAATGTCGCTTCGTCAGTGCGCAGGCCCTGGGTGCATTTTCCCGGCGAGGGGGAGGGGGGCATCGTGGGTGGTGGTGACTTGCCTGTGGCCGAGTGTGTGCCGCTCACTGGATCCTGACGGTTGCGGGGTGTGGTCAGCGGGCCGAGACATCCCTTTGTAGCCGTTGGCCGGTCGCTTCCTTGGGGGTGGTCGTGTGGCTGACCCTCTGTGACCTTTGCCTAAGTTGCTGGCACCCGGGCGTAGTACCCTCAGACGTTCGGTCCCCGCCCTTCCCGCTGACCTGCCGTGGAGTTTTGCAACGCGTAGGTGGTGCTGTATTCTTGTGCTCCGCTTTTGCAAACTTGTCTCATTCCGGGTGCCCAATGCCTCCACAGCCAATTGCACGTCATGTTCCTCTACATCTTCCCACGGCGGGTCCACTCGGCCAAGAAGTGGGTTCGTTTGTTTGCGCCTGCAAAACTACAGCCTAGCGTACCTCACCTAACTAGGGCAACCTCATGATACCATCCAAATACTTCACTAGAGGCACATCTAGGCTTGCTCACATTTCCAATGCGGGCACGGCGCACCCTCGCGCACAAAACACCTCATGCCCGGTGTATAGGTCGGGGTGCTACCTTAGAGTGGGACTGTACTTTCAAGGGTGGTTGCAACCCGCCAAGTGGGCCTTCCCTTGCTCATTGTTGTGGTAGAGGAAGAAATAGGGGCAGGGGTGGTAGGTGCAGAGGACACCATGTAGGAGAGTAGAGGCAGAGGCAAGAGGCATAGGTAGAGCCACAAGAAGAGAAAAAGAGGCTGAGATTGAAAGAGACCCCTACCAACAAAGGGATGGGCAATTGGGGTATTTGGCACTGTTGCATGACCAAATTCAGTGAGAATGTGCAGAGCGGCTCACATGGAGGAGCAGATACAAAATTTTATTCAACAGTACATTTTTACCAAAATGCTGAGGGGGGTAATTCTAGGAGAGTTGAGTGCTTCATATTGGCAGATGCCAATGCCCAAGTGGCCTATGCCAATCGTAAAGCGTGGAGAACAAAAGACAGTGCCGCAGCTGTGTGTTGGTTTTGGATCTGGAATAGGCACCAATTTTGCTGATTTGTGTTGGGTTTTGGGAACAAGTAGGATAGCCCGGGGATGGGGGTGGCATGGCCAAGTGTTGGCAAGGATACTGACCTCCCACCGAATTCCTGGTTTTTGTTCACAGAATTCCACTGAGAAGCCCATCGATTAGCTGATCTTTTTTCATAATTTCTCCTAGACATCAAAGCGAGCAATCAACTATGTGACACAATTACACCTCTACATAGGGTTGAATTAAACGCTAGTCGTGCCACTGGTCAAATAAAAAATAAACGCGTTTATTCGTTTAATTTCAAAAACGCCGGATTACGGGCAACCACCATTGTTTATCGATGTTTATTGATGTTTGTTTGTGTTGTTTCACATTCCTGCATTGCTTGCGGAAGGTTTTGGGCTGTTTGGGTGTGCCATTTCTTGGATTCTTGGCACTTTGGGGGTTCGGCAACTTCACACATCACAGGGCAAGAGCGTCACGGATGGTACTCCTCCACCCATAAACATTGGTTGCCAATAGCGTCAGTTTCTCATCAACTACCGTTGTTTGTCGATTTTTTTTGTTTTTTTGTGCATTGTTTAGAGAATGCAATTTCTTGGATATTGGTCACTTTGGGTGTTTGTCAGCTTTAGGCATCACATGGCAACAACGTTGCAGACGTACTCCTCCACCCCATAAACATCAGTTGCCAACACTGTTGGTTTCTCATCGACCGCTGTTGTTTGTCTATTGTTGTTCTGTGCATTGTTTGGAGAACGCTTCGGGTCCTGTTGTTGTGCGATTTGTTTCCAAGTGCACTAGCAGAGGCCAAAAGGGGCAAATTTTTTGACATTGTGACCTCTGGCAAACATCGGACTAAAAATTTGAAATTTGTGGTGCACCAACATAGGCCAACAGGGGCAGAAGTTCGAACAATGGGACATATGGCAAGCATCAGACTAAGAAATTTAAAATTCTTGGTGCACCATCAGAGGCCAACGAGGGCAGAAATTTGGACAGCGGGACCTATGGCAGGCATCAGACTCAAAATTAATAATTCCTGGTGCACCAGCACAAGCCAACAAGGGCAGAAATTTGGACACTGGGATGTACGGCAAGCATCAGGCTAAAAATTTAGAATTCTTGGTGCACCAGCATAGGCCCACAGGGGCGGAAATTGGGACACTAGTACGTATGGCAAGCTTCAAACTCAAAATTCCGGGTACACCAGTAGAGGCCACCATGGGCAGAAATTGAGGCAATGAGAACTGTGGTCGTCATTGGTCAAATGGCCTCGGACTAGTGTTTATTTCAGACCTGCCTCTACATGGGCAGCCTTCATCCCATGAACGGGGGGGGAAAACCGATGAGCCTTTGCTGTCACTTGAGCCACCCTCTCTGAGAAGAAACTATGAAACACCGCAACGCAATGTTGGTAACATGCAATTTGTCGTCTGCATACACCACCGACAGGATCACGACCTTTGCTTTCGCTTCTCACCACTGGTGAGCCCTTGCTTGCTTGCGCACACTGGGTTGAAAACTTAGTACCTATCCAAATTGTGCAATGGGAAACGAAAAATGTTCCGAATGACAACCCTATCCTAACAACTGAAATGTCGGAGCTCGTACTCAAATGCACGCCTTTGCGAACAGCACACAAACAGACAAAACTCGACACTGAGCCAAGCCGCTGCTGTTCCATTTTGTATCTTGCGAGGTCCTCCGATGCCGCCACCCGCCTGTTGTCTGCCCAGGTGCTCGTGAGTGGTTGCATGTCCTTCATAATTTCTTTCTTGCGGGCCATGGCCTTCATCCGTTTGGGGCTATTCTTGTTGGCCATGGTTCCTCTTGGGGATGCGTGTACACTCATTGCTGCTGGTAAGGATGCTACGAAGGATGGGTCCGTTATGGTAAGTCACACAGATGATGCCGGTGAGGGGACCTCCGACCTCCGTCTCATCAACGTGCCTGCTCAAGACCATGGTAAAGATTCCTTGCGACCTGTGTACTCCTTCAAAAACGCCTACCCAAGAGTGGTGGCGGAAGACCGTTCCCCTCTTTATGGGCCCAAGGACGGTGAGGCGGCGAGCGAACCCCTCGGGTGTGTGCTCGGGTGCATGGTAATGAGCGACAAGGTTGTCATACGAAAGAGGGAGGGTTGTGATGGTTGTGAGATCCACCGCGTCGCCTCACCATGGAGCGCACACCCTCTTGTGTGCCTCAAGACAGTTGCTCCAAGATACACTTCACAATTGATGCTTAAAAGGAAGATTGTCAAGCTTACCCATTTTGTCGTGAGGCTTTGGTGCATTTCTGTTCTCGTCCCACACACCCGGGCGTAAGTGTGGGTCGGCCACCCACCTATCCTTGGGACAAGGGTTAGAAAGTCAGTGGTACAAAAAAATGCAGCCGGTGCAAAGGTTCGAACGATCTTCTAAAAACTTTTCGGAGGGAAAGAAAAAGCCTTTCGACGGCAACACCGCCCCTCCAAAGAAGCGTTACTGAGAAAGGTTCTGGAAGATTATGGAGAGATGTGGAGGGCTGTTTGGTTGCGTTATTGATTCGTTTGTTCATCTATTCCCAAGGAGATTGCCCCCACCCCCGTTACTGTTTTCTTTGGGCAAAATTTTGAGGAACCTTACCGTTTGAGCTTGTTTGTGATGTGTATGTTGTAATGCGTGTAATTTTTTTGGCGGTAAATGTGTGTAACAAAAAAATGGTCATGCTGTGTATTTTTTTGTGGTATTTGCGTGCAAACCATGCTCGTGTTTACCGCGGAAAAAAACTACACAAGGTGACAATTTTTTTTTGTACCCGTGTTTACCGCAAAAAATTACACACCATGACAACTTTTGTACTTGCATTTACAGCAAAAAAACTACATGATCGCAAGCCAAAAAAAATTGCACAAGTTTACCGCAAAGAAAAATAAGTTACACAATTTTATCGAAAAAAATACATGCATGTAGCCAATGTGCACACTTGTGGGCCACTGTTGATCCCCCCCCCCCCCCCGCCCACTCTGAAGTGTTGGGAACACCCCAAACGGCATGGGTTATGTAGCCAATCTGCCCACTTGTGGGCCACTACTGATTTTGTCCCCTGCTCTGAAGCGTTGGGGACCCCCTTAGACGGCATGGGTTATGTAGCCAATCTGCCCACTTGTGGGCCACTGCTGATTTTGTCCCCCACTTTGAAGCGTTGGCGACCCCCTTAGACGGCAGGGGTTATGTAGCCAATCCGCCCACTTGTGGGCCATTGCTGATTTTGTCCCCCGCTCTGAAGCGTTGGGGACCCCCTAGACGGCAAGGGTTATGTAGCCAACGCGCCCACTTGTGGGCCACTACTGATTTTGTCCCCTTCTCCGCAGCGTTGGGAAGCCTCTAGACGGCAGAGGTTCTGTAGCCAATCGGCCCACTTGTGGGCCATTGCTGATTTTGTCCCCTGCTGTGCAGCGTTGGGGACCCCCTCAGACGGCAGGGGTTCTGTAGCCAATCAGCCGCATTTGTGGGCCACTACTGATTTTGTCCCCTGCTCTGAAGCATTGGGGACCCCCTTAGATGGCAGCGGTTATGTAGCCAACCCGCGCATTTGTGGGCCACTGCTGATTTTGTCCCCCACTTTGAAGCGTTGGGGACCCCCTTAGATGGCAGGGGTTATGTAGCCAATCCGCCCACTTGTGGGCAACTGCTGATTTTGTCCCCCGCTCTGAAGCGTCGGGGATCCCCTCACACAGCTACATAACCCCTGCCGTCTGCCACTTGTGGGCCAGTGCTGATTTTGTCCCCCAATTTGAAGCGTTGGGGACCCCCTAGAGGGCAGGAGTTCTGTAGCCAATCCGCCCAGTTGTGGGTCACTACTGATTTTGTCCCCTGTTCTGCAGCGTTGTGGGGACCCCCGTAGACGGCAAGGGTTATGTAGCCAACCCGCGCATTTGTGGGCCATTGCTGATTTTGTCCCCCGCTCTGAAGTGTTGGGGACCCCCTTAAACAGCAGGGGTTATGTAGCCAACACGACAACTTGTGGGCCACTGCTGATTTTGTCCCCCGCTTTGAATCATCGGGAACCCCTCTAATGGCATTTGGTGTGTAGCCAATCCGCCCAATTCTGAGCACTGCTGATTTTGTCCCCCACTTTGAAGCGTGGGGGAACCCCTAGGTGGCGGGGTTTTGTAGCCAATCCGCCCACTTGTGGGCCATTGCTGATTTTGTCCCCTTCTCTGCAGCGTTGAGGACCCTGTAGACGGCAGAGGGTATGCAGCCAATCCGCCCACTTGTGGGCCATTGCTGATTTTCTCCCCCGCTATGCAGCGTTGGGGACCCCCTTAGGCGGCACGGGTGATGTAGCCAACCGGCGCATTTTTGGGCCACTACTGATTTTGTCCCCTGCTCTCAGGCGTTGGGGACCCCCTAGACGGCAGGGGTTCTGTAGCCAATCCGCCCACTTGTGGGCCACTACTGATTTTGTCCCCCGCTCTGCAGTGTTGGGGACCCCCTAGATGGCGGGGGTTATGTCGCCAGCCCGCACATTTGTGGGCCACTACTGATTCTGTCCCCTGCTCTGAAGCATTGGGGACCCCCTTAGATGGTAGGGGTTATGTAGCCAGTCCGCCCACTTGTGGGCCACTGCTGTTTTTGTCCCCCGCTTCAAAGCATCGGGGACCCCTCAGATGGCATGGGATGTGTAGGCAATCCGCCCACTTGTGGCCACTGCTGATTTTGTCCCCTGCTCTGAAGCGTCGAGGATTCCCTCAGACGGCAAGGGTTATGTAGCCAACCCTCCCACTTGTGGGCCATGGCTGATTTTGTCCCCCTTCTTTGAAGCGTTGGGGACCCCCTGGACGGCAGGGACTTTGTAGCTAATCCGCTCACTTGTGGGCCACCACTGATTTTGTCCTGCTTTGCAGTGTTCGGGACCCCCCGAGATGGCATGGGTTATGTAGCCACCCCGCGCATTTGTGGGCCATTGCTGATTTTGTCCCCTACTCTGAAGTGTTGGGGACCCCCTTAGACGGCAAGGGTTATGTAGCCAACCTGCCCACTTGTGGGCCACTGCTGCTCCAAAGCATTTGGGACCCCTTAGACGGCATGGGGTCTGTAGCCAATCCGCCCAATTGTGGGCACCGCTGATGTTGTCCCCCACTTTGAAGCGTTAGGGAGCCCCTAGACGGCGGGGGTTATGTAGCCAATCCGCCCACTTGTGGGCCATTGCTGATTTTGTCCCCGCTCTAAAGCGTTGGGGACCTCCTCAGACGGCACGGGTTATGTAGCCAATCTGCCAACTTGTGGGCCACTACTGATTTTGTCCCCCGTTCTGAAGCATTGGGGACACCCCACATGGCGTCCTACCAAAGTAGCCTGTGTCTAGTGACAAGGAGTTGGACCTCGTTTCTAATCCGCTTTTGCCCTCTCCCTTGCGCAAGGAGATGAGGAAAAAAGAGGTCCAATCGTTTCATTCGGTGTTGGACCCCTTTGCGCCTCCTCCTACGGCCCCTGTGCCACCGAGGAAGGTGAAGGGAATGAAAGCCTTGCCAAGTCTGCCCCTTTGTCGAACGGGTTTTGAAAGGATGGTTGGTCTTGTGGTTTTCAGAGCTTGCAGCTCACAAACTTGGTGGTGGATCACCGGGCTTCTTTCTCTGATGTTCCACTCACCCCAATTGGTCCAAGTGTTGTCGACGATGTGTTGAGCATTGTTAATGCTGATCGCGCTATGCGGGTCATTGAGCTGCCCGATGATGGTTTGGAGGGGGTGACCGAGCTTCTTTGCTCTCGTAAGTCCGCCCCTAGCACCCAAGTTGAAGGTGCACTTTCGGGGATCGAGGAGACTGTTTAGGCCACCTCCACCCCACTCAAAGGCAAGGATGCCTCCTCTGAGCAAAGTGTGGAAGGCCTGGAGGCCCACGCGCAACCTTCCATGGCCACTCTTGCCACAGAGGAGGACACCCGTACCAAGGTCCTCATTCGTGGAGAGTGGTGCAATGTGCCCGACAGCCACCCCAAAGGTGCATCCGGCGGTGGAGCGTGACGAGCAATTCATCAAGAAGCTAACCAAGAAGCTGGTCGTTGAGTCGTGCGTGGCTTGTCCGTGGAACACGAGTCGTGGTGCAAAGTCCAAGTCCACCAATACAAAAATTGACCTCATCTACAAGCGTGCATTGTGCAACTACTTGTAGCGGGTGCATGATTGGCTTTTCGTGTTACTATATTTTCCTCCGCCTATTTGGTGTACCAATGGTGGAGCGTATAAGCATGCTATTATACTGGCCCCATCCCAGTGCCTTGGTGCGTTCCGTACTGAGTCAACAAATTACCGCCATAAGTAAGAACTTAAGCCAGTATGTTACGTCTTTAAACATATGTTATAAACTGAGAAAATAGATCGGAACTATCGTTCCTCAGCCATGCTAACAGAAAGTTTTTAATGAATCAAAAACGAAAACATGTACAAGTTTGCTTGCATACTGCATGAACGCATCGGGTCTGTAGTGTGTGTGCTTTTTCTTTTCCTCGCCCCGCCACTGCCTGCTAGGGTCTGTGGTTCGTGTGCTTGTGCCCCACCACTCCGGGCTGGGACTGGGCTTTGGGCCTTTTATGCCGTGCCGGTCGGTGGTGTCGCGCGCCCTGCATGGCGTGCGTGCTCATGGCGTTGTGATAATTCTCCGGGTTTGCGGCACCCGGTTGCCGATGTCGCCCGCCACCTGTGCCCGTGCCGTGGTTCCTCCGCGGCTTGCCCCGTGGCCCCGTGATTGTGGGCCGAGCCTCGTCCGGTGCGGTCCCTCTAGGTGCGCCGGTCGGCTGTCGCGTTGTCGTGGTGCCGTCACTGCCCGGTTCACCGCAACGCATGTTGTACGTCGCTCTCCTGGGTTTCGTGTCCGTGGCTGCCCGGGGCACGTGGAAGCCGGCCGACAACCGGGCTCTTTGTGCCTACCCGCAGGCCCGTTTGGACCTGGGCTTCCTCCGCGTCGTACCTCTTCGGGGCCCCGCTTTGGGGTGGCCCCTGAGGGGTCCCTTTGGCGGCAGTCTTGGGCTGCGTTCGGGGCCCTGGTTTTTGGTTTGTGGACTCGGTCTCTCATGCGTCCAGTTTCCCGTACCGTCCACTCTGCGGCCCGGTTGTCGGGCAGTGCACCACGGCTGTTTTGTGTTGAGGCCGGCACGTTGCCTTGCGGGTTGGAGGCACCACGCCCCAGCCCTGTGTGTGTGTGTGCGCGTGTGTCCTAGCCGGGTCAGGCGGGCCGGCCTCTCGGGCGCGTTTTGGTGCGTCTGACCTTTCTTTTGGCCGTTCTCGTTGCTTTCTTCATTTGCCCGGTGCCCTCCGGGCCAGATTTGCCCTGCCTTTGTGTGGCTGTCTGTCTCCATTTTTTTTTGTTGCTTCGTCTTGCACCTCGCTTGGCTCTGGCTTCCTGTTGTTTTTTCGCCCTCCTTTTGGTCGTTGCGCCCCCTTTAGCTCGGCTTTGTTCCTGGTTCTGGCCCCGCGTGCTGCGATGCTTGGGGCCTCCTAGGCTGTTGTTGCTCGCCCGCCTTTGGTTGGTTTTTTTTGGGGGGTGCCCCCTCTCGCTCCGGTTTTGTGTGGTTCCGGCCCCTGGTGCCCGGGGCCTTGGCGCCTTGCGTTTTGCCATGTGCTGCGTTTTGCCCTTCCTGCTTTTTTTTTCGTGCTCTCTCTCTCTCTCTCTCTCTCTCTCTCTCTCTCTCTCTCTCTCTTTTCTGTGTCTTTTCTGCCCCTCCGGTGATGTGGTGTGTGTCCTCCCCCCTCCCCTCGTTCCCTGTGTGTGGTGCGGCTGCCCTGTGTTTGGGTGTTCTGCCCTGCTTTGTGGTTCTTTGTGTACGGTGTTGCGTCTTGCCGTGCTGCGTTGGTGGTTCGGTGTTGTGTGGTGCCCTGGTGGCCTGCTTTGTGCTTTTCGCGCGGAGTTGGGTTGTTGTGCTTGTTACCCCCCGCCTCCTTCCCAGTCGGTCGCTGCCCTTGGTGCTGTGCGCTGTCCCGTGTGCCGTTGTGTTGTGCTAAGTTTTGTTGCCCGTTGTGTCTGGTGTCGTGCCGTGGTGTCTTTGGCCGGCATGCTTGCGTCACGTTTTTTGATGCTTTGTTGCGGTGTGTGTTTGGTGTGGTGTCTTGTTGCCTTTGACGTTGTACGGCGGCCGGGTGCGTTGTGCCGTTTGCGTCCCCCCCCCCTTGCGCCTGCTGCCTTTGGGGTTGTGTGGTGCCTTGTGTCCCCCTGTGTTGCTGTGCGTTGTGTGTGGTGTTGCGTTGCGCTGAGGTGGCGTGCCAATCCGCCGCCTCTTGTTGTGGTGTTTGCGTTATGTCGTGCTACATTGCGTTGCTGTGTGCTGTGCCGAAGGCGCTGATACTAGAAGGCAATGGCCGGGATGTCTACCCACGGGTACAGCTAAACGGGAGGGTTGTGTGTCGCGCGCGCTATGTGTAAATGTGTGGTTTTCGGCGGAAAGAGGGGAGTCCAGGAAACCTGGATGTCATCCAACTGTACTCCCTCTCTCTCCGCCTGATGGTGCAAGCGTAGCTCCTGCAAAACCTACGCCATCATGCTGCTTGGGCCCAGGCGGGCTTTAAGCAACATTGCACGTGCCTTGGCCTGGTCGTACCAGACTGTGATCGACTCCTCGATCATGGTACGTATGATCTCAATCCCAAGTGTGTGGTGTCTTCAGCACTCCATGTGGGCTCGCTGCATGGAGGGGGTACGTAAGGCCGCTGCCCACTGCTCCATGACAGCCTGCTCCCATAGCTAGTGGCACACGGATTTATCCCGTTTCCCCACTTTCGAGTTGGGCCACTCCGCGAGCGCCTGGCGAGCCGGCCCCCACTCATGGGATTGGGCGGAGCAAGCCCAAAGATGGGGCGCTGCTTCGGGCTGCGCCCCACAGAGGAGGCACCTGGTGTCCAGCACGGTGTTCTGGTAGGTTGACCGTTGCGCCAAAACAATCATCGTAGGGATGTTGCCCATGCGGTGTGCTGTAATGTGGCGCTGATGGTCGCTATCAAACAAGTCGAGGAAGAGCCCAAGCCCCGACGTGTAGTTTGCTCCCCATCGGGCCTCATAGCTAGCCCGCGCCGGTATGGAGGCCCGGTCCTTCAACCAGTCGCTCAGCGTCTTTGGGCAGAGCTGGCACTGGTCCCGGTACGTCACCAGGGTGAGAAAAGAGAAAAGGCAACGGAGGAGCCACGTCAGGTCGACCTCTGGTGGCTCGCACGTCGCCGCATCCACGCTGATGTTCACGTCCGTTACCCAGTGCGACGGCGTTGTAACCACATTTTTTATGGGCGAGGCCGGGGAGAGATGCTGGCCTCCCTGGACTGTGGCGTAGAGGTGATGTATGCCATCCCCACAATGCGTTCCTTCCCGATATGTCCGGAGGGCTCCCACAGCCAACTCCGAGTCAGGTATTAGCCAAAATACCCTAGCTTATGTGCCCGCCTGCGGATGTCTGATACGAGTATCATGGCCTCCCCTTCTTGGGAGGTGCCCACCCCGGAGGCCACGTGGGTCTAGTAGGCCCAGAGCCGGATAGGGCGACCCCGCCATCGCCATGCCGGCCGGCGTTGTCCGTACCTCCACCGCGGCTATGGTGCTGCGGAGGATTGCTAGCGCCAGTAGGTCATGCCCGGCTTGAGTTCGGGGGCTAGCACTTGCGATAGGTCGGTGGCTAGGCTGTGCAGCGCCAGGAGGGCCGGGTCCCCATTGTGCTCACGGAGGTGGGTTCGTAGGGCCGGGTTGAGCTCCGCCGGCACCGTACGCGCGGTGTTGAGCGAGTAGTATAGGGCCCCCTTATGCGGGTCCCCTGGGCACCTGTGTGGCACACACTCCGCGGGGTATTTCAATTTTGCCATCGCAGCTGGGGCGACGGCTATACACGGCCACGCCGGTAGCACCGCAATGACTGTGACCAGGGGGGCTCGCGATGCCTAGGTCCATTGTCGGTAGGCATCCACCGGTGGTTCAAACAGCCAAACGATGATGGGTGCCCACACCCCCGCGCTTTGTAGCTGGCCCAGGAATGCATGTTGGTGGTCGTCCCATAGCTGAGTATGTGTACCCTTTGCGAACGGCCGATTAAAGAACTTTTGAATGGGGAGCGAAAATCACACGAATATGGGTGCACAACTGAATGATTCTGACCGGGAACAACTATTTTCACAGAGTTGAGATTGTAGCATTATTTCCAAAAATTCCAAAAAAAAACAAAATCTGTGTGCCCATGAAAAGAAACCGCCCCTTTTTCACACGCCACGGTGCCATAGTGCCTCACAAAATGCCATAATCCTACCGCGGGCTTTCTCTGTGTCTGCGGTGGCAATGCGAACGTCAATATACAGCAAATCCGCGCAAATATCGCGCAATTTTCGCATTCATTTTTGGGCACGCGCGCACCTCCACCGTGTGGCGTGCACCAAATCAAGTGCGTAGAGTCAGCAAAACCCATGGTCCCATGTCCGCATGTCCTAGGCCCGCTGCTTGCGGCGGCATCTCAAACACTGTGAGAAGGGTTGTACATAGTTGAGGTCACTAAATGCCCTCTTGCTAGCACGCCGCGCCAAATGCCGCACTGTCACGGGCCCTTGTCCACTCATGGACGTCTTGGTAACATCCCACCCCTCTCGTGGCCACACAACGTATAATGATGGCACTAATGTTGGCTATGGCCCTGTCGCGACTCTTTGCTTGAGCCTGATTTTGTTCCCAGTTCTGGCACAATGATGTTGGCCATTGCCCTGTCAGGACTCTTTCCTTGAGCCTGATTTTCTTTCTAGTGCCAATTACACCGTTTGATACTATGTCGTATTGACCGAGTCCGAATAAATTGGTGGCCACACAGAGTACTTGGTACTTTGTGGACTCGATGTCCCATCGTTAAGGTTGCTATGGGGTGTTGTACGGAACCGGCAATTGTACATATTGCGTGCAATTTGCAAAACTTTTTTTCTTCTTCAATTTTCCAATGTTTTTTCTATCATTTACACGGCTTGCCACAACAACAACGATTACACAACTTTCTAGCAAAAAAAAAACTACGCGCTCTTACAATGTTTCTTTTATTCGTTGGATTTTTTTTTTTAATAATTGGCACGACATAGCGCAAAAAAAAATCCACGATTTGATGAGTTTTTTTATACACGAGTTACATTTTTCACGTTCGTGATTGATAACGCTCGGAGGAACGTCACCGTTGGCTTTTTCTTGCTGAAGGCACACATAACAGCTTCGAATCCGTTGCTTTCGGATTATTGGTTAGCAATAACCTACGTTTTGCCTTGGGGGGGGGGGTAGTCCAGGTCATAGGCTCGGGCAGTACGAGACGGCCATCCCCCCTGCTGCAATGAAGTGTTCTTTGTATTGCTTGGGACCGGTTCCCGCTGTCATGTCTCACCTATCACCAAACGAGTTTGCGTCGCTTGTCCGGGAGGCTGATGAGGGTGAAGGTGCGGGCCATGCTCCCGTGGCAGAAGGCGAAGTAGCCCCTGCGAGCAAGCCAGCGTAGAGCAACCAAATGTTAAACGTGCCAAGTGCGCGTTCGCTGGGGACGTGGACATGCCCCATGCGGTCAGCGAAACCTATGAAAAGTGTGCATAGTGGAGGGACCATGTGGCGGCCACCTTTTGTGCCTTCATTGATGATGACTTGGCCGCGAAGAAGGACCGAGAATACCATGTGGGGCTGATGCATCGCGGGCTGGATCAAGCCGGTCTGGATATGGCCACTGAATTGGCCTGCCCCTTGGCCGAGCCACAAGAGGCACTCTCGATGATGGTCCGCTACGAGAATCACGCCCGCTGGCCCTTGGACATGGTCGTTGGGCAGTGGCGCCACATCAACCCTCCGGCCCCCGCCCCTGCCTAGATTGCGGCGCTAGGGGGGCCACCTGTAACGGCCCTGCAATATCAACCTACTCATCAAATCTGCGCTGAAATAGCTGCCCTTGAGGCCCGGTTGTCGCAGCTCCGAGGTCCGTCAACCCCGCCGCTTTCACTGGGCGAGTTGCGGCAGGTGGCGAACGCACAACGACATTACGCTTGGCAGCGCCAGCTGGTCGAGATACTTGTGATCTTCGTGAGGACGGAGGCAGTTTGAGGTGGCAACTGCGCTGGCCGCTGGCACCTGGGCTGCCTTGTGGCCGACCCTGGGAGTGAAGGCGGGCGACTTCCCGGCCCGCCAGCAAACGCCTCCTAAGACTCCTAAGGCGGGCCCCCTAGGAGCTGCTTCAAATGTGGCATGCATAGCCCCGGGCGTGCGAGTGCACGATGTTGCAGTCCCAGACCTCCCAGCAGTTGCAGCCGCAGTGGTAACTGGCGCAGGTCCAGGTGCAGGCCCTTTGCGGGCGCCCGGTGGGTGGGTTCTCGGTACAAGGTGACTAGACCCTGTACATGGCATTCAGCACGGGTCACACATACGACACGCGCAGGCCGCCCCCCCTACCCTTGCGTGAGGTGCAACGGTATGCACTGGTCGTTCCGCCTCTGCCCCACGGGGGTGTAGCAGCTCGGCAACAGCAGCCAGCCCCTCAGCCGGGCCCCCCCGCCCCAGCAGCCCTTTGGCTGAAAGGAGGGTGCCCCCCCCACCCCCCCGGCGACCCGCCGCCCCTGGCTAACCCACGGGGTGCGGGGGGGGGGGGAGGAGGCCGGGGCACGGCAGCTGAGCTCCATGGCGTGGGCACAAGTGTTTACGACTTGTGGGCCGCGTACTTTGCCACTGAGCCCCGGGCCCTTGCCCTCCGACGTTGGGCGGAGAGCACGGTATTTGCCTGCGCGCGGGAGCTCAGGGGCGTCGGCCGTGCAGTGCTTCTGTACGCGGAACAGTCACGGGGAGATGCCCTTGCATGACAACCGGCACACTTGGCACTGACGGGGAAGCCCTTAGCGGCCTTACGGGGCACCATATCAGCGGTTCGTATGGCCGAAAGGCTTCGGCTGCTGCGGCCCACTGTATGCCCCATCCATTGGACCATTGCGGCCAAGGCTGGTCGGGCCTACAACCCTAGCTTGGTGAACAGGTTTGGGGCACCCTGGGTATGCTCCGACCCATGCCCACGGCGGCACGCTCCGAGACTGACTTTGCCGTCCTCACCCTCGCCGTCTGAAGTGTCTGCCACAGCCTTCGGGTTGGGGTGGCCGCAAGCATCCGTAGGGCCCACATCAGCCAACCAGGCTGGATCAGCTCCTACGATCGCAAGACCAAGAGGCAATGGATCATAGCCAGGTCGGGGGTATGGGCGGTGCGGTGGCGACAAGCCCTACTGGTGTGCGGGATCGTGCAGCGCAGAGCCCAATACCTGCCACTCTTCTCGGAGGCAGAGCTCGAACGCCGTATGCACCTGCTTACGTGGGGCACCCCATGGGCGGGAGTCACCTGGCACTGCTGGAGGCGACTGACTCTCTGCGGCCCCCATGGTCGTGCTTGGTGCCCCCAGCACAGTGTTTTCCATCTGGAACAAAGGGCCTCGCAACGACAAGCATGGGAGTACGCCGTCCCAGGGCCGGACTAGGAATTTGAGCTCCCAGACTAGGCCCCCTGGCTGCATCCGGTTGCAGTCACTACCACATTGCCCCTGTCCTTGGTCCAGCTCTGGCCTGCAGGTGCCCTCGGGCGGCGCATAGCCCCCGACGATTCAAGCACCCCTATTATCATCATGGTCGACAGTGATGACCAAGTGGCCGACTCCGACGATGGGGTACTGGGAACCCCTAGCACAAATGGCGGAGTGGCCCCGGGAGGACGGGAGCGACGTGCGCGCGCTCCGGGCGGCCAGCAAGACGCAGCGCAGGCACCGTGTGCGCATTTGAGTCCGACTACGCAGGCCCAAGGCCCGCCGGTCCCGCAACGGTGTTTCGTCCGCAGCTCACTCTCAGCAACAGACGGTGCAGCCCGCACCGCAAGCGCAAGCCCTCAGGCGACCACATCGACATTGCCGGACCATGGACGGGGTAGGACATCAGCACCACACACCGGCAGCACAGGTGTCGTCCTGCCCTAAGTTGGCGGCACTGATGTGAAGGTTGCATACGGACAGTCTTTTCAACAAATACCCGGTGTCTTCGAATGCACGCGCCTTTGTAAAGTACAAAAGCCTTGCGAAGTGTGCGCTCATCATTAATATGCAGGCCTTCAATCATGCCTGCTCATTCAAGGCGAGGCCGTTCCGGCTTCCCTCGCTCGAGGGCCTGGCAGGACTTCTGCGTTCGGTGCACAGGGGGGTGTGGGGGGCTAAAATTGACATGAGCAATCGCTACTGAAGGGTGCACCACCCCCCTGCAATGGCAGGTGCAGTTCGGGAGGCCGCAGCAGGCACCACCTACGCCCTAGTGCGTGTGCCATTTGGCTGGCACCAGACACCTGGCCTAGTGTAGCACCTTATTGCGGCACTGTTGTCTGGACTTCTTGACACACAGGTCGTCATTGTTCATTTAGTATCTAGATGACATCCTTTTTGTTGGCCGGGACTGCCTGCTGACCACCTAGGTGGCTCGTGACACGGCGGCACATTTGGCCCGTAAACGTTTCCTAGTCAACCCTAAGTCCGTCCGGGATGCCACCCAATCCCTCACGTGGATGGGGAAGCAGCTCAGCGTGGATAAACCTCGCGTGGCGCAGAAGCCCGAGGGGCTTGCTCACTTTGTGGGCCGCTAGGTTGTGTTCAGCCTATCCCGCTACACGCGCAAGCCCCTGCAACGGCCACTGGGGCGCATAAGGTGGCTGGCACGCCCTGGTTTCCCCGCAAGGTGCTTCCTCGCAGGGGCACGCGTGTGGCTTCGTCTGGGACCCCCCTCTGCGCACTGTGTTCTTTTTGCCGTGTATAGGGGTCTTTTGGAGGCGATTGCAGCGGGGGGTCGGGGGTGGGAACCACAGCCGACCGAGGGTCCGGCGATTCGCCTGTACACTGATGCCGCCGCTTGTCTGTGCGCGCCTGGAGGGTTCTTTGTAGGGGTATGGAGCTCAGAGGACCCGGTCATCCACAGGTGCGCGCACTGGATCACTAGCCAGCCGTCCGCTGAGTTGTTTGGAGTTTTGTGTGCGCTCGATGTTGCGCGGAGTTCAGGCTATAAGCATGTAGACCTTGTGATGGATAATGTGGGTGCGATAGCCCAGATCCTCTGGGTCCACGCCTCTACGCTGCTGGTGGCCCAACAGCGTATCTTGCGTCGCGTCGCGCACCAGCTGCGTTGGCAAGGCATGTCAGTAGGGCTAAGGTATGTCGAAAGCACCCTTAACCCTGCTGACTGTGTCAACCGCGGGGCGGGGCGGGGCAGGGGGGGGGGGGGCGATATGGTTGTGGAGGCAAGGGCTAAGGCTAGGGTCTGTGGCCAGTGCCCAGGTCGGGTTTGGGGTACTGTGGGGGATCGCGATAAATGGCTCGGGATGTGGAAAGGTGACTTGGTGGGTGGGAAGGGCGTGGAGTGTTGTTGCCCCCTGTGCATCTCACTGCATGTCCTTCCTACCGCTCCGCATACCGCGCCGCTGGTAACCGCGGTCAACTCACGGCCGAAGGGCTGCGGGCGGTCAGGCGCGCCCACGGGCGCGCGGCTGAATGGGTGGTTGACACCGCCCCTCCGCCTGTGCACGTGGCAAAATTGGCTGTGGTAGCCACCGAGGTGCGGCCACCCAGGGCGGCGAGCCCTGTTGGTGTGCCTGAAGCCGGCGCAGAGCGCCCCGCTGCCCCGCGGCCCCGCGCGATGCTTGCCCGTTCTGTTGCCGAGCATGCCATGAAAGCAGTGCGGCGCGTGGAGCTCGAGCAGGTCCTAGTGGGACAGGGGTCGCAGGCCACCCGCGAGCGCCGCGAGAGGCGCATCCGCGGAGGCAACCGCCGAGTGGCGGAGCGCCGGAGGGTGCACGGGCAAGCGATGCCCGCCGCCGTCGCCGTTGCCGCCAGCGCCGCCGCCGCCCCGATGCTCTGCGAGGACGGAGACGGGTACGGTGGGGCAGCCCCCTGGAAGTGGCCGCGACAGGGCGGCTCGGAGGCCCTGGGCCAACGGTGCAGGGCGGCGGTGGCAACACCCGCCGGCCCACCGCCCCGCGCCCTCGCCAATGCCCAGTCTAGTGCCACGACGGCCCCGACTAGCTGCAGTGTGTGGGCTTTGGGAGGCGGAGGCTATGCAGCCGACGGGGGGCCACAGTGGCGCACAAGTGTCACGGGCACGCGCATGCAGGACTAGGGGTAAAGTGCAACACAAGGGGCCCTTCCCCCCCCCCCCTTCCCAAGAACCCCGCAGGAAGAAATATATATATATATATATATATATACATATATATATATATGTATATGTATATATATATATATAACAACTTAATCGCTGCCTAGGTTGAGCAGCTCCGACCAGTCGTCAGAGAAAGACACCGTTATATGTTGTGGCGCTCGAACGGCGCTGTGGTTCGCTTACCGAAGTGTCGGCCCCAGGCGGACAGAGTTTGCGCATCTTGGGCGACTAGCCCACTTGTCCTGCTTTTACCCGGAGGTGGGTTGCCTGTTTCCGACTGCGGCGTGGTTTGACACCACAGGTGTGTTTGCTTGCCCATTCCTGATCACACTAACCGAGCCTATGTGGAAAGGCCCGCAAAGTGCGGGTGAGGCCGGGGACGAAGCAGCATTCTGGGGGTCTACACCCCTCAAATAATTGACGCATGGGCATGCGTCAATTATTTGGGGGGTCTAGACCCCCCAGATAATTGACGCATGGGCATGCGTCAATTATTCTGGGGGTCTACACCCCCAGAAGAATTGACGGACATGGATTCGTCAATTATTCTGCGGGTTCAGACCCCTCAAATAATTGACGCATGGGCATGCGTCAATTATTTGGGGGGTCTAGACCCCCCAGATAATTGACGCATGGGCATGCGTCAATTTTTTTGGGGTGTAGACCCCTCAAATAATTGACGCATGGGCATGCGTCAATTATTTTTGGGGTCTAGATCCCCCTAGGAATTGACGCATGGGCATGCGTCAATTATTTTGGGGTGTAGACCCCTCAAATAATTGACGCATGGGCATGCGTCAATTATTTTTGGGGTCTAGATCCCCCTAGGAATTGACGCATGGGCATGCGTCAAATAATTGAAGCATGGGCATGCGTCAATTATTTTGGGGTCTAGACCCCCCAGATAATTGACGCATGGGCATGCGTCAATTATTTTGGGGTCCAGGCGCCTCAAATAATTGACGCATGGGCATGCGTCAATTATTTTGGGGGTCTAGACCCCCCTAGGAATTGACGCATTGGCATGCGTCAATTGTTTTGGGGTCTAGACCCCTCAAAATATTGACGCATGGGCATGCGTCAATTATTTTTGGGGTCTAGACCCCCCTAGGAATTGACGCATGGGCATGCGCCAAATAATTGAAGCATGGGCATGCGTCAATCATTTTGGGGGTCTAGACCCCCTAGATAATTGACGCATGGGCATGCGTCAATTTTTTTGGGGTCCAGGCGCCTCAAATAATTGACGCATGGGCATGCGTCAATTATTTTGGGGGTCTAGACCCCCCTAGGAATTGACGCATTGGCATGCGTCAATTGTTTTGGGGTCTAGACCCCTCAAAATATTGACGCATGGGCATGCGTCAATTATTTTTGGGGTCTAGACCCCCCTAGGAATTGACGCATGGGCATGCGCCAAATAATTGAAGCATGGGCATGCGTCAATCATTTTGGGGGTCTAGACCCCCTAGATAATTGACGCATGGGCATGCGTCAATTTTTTTGGGGTCTAGACCCCTCAAATAGTTGACGCATGGGCATGCGTCAATTATTTTGGGGGTCTAGACCCCCCTAGGAATTGACGCATGGGCATGGGTCAATTATTTGGGGGGTGTAGACCCCCCAAATAATTGACGCATGCCCATGGGACCTATGGGAGCCTATGGGGGTCTATGGGGACGTATGGGGGCCTATGGGGGCCTATGGGGGCCTATGGGGGCCTATGGGGGCCTATGGGGACCTTTGGGGGCCTATGGGGGCCTATTGGCACCTTTGGGGACCTATGCGGGCCTATGGGGGTCTGTGGGGACCTATGGGGACCTATGGGGGCCTATGGGGGCCTATGGGGGCCTATGGAGGCCTATGGAGGCCTATGGGGGTCTATGGGGGCCTATGGGGGCCTATGGGGGTCTATGGGGGCCTATGGGGGCCTATGGGTACCTATGGGGGCCTATGGGTACCTATGGGGGCCTACGGGGACCTATCGGAGCCTACGGGGATCTTTGGGGACCCCTGTACGCTGTATGGTAGTTCAGTTGCAGGTTGTCGGTAGCAGGGACAGCGACAGTCACAGCCATAGCTGTAGTCTGGACTGCAGGTTGCTGCTTTGTCTCTGTGCAGTCTGTTTTTCATTTTTACATGAGCAGACAGGCCCAGTCGGAGGCACCCCGCAACTACGGGTGCCTTTCTCATGCCGTGGGAGCGTCACAGTCGTCGACAGCTCGCTAACGTGGAGAAGTGGTCCGGGACGACAATGACCAGACCGGCCGACTGGGATATCAGGACGCGGGCGAAGCCGGCCCGCACCGCGGTGGGCCTCGTGGCGGCGGCGGTGGAGTGATCGTGGGCGCAGTCGATGACGGCGTGCCTGAGACCGAGCCCTGTGGGGGCGATTGCGGGCAAGAGCGGGGATGCGAGGGCGGACGGAACCCGACGGACCACGGTGGAGATGTACCCTGTGACCCCCCCGCAGCGACACAAGCCGATGATGCCCGCGGAGCAGGCCGGCCTGGCGGTAGACCCTGCTGTGGTGACGGTGAAAGGCTCGCTGGTTCCAACGGCAGCCTCCATCCGACCCGGTCCAGTGGCGACGGCTGCTGGCGAGGGCGGGGATGCAGCGCCGGCAGGAGCACAGGAGAACTGGGTACAGAGGTGCCTGGTGAACCCCCCGCGGCAGCAAACGCCGGCGGTTCCCGCAAAGCAGGCCAGCTTGGTGATTGAATCCACTGCGACGACGGTGAGAGGCTCGCTGGGTCTGGCCTCCCTCGGTCCCGGTCCATTCGCGACGGCTGCTGGCGAGGGCGGGGGTGCAGCGGCGGCAGGAGCGCAGGAGAGCTGGGTATGGATGTGCCTGGTGACCCCCCAGCGGCGACACACGCCGGTGTTTCCCGCGAAGCAGGCCAGCCTGGCGATGGAATCCACTGTGACGACGGTGAGAGGCTCGCTGGGTCTAGCCTCCCTCGGTGCCGGTCCAGTAGTGACGGCTGCTGGCAAGGGCGGGGGTGCAGCGGCGGCACGAGCACAGGAGAGCTGGGTACGGAGGTGCCTGGTAGCCCTCCTGTGGCAGGGGAAGCTGATCTTGGGGTTGAGGACTGTGCAGCCGAGGATGAGCTCGTAGAATGGTGGCAAGATTGAGAAGAAGGTTGGGATTCAGATACGATCATCTATGAGTGGGACAGTGTGCAGACTGGGGACGGCTACGCTGAGGTGCACGAGACGGTGTTCTTCCCGGAAGGTGTGGACGAGCGGCCTCTGGACCCGGAGGGGCAATTGCTGGTTTGGGATCGTCACGTTCTACTGCGTGACCTACGAGGGGCCGTGCACCAGGTTCCAGTGCAGCTAGACAATGACTACCGGCAGTTTGCAGCATGGTGTCCCGAACAGCCCGAGCACGTCATCTTCATCGCGAGGGCTACGGTGTTGGTGAGGAATGTGAGCCTACGGGACCTCGGTGTCGCCCCAGGAATGCTATTGGAGATGAGGGCCCGTCTTACGGGGGGAGCTGGGGACTCACACCCGCTGGCGTCGCTGGCCGTTTTCCGTGTGCAGAAGTACGAAACGTGGAGGGATTACTTAGCGGGGTCGCCAACGACAGCCGGGGCATTGACACGTGCAATAGAGAAGGTGATAGGCAGGTTTGCAGGCAACTTGCCTTCTCTGTTGACGGACGTCAGCGTCAACTGCCCGGGGCTGGAACCGGAGCATATGTGGACTTTGCTAGGATGTTTCGAAACATAGGCAGGTTCCCTGTTGGACTTCTCTGTGATGAGATATGTGCAGGTTCGCCGCGAGGAGTATCACGACCCTGATGACTGGGATGCATTGCAGGAGGCCCGCAGAGAGTACGAAGAGCTGGAGCATCAGGTCCGGTTGGAAGGAGCAAACAGAAAGGAGCATGACGATCATCTACAGGAGCTCGAAAGTAGCGAGGAAGAGAGCCCGTACGAGGTCCTGAACCTGGAGAACGTGCGCAAAATCAGGAAGCGGCCGGGTGCACCCAAATGGACAGTGAGACTCAGCAAGGCCCTTCGTGACTACCTGCAGCAGCCGGAAAAGGCGGGCGAGCACAGTCTGGCAAATGCCATATGGGACGTCATGCGCAAGATGGATCGCCAAGGGAGTGCTTACTTGAAGGAGGCATGGAAGAAGAAGCACAAGAAAGAGAAGAAGAAGCGCCGCAGGGAGCGCAAGAAGGCAAAACGGGCGGGTCACAAGAACAAGTAAGGTAAGAGGCGCAAGTCGAGGGATACTGACTCCTCTAGCGGAACTACCAGCGAGTCAAGTGACAGCTCGGACAGCTCGTCCTCCTCCCAGTCCAGTGGCAGAAGTGGACGCCAAAGGGCCACCCCACCAGCAAACGCCGGACGCAAAGGAAAGGTGGAAATACGGGTCGTGGACGGGCGGCGGGAGTTTTGGTCCAAGAAGAGCCAGAAGTGGATCGACTGTACCAACCCGCCAGAAGTGCCATGCCCCAAGTGTGGACAAAGGCACTGGTACCAAGAAGCCGAGGCCTTTGGCTGTGGGGCCTGACTACGAGAGCAGGGGGGGGGGGGGGCGCATTGGAAGAGGTGGACAGGGGGGGTAGGGGACTCCGTGAGGCGGTGCAAAAGTACTTGGATGCCATCGAGTCGGAGCCTGGACACTCGTGGCTGTCGGCGGCAGCACATGCCTTGGAAGAAAGCACCAGGAAAGGATACGCAGCGGCACTCCGGAGGCTACGGAAGCGAAGTCGGGAACTGTTTGGGGCGAGCCCCCGCCAAGTTCTGGAGTTGGGGATCAAGGAGATGGTGGCAGGTGCGAACGCGGAGGGGAACCTCAAAAAGTTATTATCCGCGTGCAGACAATTGGACAAGTTACGGCTTCATCCCAGGATTGTGGAGACAGGCGACTGGCAGGTGGTCAGGTGGTTGGCCAAGCGGCGGGTGCGGGGTGGGTCAGCCCTGGTACGCTGGGCGCCGATGGAATTGTTCGTCTAGCTGGCGGAGCAGGTCGTGGACCTGGCAAGCGCCGAAGTCATGGCGTTGGCCTGCATCAGCGTGGCATGCCTGCTGCGAGTGGGAGAGGCGGCTACAGTACGCACCACTGCGCGTGGAGACGTCTGGTTCAACGGCGAAAAAGGGCGGCCGGGCATCTGGGACGTCGAGGTGGGTCCGTGGACGAAGTGGTGGGTGTTGTTCCTCTAGGAAATCAGACGGCTCAAGCACGGGCGTGCCGACTTGCCCTTCTCCTTCCAGGACGCGACGGAGTTACGGGCAGGATGGAAAAAGATTGTTGGAGGGTCGGATTTTGAAGGGTACAGGTGGCATGCCCTGCGCAAGTGTGGAGCGGCCGTCTTGTGGTTCTGGGGCGCCCGCATCCAGACGATCATGCTCGCAGGAGGATGGGTCACCCCCAGTGTTGCCAAGGATTACTGCCACCCCACGCACGCATGGTCTTGCGAGAGACGGATACAGCTCCCGATTCCGGTGGACTGGTTGGGGGGGGGGGACAGGCGGTGCGTTCCAATACAGGTCAGAAGAACGACCTGTGGACAGTCTGTGGGCGCGATGGATCCGAGCGGATCTGCGAGACGCTGCACCTCAGCGATGCCCTGGGACTCAGGCGAGTGAAGCCGGCACAAAGAGACGGAAAAGAAGCAAGTCCTTGGAGCCCACGAGTGCCATGCGCGCAGCTACTATCGACCCGCGCAGGGGATTGGGACGACTAACGCAGGCCCTGGCGACCATCTCGGAGGAGGGTCTCAGTCAAGCGTCTGAGGAGTCATACTATGATGATGAGGAGCTGGAACCAGTGAGCCCGAAGCTTGCAAGGCGGGGAATCGGAGACGTGGGAAAAGTGGAGATGGCGGATTCCATTTGGCGGCGTTGCGTGCCGGGGGATGCGTAAATACCAAGCATGGGATAAGAAATATGCCAGTGGTATACCAATGGTGGACTGCCCAGCCGTGGGTGACATGCTGAGCTCTATTCGAGAGGCGGGGCCTTTGAAGAGGTGCAGCGCAGCCAGAGGAACCAGCAAAGCCGGGGTCATTCCTAAGAACTCGCAGAAGTGTGCGCTCATTTTTGCGTGTGTAGGGTTGAACGGCGTTGACGGGCGTAAACCGCCTAAATTCCATTTGCCCCAGGTAGAACAGGTGACTCGCCTGATGGCGACTACAGGCCATAAGACATTTCTGGGGAAAATTGACCTGAGCAATTGCTTTTGGTCTATTCGCATGCCGTACCGGTGGCGTCGGGTTTTCCATGTGAACACGCCCCAAGGTTGTTTCCGCTGGCTTACTCTGCCCTTTGGGTGGAAGTACTCGCCAGTACTTTGTCAAAAGCTTGTTTGCGCACTGGTCCGGAGGGCCCTGCGTGACTTGCGGGCGAGGGGAGTCACATACTTGGCCAACGTCCTGGTGTCTGCTGTTGGTGGGAACCGTGTGCGCGTTGCTGCGCGCCGAGTAAGCCGTGTTTTGGGCAAGGCAGGATTCCTGATTAGCCCTAAAAGTGTGATGGAACCTGTCCGGACTTTAGATTTTATAGGGAAGCAGTTTGCTGCTACTGCCATGACTGTAGAGAATAAGCCCGGGGTAATTGGTGGGGTTATTGCACCCTGGCTTTTGGGCATTGTCCAAAATAGACTGAGCGCCAGATTGGCTGCAAGACTGTTGGGCAAGCTTGAGTGGGCTGTGCGGCCCAATGCGGGACTGGCCCCATTTGTTGCAGGGGGACACTATTGGAAGTTGAGCGATTTTTGTGATTTTAGGAAAGGCGTGCGTAGGGCACTGATGACTGCTGTTGCCTTTGCCCTGACCCCACATTGCTTTGCACCTTGGCCCTGGTTGCCTTAGCTACCTTCGGCAGAGTGTGTTTTCTTCACTGATGCCGCTGAGAGAAATACAAAGGGCAGGTACAGGATTGGGATTGTGCGGGAGGGCAGGCGATGGCGCAGTCGTAAGGCACCCAAGTGGATTACTACTTTGCAGCAAGCAGAGTTGTATGCAGCCGTGTATGCTCTACGCTTGGGTTGCTATATGCGCTTGCCGTATGTTGTGGTAGCCACAGACAGTGACGTCGGTAGAGCACAGATGTTAGGTATGCGTGGGGGTGTTTTTTTGCGCAGCTAGCAGAGGCTTCTTCGTCATTTGTTCTGGCTCAGGAGCTGGAATGATCGCCCTCTGGGCGCATTCAGGGTAAGCACGGATTTGAATCCTGCAGACCCGCCTAGTAGGCTGGGATCCTTTCGCACGCATAGTGATGTCACTGACAATGTTAAGCGCCGGCAGGCAGCTTGGAAAGGTGAGCCGAATCGGTTCGTATGTCTTTAATTTCTCCCGAGGTTTGCATGGCGTCTGCGATGATCCTCGCATTTGCTCGTAAAAGGGTTGGCAGCTTGGTCTGCATGTGGAATGCCTGCATTGTCCTTTGCATGCTTGTGTTCTGCTTCTTGCCAGCCCTGCGACCGACAGCCGGTTTGAACCCCTGTACGCTGTATTGTAGTTCAGTTGGAGGTTGTCATTAGCAGGGACAGCGGCAGTCACAGCCATTACTGTAGTCTGGACTGCAGGTTGCTGCTTTGTCCCTGTGCAGCCTGTTTTTCATTTTTACATGAGCAGACAGGCCCTGCCTCCCACCCGCAGATATTGTCTTTTCCGTGCGTGCACGGCACAGAGCGTCGCACCGGGGCAGTCTGGGATCTTAGACGTTGGCAGCTTGGTCTGCATGTGGAATGCCTGCATTGTCCTTTGCATGCTTGTGTTCTGCTTCTTGCCAGCCCTGCAACCGACGGCTGGTTTGAACCTATGGGGACCTATGGGGGGCTATGGGGGCCTTTTGGCACCTTTGGGGACCTATGAGCACCTTTGGGGGCCTACGGGGGCCGATGGGGGCCTACGGGGGGCTATTGGCACCTTTGGGGACCTATGGGGACCTATGGGGACCTATGGGGGCCTATGGGGGCCTATGGGGGCCTATGGGGTCCTATGGGGGCCCATGGGGACCTATGGAGACCTATGGGGGCCTATGGGGGTCTATGGGGGCCTATGGGGACCTATGGGGGCCTATGGGGGCCTATGGGGGCCTATGGGGACCTATAGGGGCCTATGGGACCTTTGGGGGGGACCTTTGGGCACCTTTGGTGACCTATGGGCACCTTTGGGGACTTGTGGGGGCCTATGGGCACTTTTGGGGACCTATGGGCACCTTTGGGGACCTATGAGCACCTTTGGGGGCCTACGGGGGCCGATGGGGGCCTACGGGGGGCTATTGGCACCTTTGGGGACCTATGGGGACCTATGGGGACCTATGGGGGCCTATGGGGGCCTATGGGGGCCTATGGGGTCCTATGGGGGCCCATGGGGACCTATGGAGACCTATGGGGGCCTATGGGGGTCTATGGGGGCCTATGGGGGCCTATGGGGACCTATCGGGGCCTATGGGGGCCTATGGGGGCCTATGGGGACCTATAGGGGCCTATGGGACCTTTGGGGGGGACCTTTGGGCACCTTTGGTGACCTATGGGCACCTTTGGGGACTTGTGGGGGCCTATGGGCACTTTTGGGGACCTATGGGCACCTTTGGGGACCTATGGGCACCTTTGGGGACCTCCGGGTGCCTATGGGGACCTTTGGGCACCTTTGGGCACCTATGGGCACCTTTGGGGACCGTTGGGGGCCTATGGGGGCCTATGGGGACCTTTGGGCACCTTTGGGGACCTATGGGCACCTTTGGGGACCTACAGGGGTCTATGGGGACCTTTGGGGACCTTTGGGGACCTATGGCGGCCTATGGGGACCTTTGGGGACCTTTGGGCACCTTTGGGGACCTATGGACACCTTTGGGCACCTACGGGGGCCTATGGGGACCTATGGGGGCCTCTTGGCACCTTTGGGGACCTATGGGACCTATGGGCACCTTTGGGGACCTATGGGACCTATGGGCACCTTTGGGGTCCTATGGGGGCCTATGGGGTCCTATGGGGGCCTATGGGGGCCTATGGGGACCTATGGGGGCCTATGGGGACCTATGGGGGCCTATGGGGGCCGATGGGGACTCATTGGCATCTAGGGGGACCTTTGGAGACCTATGGGGGCCTATGGGGGCCTATGGGGGCCTATGGGGGCCTATGGGGACCTATGGGGGCCTATGGGGACCTTTGGGGACCTTTGGGGACCTATGGGGACCTTTGGGGACCTATGGGGACCTATGGGGACCTTTGGGCACCTTTGGGGACCTATGGGGGCCTATGGGGGCCTATGGGGACCTTTGGGGACCTATGGGGACCTTTGGGCACCTTTGGGGACCTATGGGCACCTTTGGGGACCTACAGGGTCCTATGGGGACCTATGGAGACCTATGGGGACCTATGGGGACCTTTGGGCACCTTTGGGGACCTATGGGGGCCTATGGGGACCTTTGGGGACCTATGGGGACCTATGGGGACCTTTGGGCACCTTTGGGGACCTATGGGGGCCTATCGCGGCCTATGGGGACCTTCGGGGGCCTATGGGGACCTATGGGGACCTTTGGGGACCTATGGGGGCCTATGGGGACCTTTGGGGACCTTTGGCACCTTTGGGGACCTACGGGGGCCTATGGGGACCTCTTGGCACCTTTGGGGACCTATGGGACCTATGGGCACCTTTGGGGACCTATGGGGGCCTATGGGGGCCTATGGGGACCTATGGGGGCCTATGGGGGCCTATGGGGGCCTATGGGGGCCTATGGGGACTCATTGGCATCTAGGGGGACCTTTGGGGACCTATGGACACCTTTGGGGACCCATGGGCACCTTTGGTGACCTATGGGGGCCTCTTGGCACCTCTGGGGACCTATGGGACCTATGGGCACCTTTGGGGACCTATGGGACCTATGGGCACCTTTGGGGTCCTATGGGGGCCTATGGGGTCCTATGGGGGCCTATGGGGGCCTATGGGGACCTATGGGGGCCTATGGGGGCCTATGGGGGCCTATGGGGGCCAATGGGGACTCATTGGCATCTAGGGGGACCTTTGGGGACCTATGGACACCTTTGGGCACCTACGGGGGCCTATGGGGACCTATGGGGGCCTCTTGGCACCTTTGGGGACCTATGGGACCTATGGGCACCTTGGGGGCCTATGGGGTCCTATGGGGGCCTATGGGGACCTATGGGGGCCTATGGGGGCCTATGGGGGCCTATGGGGGCCGATGGGGACTCATTGGCATCTAGGGGGACCTTTGGGGACCTATGGGCACCTTTGGGGACCCATGGGCACCTTTGGTGACCTATGGGGGCCTCTTGGCACCTTTGGGGACCTATGGGACCTATGGGCACCTTTGGGGACCTATGGGACCTATGGGCACCTTTGGGGTCCTATGGGGGCCTATGGGGTCCTATGGGGGCCTATGGGGGCCTATGGGGACCTATGGGGGCCTATGGGGGCCTATGGGGGCCAATGGGGACTCATTGGCATCTAGGGGGACCTTTGGGGACCTATGGGCACCTTTGGGGACCCATGGGCACCTTTGGTGACCTATGGGGGCCTATGGGGGCCTATGGGGGCCTATGGGGACCTATGGGGGCCTATGGGGACCTTTGGGGACCTATGGGGGCCTATGGGGACCTTTGGGGACCTATGGGGACCTTTGGGGACCTATGGGGACCTTTGGGGACCTTTGGGCACCTTTGGGGACCTATGGGGGCCTATGGGGGCCTATGGGGACCTTTGGGGACCTATGGGGACCTTTGGGCACCTTTGGGGACCTATGGGCACCTTTGGGGACCTACAGGGGCCCATGGGGACCTATGGGGGCCTATGGGGACCTATGGGGGCCTATGGGGGCCTATGGGGGCCTATGGGGGCCAATGAGGACTCATTGGCATCTAGGGGGACCTTTGGGGACCTATGGGCACCTTTGGGGACCCATGGGCACCTTTGGTGACCTATGGGGGCCTATGGGGGCCTATGGGGGCCTATGGGGGCCTATGGGGACCTATGGGGGCCTATGGGGACCTTTGGGGGCCTATGGGGACCTTTGGGGACCTTTGGGGACCTATGGGGACCTTTGGGGACCTATGGGGACCTATGGGGACCTTTGGGCACCTTTGGGGACCTATGGGGGCCTATGGGGACCTTTGGGCACCTATGGGGACCTATGGGCACCTTTGGGGACCTACAGGGGCCTATGGGGACCTATGGGGACCTATGGGGACCTTTGGGCACCTTTGGGGACCTATGGGGGCCTATGGGGACCTTTGGGGACCTATGGGGACCTATGGGGACCTTTGGGCACCTTTGGGGACCGGTGGGGGCCTATCGGGGCCTATGGGGGCCTATGGGGGCCGATGGGGACTCATTGGCATCTAGGGGGACCTTTGGGGACCTATGGGCACCTTTGGGGACCCATGGGCACCTTTGGTGACCTATGGGGGCCTCTTGGCACCTTTGGGGACCTATGGGACCTATGGGCACCTTTGGGGACCTATGGGCACCTTTGGGGACCTATGGGGGCCTATGGGGGCCTATGGGGACCTATGGGGGCCTATGGGGGCCTATGGGGGCCTATGGGGGCCGATGGGGACTCATTGGCATCTAGGGGGACCTTTGGGGAACTATGGGCACCTTTGGGGACCCATGGGCACCTTTGGTGACCTATGGGGGCCTCTTGGCACCTTTGGGGACCTATGGGACCTATGGGCACCTTTGGGGACCTATGGGACCTATGGGCACCTTTGGGGTCCTATGGGGGCCTATGGGGTCCTATGGGGGCCTATGGGGGCCTATGGGGGCCTATGGGGGCCTATGGGGGCCAATGGGGACTCATTGGCATCTAGGGGGACCTTTGGGGACCTATGGACACCTTTGGGCACCTACGGGGGCCTACGGGGACCTATGGGGGCCTCTTGGCACCTTTGGGGACCTATGGGACCTATGGGCACCTTGGGGGCCTATGGGGTCCTATAGGGGCCTATGGGGACCTATGGGGGCCTATGGGGGCCTATGGGGGCCTATGGGGGCCGATGGGGACTCATTGGCATCTAGGGGGACCTTTGGGGACCTATGGGCACCTTTGGGGACCCATGGGCACCTTTGGTGACCTATGGGGGCCTCTTGGCACCTTTGGGGACCTATGGGACCTATGGGCACCTTTGGGGTCCTATGGGGGCCTATGCGGTCCTATGGGGGCCTATGGGGACCTATGGGGGCCTATGGGGGCCTATGGGGGCCTATGGGGGCCAATGGGGACTCATTGGCATCTAGGGGGACCTTTGGGGACCTATGGGCACCTTTGGGGACCCATGGGCACCTTTGGTGACCTATGGGGGCCTATGGGGGCCTATGGGGGCCTATGGGGACCTATGGGGGCCTATGGGGACCTTTGGGGACCTATGGGGGCCTATGGGGACCTTTGGGGACCTTTGGGGACCTATGGGGACCTTTGGGGACCTATGGGGACCTATGGGGACCTTTGGGCACCTTTGGGGACCTATGGGGGCCTATGGGGGCCTATGGGGACCTTTGGGGACCTATGGGGACCTATGGGGACCTTTGGGCACCTTTGGGGACCTATGGGCACCTTTGGGGACCTACAGGGGCCTATGGGGACCTATGGAGACCTATGGGGACCTATGGGGACCTTTGGGCACCTTTGGGGACCTATGGGGGCCTATGGGGACCTTTGGGGACCTATGGGGACCTATGGGGACCTTTGGGCACCTTTGGGGACCTATGGGGGCCTATCGGGGCCTATGGGGACCTTTGGCACCTTTGGGGACCTACGGGGGCCTATGGGGACCTCTTGGCACCTTTGGGGACCTATGGGACCTATGGGCACCTTTGGGGACCTATGGGGGCCTATGGGGGCCTATGGGGGCCGATGGGGACTCATTGGCATCTAGGGGGACCTTTGGGGACCTATGGGCACCTTTGGGGACCCATGGGCACCTTTGGTGACCTATGGGGGCCTCTTGGCACCTTTGGGGACCTATGGGACCTATGGGCACCTTTGGGGACCTATGGGACCTATGGGCACCTTTGGGGTCCTATGGGGGCCTATGGGGTCCTATGGGGGCCTATGGGGGCCTATGGGGACCTATGGGGGCCTATGGGGGCCTATGGGGGCCTATGGGGGCCAATGGGGACTCATTGGCATCTAGGGGGACCTTTGGGGACCTATGGACACCTTTGGGCACCTACGGGGGCCTATGGGGACCTATGGGGGCCTCTTGGCACCTTTGGGGACCTATGGGACCTATGGGCACCTTGGGGGCCTATGGGGTCCTATGGGGGCCTATGGGGACCTATGGGGGCCTATGGGGGCCTATGGGGGCCTATGGGGGCCGATGGGGACTCATTGGCATCTAGGGGGACCTTTGGGGACCTATGGACACCTTTGGGCACCTACGGGGGCCTATGGGGACCTATGGGGGCCTCTTGGCACCTTTGGGGACCTATGGGACCTATGGGCACCTTGGGGGCCTATGGGGTCCTATGGGGGCCTATGGGGACCTATGGGGGCCTATGGGGGCCTATGGGGGCCGATGGGGACTCATTGGCATCTAGGGGGACCTTTGGGGACCTATGGGCACCTTTGGGGACCCATGGGCACCTTTGGTGACCTATGGGGGCCTCTTGGCACCTTTGGGGACCTATGGGACCTATGGGCACCTTTGGGGACCTATGGGACCTATGGGCACCTTTGGGGTCCTATGGGGGCCTATGGGGTCCTATGGGGGCCTATGGGGGCCTATGGGGACCTATGGGGGCCTATGGGGGCCTATGGGGGCCTTTGGGGGCCAATGGGGACTCATTGGCATCTAGGGGGACCTTTGGGGACCTATGGGCACCTTTGGGGACCCATGGGCACCTTTGGTGACCTATGGGGGCCTATGGGGGCCTATGGGGGCCTATGGGGACCTATGGGGGCCTGTGGGGACCTTTGGGGACCTATGGGGTCTATGGGGACCTTTGGGGACCTATGGGGACCTTTGGGGACCTATGGGGACCTTTGGGGACCTTTGGGCACCTTTGGGGACCTATGGGGGCCTATGGGGGCCTATGGGGACCTTTGGGGACCTATGGGGACCTATGGGGACCTTTGGGCACCTTTGGGGACCTATGGGCACCTTTGGGGACCTACAGGGGCCCATGGGGACCTATGGGGGCCTATGGGGACCTTCGGGCACCTTTGGGGACCTATGGGCACCTTTGGGGACCTATAGGGGCCTATGGGGGCCTATGGAGACCTTTGGGCACCTTTGGGGACCTATAGGGGCCTTTGGGGCCCTATGGGGACCTATGGGGACCTTTGGGGACCTATGGGGACCTATTGGCTCCTTTGGGGACCTATGGGCACCTTTGGGGGCCCATGGGGGCCTATGGGGACCTATGGGCACTTTTTTTTTTTGCCACTTTCCCTGCTCACACATTTTCCCCATTTTCCCATTTGGTGTTCAAAGTCTTTTTTACTTATGTACTGCCATATTTCTGATTGTCCAAGGTGGTTCCCCAATGATTTTTCAATTGTGTCCTCCCTTTTTTTTTTTTATTTGGGGGAGGGGGTTGATTTAGATTTAGGCATAGTTTCTCCCAATTTCCTCTAGGCGTTAGACCCTAGACCCACCTCCAATAGACAAGAATATCAGACATCTTCTTGGACAGACCGCACACACAACATCCCTTATCAGACATCAGACATCAGACTTTATACACAATCCTGGCAGCCCGCTGTACTTTACTCCTCTTCTTGCATACGTGTGCCCATGACAGTTATGTGCCACTGTTGCCCATTATATATCATGGCACTCGAATGACGCAGTGGATCGCTTACCGCAGTGCCGGCTCTGGGCAGACGGAGCCTGTTTGTTTTGGGCGGGCTGCCCACTGGCCCTGCCTGAACCCGGAGATGGGCCACGCACATGCCACCCTGCATGTCTTCCTTCCCTTGCCCGATTCTGACCGCGGCGTGGTTTGGCACCGCAGGTGCGTTTACATGCCTCTTGACTGTTCGCATTGGCCGAACTTAGGTAACAGGGCCCGCTGAGTGCAGGCGAGGCCCGGGGCGAAGCAGCCCGTGAGGGGGGACTCGGGGTGGGGGGGGGGGCACACCCTTATATATCGCGGGCGCATCTCCAACAGTGTTTGGTGGCCCTCGTTGGTGGCATGGAATTTTTTCCCCTTGAGTATCAGTTTGGGTTCTGTTTTGATGTTTTGTGGCTGCTTGCTTTGTGTCAGGGCGGGATAAGGTAGGACAATGACACAGGGCTACAGTACTAGCAAAACCTAGGTTAGCAATAACCTAGGTTTTGCCTCAGAGGCGGGGGGGGGGGGGGGCAGTCCAAGTCACAGGTCGGGATAGTACCAGACAGCCATCCCCCGTGCTGCAGTGAAGTGTTCTTTGTATTGCTTGCGACCTGTTGGCCCGCTCGGGCATGTCTATTGTGCGCCAAGTAAAGGCCGGCTGGCCAGGCGCTTGGCTGTCATCATGTTCTCCAAGAACCAGACAGCTGCACCCTTGAGTACCTCCCTTGAGTATCAGTTTGGGTTCTGTTTTGATGTTTTGTGACCGCTTGCTTGGTGTCAGGGCGGGACAGGGCAGGACAGCGACACAGGGCTATGGTACTAGCAAAACACATTTTTGCATGGTGCTTGCGCCGCCCCAGGGCGCCACTGATGATGTCAAAAGCTCCCCAGAACACACAGCAATTTTCAAATATCTTCGAAAACTGTGCATGTTTCCACCAGTTGTTGGATTTTCCATGCACACCACCGGGAGGTGCTGGGGTGTCAGATAAGAAATCGGCTTACTACCCACAACAGGGATGGCTGTCCTCCACCATTAATGTCATAGGGGTGTGTGTCTACGCTTACAGCCAGCAGCCAAATTTGGCAAATGTCACAACAAACGGATTCCTACTTAGGTGTGCCCTCTCATATGTGGGCTTGCGATTAGATTGTTGTCCAAGCAAGTTTCCTGTCTAGTGGGGCGGAGGCATTGCTCCATCCATCATTGCTTCCTAGGCACATTCCACAAGTGGAGCACACGTACGCTTACTTTGACCAAGATTATGCCATCATGAATGAAGTGGGCTTGATTATGGGCGAGAGCACGTGTGCAGCCAAGACTGTTGGTTGGTCCACCAAGGAGTACTCTTATGGATACAACTTGTTTTCCATTCATGAGCTGAGCAAGGTGGCCATGGAGCGTTGCGCCACTGCACGTTGTGCAATTCAGTTGATGGGGGATTTGGCGGTTGAGCATGGGTTCTACGCCAACGCGGGGACTTCCACTGCACCAGGTGTGTGTGCATGTGCACGTTGTGACGTCCTCCGAATACAAAAAAGTTGTTTCCATATGTGGCACAAAGTCCTCCCCCCCCTCCCCGCATCTTGGAGTCAAGGAGGAGGCTACCTGCGACCTGTGAACAGGCAAGAAGGCGGCATGTCGCAAATGATTGTTTGCATGACCCTCATGTCCAGACGATTCCTCCGCTATCCTCCTGTACCATGCCAGTGAGTTAGTGAGTGCCGGTAGCCTGTAATATTGCATGCCGCAACTATCTGCCCACAGATTTTGCGGATTCAGCTGAAGCGCTTGCCGTTGGGGACAGGACTGGAGAAGTGTGGATGTTCCATGTAATGACTGGCGCCCGGAACAGGAGTGCTGTCTGGGCTGCTCAGCGCGTGCCAGACGATAGTGTGGTTGCTGCGCCCAACTCGTTCATCATCCGCCAGATGGATTTGTCTGACAAGGACAATTTCATGGCCTCCCCAAATGTGAAGAGTTTTGCAAAGGAGATGGGCTGGTGGAATCCAAGACGGGATGGCGAGTTTGACTTTGCTGCAGCCTACGCAGTCAGCGACCCCTTGCCGCTGGTGCCCCTGTACATTGGCCGTCGTATGTGGCGCATCTACACTATGCTGGCACCCAACCTCAAGTTGAATCCAGACCTTGGATATTTACCAATCTTCAAGCACAGAACTTACCCGTTCTCAATAGTGCCTGTAGAGAAACTGTATCCCCAAGATTTCATGCGTATCATGCGTGACCACTACGAGGGCACGCCATTTGACATGACGAAAGGATTGGCAGCTGGACCTTTCGGCAACCCCACCCGATGGATTGGCGACAAGTCTGTGTCTGGGGCTTGGGAAAGGTCCATCTCAGTTTTCCGCGCTTCTTACAGCTTCGTTGCGGTCTCAAGGCCCAGGAGCCCCATTCCGGCAATATTGTGGTATGGTCACGACGCACCACATGGGACAGTGTATGTCCCATTTTTTTCCGGACAGACGAGCGTGCCAGAGTCCTACCTAAGTTCGAAGCAATCCGTTTTCGATCCAACGGGTGCGTGGTGGGCATTCAATTTTATCAACAATTGGTGTCAATTGGCATTCAATGTCATGCAGCCCGAGGTATGGTGGTGTGGTTGGCAAGCAGCAAGGGATGGCTGTCATCAAGAGGCAACACAAATTGCCATTCAAATACCTCAGCTTTTTGGAGGGATCCGTTTGATCCCCGGGGGAGGCGCGCGCGCACACACACACACATGTGCACGCATGTTTCTAGGCCATGGACAGTGCCTTTTGGCCCTGCTGTGTCCCTATCAACTCCCAAAATGCCTTGAAATCGGCCTACCGTGGACCTGAAATGGCCCACACTTGGTCAAACATGTGTTTTTCCAAAAGGATTTCCAAAAGGAATATTGAACCTCCGGAGAGGTAACAGTCGTGCTTTTACGCCCAGTTTGACCTGTTTTTGACCACTTTTGGCCCGCCATGCTCACCCTTGTCAACGAGGGCTGCCCATATTCTGCACTGGCTGGGGTAGAGTACCCATGTGGTGTAGCTCACCACGTGAATGAAGAATGTGCATAGCCTTTACAATGCACTATGAGCAATTTGCACGCATCGCCATGCACCTTACACACAACTAAAGAGGCCAGAACAGCCTGACAACAGGCCAACAGCCCCAACTCTACACCATTTTCAGCCCCGGGAACCAAAAACAGGCGAACTTCAAGGCACTTTCAGAAAAGTAACGGGATGCAACTAGGGCGCAGGAAGACATTCATGGCTTAAAGACACCATTTTGATGCCCCATGCGGTGCGCTTAGGCCTTTGGAGCACGTCATTTTTGTGCCATATATGGCCAAATTTTTTTCTCTGATTTGGGGTCATTTAAACACCTGTGTGGGACCATTTGGGTCCAACAAAGGGCCAAGGAGGGTGACAACCAGCTCAACAATTGCCAAGTAGAGAAAACGCGTGATCATCGTGTTGGTGGGGTTGAAGGCATGTACCACCCATGGAATTCCTTTCTTGTCATCTCATCTCATAGTTACTCATACCACTTTCACTTGCAGTGGCGCAGGTAGCATCCCTGTGCTGGACTTACAATGTGACCAATACCATGCACATACCAGCTGGTAGCGGGACAGTCGGACCGCTACCATTCCCATGCTAGGCTTAGGGTGGAACCAGTACCATTCCCAGCCTGCATTTACAGTGGGGGCTGTACCACATTCCCACGCTGCTTTTGTACTGGTACTGGTAGCATTCCCATACTACACTTACAGTGGGGCCAGTTGCCTTCTCATGCTGGGCTTGCAGTGGGGCAGGTTCCTGCATTCCGTGGAGCTGCATTGCCGTGCATACAACTTTCAGAGGCACCTGTTCATCATCAGTGATGCATGGCTGCAGGATGCTGATGAAAGGCGTGGCACCGTACACACTTCAGAGTGGTACCTATGCTGCTTTTCTTGTGCGAATCCGTGTTGCCATGCAGGTCACTAAGGAGCAACGACGTCTCGAGGATCTTGGGAAGCAGCTGGTCGCCGACATAGACCGCAAGGTTGGGCACCTCCCCAGGGAGCAGACAGTCAAGGTTGCTGAGAAGCAGCAGCTCCATTTCGCCAGGCAGGTGGTAACTGCATGGTGGGCTTTGGCCCACAAATTGATTGCAACATACAACAACGGGGCTATCATTCACGGTGAAGTGGAGCTGTCAAACAAAACAACCTACCCTGCCTGGTGGTTAAAGAAAGTCGGATATGAGGGTTGGCCTGGCAACACCTTTATCTATCCGAAGATCTACCAACAATACAATCCGACATTTGCGCCACGCTCCGCCATTCTTTCAGTCTCAAATGCATCTTCCTCTCCTAACATTTTTAGCCTCATGGTGCTCGCAGCCTTTGGCAGCCTTGCTGCGTTCGCTCTCTTCCACGTCACGCAACGTGGCCCGCAGGCCCGGACTGTATACGAATACGAAGCGTTGTCTTAGCCTAAGCGGCCTGGCACTGACGATGGCGTCAGCGTTCACAGCCGTGTTGTGCTGCCTCTAGCACGGCGTGCTAGTGTCGGCCACACGCACCAGTTTTTCAGTTTCAGTGCTCTGCCCTTCGGCATACAGGGCACAATCTGAGCTCAAACATGGCGTGCTTTCCAAACATTGCATGCCGACATCCGGATGTTTCCGAAAATTGCAACGTGCTCAGATCTGCTGGCCAGTATTGCTTTCAATGCTGAAGGCCATCTGCAAGCAGGTCGTTGCTGCAATACCGGAAACCAGATTAGCGATTTATATTGATCTCATCTCTATACTCCGTGATACAGCACGTACATACGAGATGTGCGGAAACGCCATTTTCAATTCTATGCAATTGGCGTTGAGTGTTGTTGTTTAGGTGTCTCTTGCACATGCGCACAGGCCTTCCAGCCTGTGTGGGCTTATTTGTGTTGCAAAGCCCGCTGTGTACACTGCACAATAGTTGCAGACACCGCAATGCGTAAGGGCACCGTATATAATGCACCTGCTGTTCGTTCCCTGACCGCTTTTTTCTGAGGCCACAGAAGCTGAGGCTACAGAATACCGAGGTTTGACGTGGTTGGTCGTAAGTCATGCCCATTCGGTGGTGAACGCACCGCTTTCTGGTAAAGTTTCTGAACGCCACCCATGATCAGGGGTGTTCACCGTTTTTGACCCTGGCTGCTTCGAGGCAAGGCGGCACAGGGAGTGACACATTCTTTTGCTGCGCACAAATGCACTTGAATGGAATGTTTTATCCATTTTCCCCATTGTGGCGCTCCATCTTCCCACGAGCTCTGCAGTCTTTCATGTCGTTTTTTTTGTCTGCGTGTCTGTTAGAAGATGTTTCCATTCACGAACATTCTTGCATCTGTTGGCCGTTTGTTGGCACACGCCTGTCACACATTCAGGGCGTGTGTGTTGCACTTGCACCACACGTGTTTGGCACGTGTTTGGCTAGTTGGCATCTGTGTCAATTTTATGCAAAGAATTACATATTCCCTCAGGCTCAACGATGCGGAGACTCAGGACTCATGCCGTATCTCCAGGGGATTGGCATCCCAGTCTGTGCCTAAGCACAGCAGCTCCAGATATTACTCGTTGGGAACGATTGCGTCATATGTCTGCCGGGGAATACAATGAAGTTACATCCATGAGTGGAATACTATGCTCTGTCTGCTTGTGTCAGCAGTGTCGGGCTGCACGTTTCATCTGATTTCTTGGTGTGTGCAGAAGTGTACACGCACATGTGCCTGCATTCACAGAAATGCATGCAAAGCGCTTTATCGCACTCTTGAGTTTGTGACAGGGATTCACAAATGCAAAGTTCCCACATCCCTACATCCGTTCGAAGGTCTTGGTGCATATGGTGCACAGAATCCTCAGCAGGAATTTGAACACAAAGCTTCGAAAACAATACCAAAGTTGCAGCACAGCCACCTGGGGACAAGAAAACCTTCTTTTTAGCAAAGCCCTTTGGCTCTGATCGGATTTACCTCGGCAGAAATTGCACCAAAGCAAGGCGATAGAAAAAGAGTGGGAGACACAGAGATGGTCAGGCAGGCGGGCAGGCAGGCATAGTGAGGGGACAAGTAGGTTGGTAGGCAGTAGTACCATGCGCCGCACTGCCGTTCCCAAGGTGGTGGAGACGAAAGGGAGGGAATCGATCCAAACCTGCACCGCGACCAAGAAGGTACACCCTGGTAGACTAGATTTAGACTTTACGTTGTAGCTCCCCCAGCGGCAAGCAAGAGACAAATATCTTGCGCTATTTGGTGGAAGGTGACAGAAGCACAGAAGGACATGAGGACAGGAGCTTGATGTTCGCATGGTTGGGCTTCATGCTCTTTCCTTTCCCAGGGAAGATCTAGGCAATATGCAGAAGACGGGTGGTGCTGCGCATCCGGTGTAGCTTGGTCAACACACAATTGATTGTCCACACCCCAACAGTCGTCGCCACCCCACACTAGCGCTCACCAACCCCCACCAGCACTGGGCACAGAAGCCTTCCCATTTGTGTCTGATGGCATTGTTCTTGGTGGTTGTGTTAACTTGTTGTCTGCCACAGCCAGACCATCCACGGCATCGCTCCTTTCCTCGGTCAAGACTTTCCTGAGAGCATATGTTGGTCATTCACTCTCTGGTCGTTCTGTGCAGTGATTCTGCTGCAGGCTGCGTTTGTAAGAATTAACCTGCAGAGGGGCGGAAGGTCTGGGTGGGTGGGTCTAAGGCTCTGGACCCACCCCTCCTATAATCCCAAGGGTTTCGTGGCTGGGGCTCCTGCTACACCTTCTTTCTTGTTTACAGAGGCCTTGTCAAGTTGTGTACGCTTGTCCTTTTTCGCTATGCAGGCACCATGCAGAAACCTCTTTGTGGTTGTGGGGCATTTGTTGATTCCTCTGTTGGGGCTAAAAGGGAGCAGTTGAAGAGTGAGAAGCATAAGCAACGGGAGAAAGCGAAGAAAAGTGTGCACCCCTTCACCTTTCGTAGGGTGACTGCAGCACAGCCAACAGAAACTACAGAAGCCAGCAGTAGTTCAAGCTCTAATGGTAGCAACAGATTCAGATCTAGTAGCAGCAACAGCTCCAGCAGCAGCAGCTCTAGTAGTAGCACCTTTACTTCAGCCGTTCCCAGCATAAGCAGTGGCAAGAGTTCTGCACAGAGCAACAACCCTGCACAGAGCGTCAGTCCTACACAAAGCAGCAGCCAACAGTCTCAGGGAATCATGGGAGGGACCCAGCTACCCAACACCAACAATAACGACAACAGAGCAGCAACAAGATTAGGGCATTGGACAGAAAACAAAAAAACGCCGAAAAATGAAGAAGAAAAAACAGCAGCCAATGTGTGTCACCTTTTGGGGCTGGCATGCCAAACCTGGGAGAGCGCCGTGGCTTCAATTTGACTTACAAAAAAGCGTGCCCCACAGAATTAGAAGAGGGCCGGGGGGTTCTGGGCGGGTCCAAATTCCGGTGGGTGGGTCCAAAGTTGGGGGTGGGTCTCATCCAACATACCCCCCCCCCTCCACACTCCTTGGTTACGGCTTACCTGGTGCGGGGTCTGCCGTCCTGGCATGTGCGCTGTGCAGCACAGCTGAATATATCCCTGCCTGTAGAGCCCCTGTGGCACCATGGAGACCCTGTGCTCCTCATCGTCTCGCCGCCGGCGGCTTTATATTGGGCCCTTGCCCTGCTTGCCCAAGCTGGTGTACCTCCCCTGTGGGCTGGCGTAGCCTTGCTCACGGTTGTGCCCCCGGGGGACAGCACCCTAGCGCTGCCCCAGCCCATGACGCCGTATGCCTGTGGCGCGCTGTGGGTGTACACCACAGCAGGTGTGTCCCATCGGTGGGCCCTCACGCCTGCAGCAGCAACACAGTAGCAGACCGCCGAAATGCCGAGACGTCCCCGCGTTGTGCCAGTGTAGGGCGGGCAGAGGTAGGACTGAGCCCCCCCCCCCCCCCGGGAGCCCGGCGTAGTGGTCTGCACCCAGCCCAGAGACCCCCCCCCCTAGCAGGACTAACAGGTCCGGGGCCGGGCCAGGCGCGGTGCTGCCGTGTGACCCGACGTGCCTCGTGGCCCCTCCAGCTCACGCCCCACACACACAGGCAGCATGCGCGCCCCATACACACAGGCACGGCGGCATCTCCCTCCCGCGTGTGCCACCGCGGGGCATGGGGGCGGTCATCAGTCTGGTAGGCCTTGAGACCGGACAACCGAGCACCCGCCGGACCGGTTGTGACGCGCAAGGAAGGGCGACGTCCGTGGTCCCGGAGGTCCGGATGAGGCGTTGACCCAACCCAACCCAACCCCCCCCCCCCTCCGAGAAACGCAGCCTGTTTTGCTGGTTTTGACTGCGGTGGACTGAGTGGACGCAGAACTGAGGTTGGTAGGTGATCGTGACCCAGAAGGGGCAGTTCAAGAGGGTTTCCTGGGGAGGGCCTCGTTTTGTTTGTTTGCTTGCCTCTGCTTGCTAACCTACTTAGCCCTCCTGACACTCGAATCTTACTGCTGGCCCCTACTGACTTCCTAAAATGTGAAGCCCCCTTCCTGAAGGTATGCACACACACGTGTTGAAGAGGAGGCAAAGGGACAGTACATTTGTAGATGTGAGGTGATGCTTGGCCAGCCAAAGTGTACCTCACAACCCCAACAAGTTTTGGGAGATGCTGAACAACCAAATACCTGCTAAGGTTTGCACAGCGCGTTGGAAAAAACATAGCTTGGACAGAGGGGAAGGTTGGGGGGGAGCTGTATGCGCTGGCGATGGCATTGTGTGTGCAGTACACACAAAATGCACACATTTTCTTGAGAAAGACCAGCCAACGCACCCAAACCAGATGTCCATTTTGCAAACCCATGCGTGATTGACATAAATGGTCTGTGCAAAAAAGGAGGACAAAAGCAAAGTGAACTCAAGTGGCATGACCGGAAACGGTTCCCACTCGGGTGGGTCTGATCGCTGCCTCCAGCTGGTAACAAGGCCAAACTACTTTCTGCATTGTGCTGATTATTTTGACTTCTGTGTCTTGGGGGAGAAGTTTTTTGTCAGAAATCTTTCATTTTGGCTGGTTTGCTGTCCACTGTGATGCCACTATCCGCCTTTTACAAGCAGGCGCATATGGTTGTGGTGCTTAGACAAGGCTGGGCTTACGACCGGTTGGTTATCCGACAAAGAAGGCATGCACTGAAAACCTGCCCACACCTCACCCCGACCAGCATTTTCGTAAGAGGGCACAAGACCGCAAAATGTGCTGGCAAAGTTCAGCATGCTCTGGACGTTCTGAATGGCTATCATGAGCAGGGGAATAGTACCCCTTTTCAACCTTGAGTCTCATCTCAAGCAACTGCACATGCCTGCCTTTTGGAGCAGGCTTTAATGAACGCCTCTGGCGAGTAGAGACCTCAGAGCGTGACGCAGAAGGGAAACGGGCTGCGGATTGGGATCAGGACATGGTCTAATGGGGCATTATGAACCAATGGTGAACCATGACAGCCATGCCATGCCAGGAATAGCAACCGTGGCCATGGCTGAAAATTACATCAAAAATAACAGCATTGGGTTGCAGTGTCAAGCAGAATGTTGGTGTGAGCAGAAATGTATCACACAGTTGCTGAGACGCATGAACACAACCCTTCTCCAACAGTGCTACTGGGACCAACAACGCTGCCCATGGAGCAATGGAAGCTCCAGCCCATGCCCACTCGCTGGCCTACAACATGTGCACACATTCCAATTAAGGCAACTGATGGCTTTCTATGTTCAACCGGATGCCTTTGCGAACCACCAGTGAAACAACATTCACAATGCCATCTTGATCCACCACATGGTCACCATTGAAGAGTGTTACTCTGAGTTGTGTCAACATTTTCCGTCCTGATTCACCAACAGGGATAGGGACAAAATCATCACCAAGACAGAATCATCACCGGGGTTCATCGTCCTGCCAACGTATTATGCCCTACTCACAATTCTGGTCCTTCTCCTCCACACCTTCAACATCTATCACAAATTGCAATGGTTAGTCATACGGGACCTTAGTGTATTGGGTGTTAAATTCAAGCAGACCGCACACCCTTTCTTTGATGGACCTGTGGATTCGTCGGACAAGGGGAAGGGAATGCAATTGTTGTTGTTGCACCTTTGAGGCCCGTGAGGTCCTCTCGCGTCCTGTTACCCTTCTGCTTCCGCAGGTCCCCATCTTGTCCGCACAGTGTGTGCACTTGCCGCATTGCGTTGTTATGCAGTCGTGTGGCCTTCACAAAGCCCTGTGGCGTGGCGTTTGAAAGTACTACAGGAATGAAGGGAAGGATGGGCAGGACGACTGGTGCGGTGACGAAAGCTGTAATGAACGACATGTCTGCACAATGATTCCCCTGATAACCTCCTGAAAACCTCGTGAAAATGCCGAGAATATCCGATGAAGATCACATGAAAATGCCATGACGACACATGAAGATCCCGAGGTGGATTTGAAGGACGCGGGGGCTTATGCAACCTGAAGCAGATCGCATGCACCGTGCGCTTCCTGTTCGTCCGCAGTGCCTGCACCATCGCATGCAGTAAGGTGCCGGCTTCGATGTGGCACATGACACCCGGAGTGGGAAATTGTCTGGTTCCAGACCTGCAGACCTGCCCCTGAGAAGTCGTGCAAAACAACCACCCGCCCCAACCTCCTTCCCAAATGCTTTCCTCTCCCTTCAGAAAGGCCCCGGTGTACTTCATCAGGGTCCATGCCGCTGCCCGTATGATTCTGCCCCCCCGGTGCTGCCACGCAGCCCGTGTGCATCGTGTGCACGAATGCGCAGCGCTGCATGTGCGGCCGCACCGCGACCAGACGCGGAAGCCAAGCCGTGTGTTCCTGCTGAACACCCGCGCCCTTTGGAATGGCAGGCAGCCTCTAGGGCCAGGGCCACCGCCCCGGCCAGTGCCGCCACCGCCAGCAAGAGGAGCCCCACCGCAGACGGCGGAAGAGGCTGCGCGTTCCACGACCGGCACGACGTGCCGGGGTCGATTCCCGAGGCGCCCGTGTTCCGGCCGACCGCCGCAGAGTTCCAGGACCCGATTGCGTACATCACCGCCATCCGGCCCAAGGCCGAGGCTGTCGGCATCTGTCGCATCATCCCCCCGTCCGACTGGCGCCCCCCGTTTGCGTTGGACCGGCAGCGCCTGCAGTTTGCCACCAAGTTACAGGACCTCTCGCTGCTGTCTGGCCACTCGCGGTTGGCGCACGCCTTTGACCTGCGGGTGCGCCGCTTCCGCTTCCGACGGGGGTCTCCGCTGCCGCGCGGGCCCCTGCCGGAATGGACGCTGCAATTGGGGCGCCGCAGCGTGCGCTTGCGTCCGGACCTGTACCGCGTGCACCGCGCAGTCCATCGGCACGGGGGCTATGAGCAGGTCTTAGCGCAGGGCAAGTGGAGTGCGGTCGGTTTGGAGTTGGTGGCGGACTACTGCGGCCCGGACTCCGACCTGATGGCCGTGGAGCACGTGGCCCGTCGCGTGCGCCAAGTCTATGAGCAGTGCCTACTGGACTACGACCGCGGGCCCGCGCAGTGCCCGGCGCCGCCGGAGGCCGCTGCTCCGCCGCTCTGCAACCCCTTGACCTCTGCGCCTCCAGACGCGTTTCTGCAGAAGGAGATCTGGAGGTACTTTCCCGCGGACGGGGCCCTGCTCAAGGGCACAGTGAAGGGCGTGGCCAAGAGGCCGAAGGGGGGCGGCCGGTTCGTCATTCAGTACCCCAAGACCGAGACGCGGTGCGCGTTCTCAGAGACCGTGTCGCGCTCGGAGCTGGAGATCCTCGTGGCCAATAGCGATCGGCCGGAGGACGCGAAGGCAGTGGGCAGCGGGGGCCTGATCTGCGAACTTTGCCTGCGGTCGTGTGGTGAGGCCGCGGTGCAGTGCATTTGTTGTCAGGCGCTGCGGCACGTGCACTGCCTCCCGGAGCCGGGGCCCGTCGCGCCCGACGTCGACTGGTTCTGTCCGGATTGTGCCGCCCGCCACGAGGCTGACCCGCCGGAGGGCGGCCCATCGACCGCCGCGCCGCCCCACAAGCCCTCGGGCTTCGGGTTCGGGAGGGGGCGGAGGTACGCGCTGCCGGACTACCTCGCGATGGCGGCGGAGTTCAAGCGCCTGCACTTCGAGGGCCTGGGGGTGAAGGGCCCGGTCTCCGATGCCGCGCTGGAGCGCGAGTTCTGGCGGCTGGTGGACGGCGGTCGCCTGGAGACCGGCGGAGCAGTGACGGTGGAGTACGGCAGCGATCTGGACACGGGAGTGCACGGCAGCGGGTTTCCCAAACGCGCTGCCGGTGCAGACGGGGGGGGGCTGAGTGGGGCCCAGGACGCAGGCGACCCCTGCGACGCCTACGCAGTCAGCGGGTGGAACCTCAACAACCTGCCGCGCCTCGGGGGCTCCATGCTGCAGCACCTGCCCGGGCACATCACGGGGGTCATGGTCCCGTGGCTGTACGTGGGCATGTGCTTCTCCACGTTCTGTTGGCACTGCGAGGACCACGCGCTGTACTCCATCAACTACTTGCACTGGGGCGAGGGCAAGACGTGGTATGGGGTGCCCGGCGCGGACGCAGAGAAGTTTGATGCCGCAATGCAGGACATGTACCCAAAGCTCTTCCAGGCGGACCCAGACCTTCTGCTGCAGGTGCCTGCGACCATCCCTGCCATTGTCCTGCGCAGTCCCGTGAGCTGGTGCTTCGCGTCCGTATGGCAGTCGCCGTGGAGACGTTGCTGGATGGCGCAACGGACCCATTTGCGTAGCGTTGGGATTGGGAATTCGCACTTTCTGTAGGCCAACAGCCCTGACTTTATGCATTTTGATGGTCTTCAGCAATGCCTCTTGGGAAAGGGATGGACATGCGGGGCGTTTCAGGGGGGATTCCCCCCCACCCCCCACCCCCGGGGGTGTCAACAAAATAGACCAGAAAGGAAGTGAACTCAGTGATCTCCGTGGGGATGTGGGTGAACTGCCGACCATTGCCGCTTTTGCACTGGGACGTGCATATGCGGAGCTTTGTGATCTGCCTGCGACCCCCTCCCCCCCTCCCCCTCCAGATCCCCAAACCAATGTCCATGAGTCACCCCCACTTCTGTGGGTTCAAAATGCTCAGAAATTGATTGGGCAAATCAAATAGCCCCCCCCCCCCAAAAAAAACCGAACTTGTTTCAGCCCGGGCCCCGGATCCGATCTCTGGGCACCAGATCGGTCACCGCATGGCAGTCCCCCCCCCTCCCCCCTCACAGACTTCACTGCCTTCAGACCGGGATGCCATCGGCAACAACAATGACAACAACAACAACAACATTTGTAACCAGTTCTGTCTGAGACTGGGCTTGATGGATGCCATCGGCTGAGAAGTCACGATTTTTGGGTGACCGAACCCTTCCGCTGCCTGGGCAGCCCCAGCCCCGAACCTTCCGAGCACCCAAATGCGCCACATGTCCCACTGAGGGACAAGCCCAGGCCTGGCCTCCTCGAAGCCACATACAAGCGTCAGTGATGCGGCACTCAAGATGTTGCCAAGGCGCCGGGCTCCCAATTGCACTGACCCCCCGCGCGCGGGGGGGGGGGGGGGGCACCCCCTTTGTCCAAGCAACGCCGGACCTGGGGATCAAGTAGCCCACGCCGGTGATGCAGTATGCTACGGCGTGGGAGGCACCGATGCTCGACTTTCTGAAGGTGGATCGGGCAACGGGGCACATCGTGCGGGGTCTGACCCTCGGGCCACCCGCTATTTATTTCTGAAGATTGAGTGCCACAAGGCGTCGCAGTTGGTGGAGCAGTTTGGTTGCTACCCCAGGCCTGCCGCTGCTGCTGCAGTGGTGCATGGGTGCGGCGGTGCGAACGGGCGGTTCACCGAACAGGGGCCAGCCTGGCTTTCTGGCATCTCTACGTCTTGTGTTCTGATGTGCTGGGGGCACGGCATTTGGGGCTGAGTGATGTGTTCCGCGGTGGAGCTGTCGCAGTCCAGATCATGTGCCGTTGGCGTGGCACACCGCAGACAAACGGTTGGGGTGCCTGGCAGCGTCTTTTCGCACACTTGTGACGCCGCTCCGCCGCGTTTGTACTTGAGGTACAGGTGCGCATGCCGGAGTCATTGCAGAGGGCGACGACCATCGGAGGGTACGGCCAAGCAACGCCTACGTCCAAGCCACGCTAGGCGCTGGGTCCGTCCATTTCTGGCCATTTACGGTTGACTGGGCAAGGGCAAGGGGCAGGGACCTGTTGTACTGAAAAGGGCGTAGCAGAGGGGACGGCAGCGGATTGACCAGTTGGTTGCCGCACCGTGATGAGCCTCTGCACTGCACAAGAAATGTGTTTACTTGTGCTACCGTTTCCCCTCTGCTCCCTCTGGCGGCACCCCCCGTCTGCACTCCATTCATTCGACCCCCCGCCCCCCCCCCCCCAACCGCTTTCCGCAGCTCGTCACGATGGCGCACCCCCTCGACCTGCGACGCCGGGGCGTGCGCGTGTACCGGACCACGCAGCGCGAGGGAGAGTTCATGATCACATTCCCGCGGGCGTATCACGGCGGGTTCAATCACGGCGGCAATTTGGCGGAGGCCGTCAACTTTGCGACGCCGGACTGGCTCGCGTGGGGCCCCGACGCGCAGGAGCGGTACCGCACGCACCAGCGCACGCCGGTCTTCAGCCAAGAGGCCCTGGTGCTGTCCGTGGCCGAGTGCGTCACCGCGGACCCCGCGCGGCAGGACCCCGGGTGCATCCCTCACCTGATGGACGCCGTCCAGCGCATCGTCCAGGACTACGGGTCGCGCCCTCGCGACGCGGCCGCCGCGTGCGGCATCCACCGCGTCTGGCCCATCGCGAGTTACGATTGGCTGCGGCAGGGCCGGTACGCGCTGGGGCGTCCGTCCCGGACCGGGCGATGCGCGGAGGTGCCCAAGGGCCCGGTCGCGGAGGACGACATGCGGCAGCGGAACGGCACCGTCGGGGGCCTGCAGTGCGCCGTGTGTCGGCAGTACTGTTACATGGCGGCGGTCGCGTGCGAGGCCTGCGCGGCGCGCAAGCGAGTGACGCGGACCGTCTGCGTGCAGCACATCGCGGACCTCTGCCCCTGCCCCAAGGCCCAGTACATTTTGTACGAGCGGTACACGGCGCACGCGCTGTCCGCGATTCAGACGGGGCTGGCGGAGCGGAAGAGCGGCGTCGAGCGGTGGGCGGAACAGTGTGCGGCGCTGTGCAGCCGCTGCCCCGCGGAGCCGCGGGGGCGGGCCCTCAAGGGGCGCGCGCCGGCCTTCGACGCGGCCGCCGTGCGGGCGGAGTGGCCGCACAGGCCCGCGTTGGCGACGCTGCAGGAGCTCGTGGACAGTGGGCGGCGCATGGGCGTCGCACGCGCGCTCCCAAAGCGTCTGCGCGCCGCTCTCGAGGACTGCGAGGCATTCGTCGCGAGCGTGCGCAGCCTCACGTCTTCGCAGGCGGAGGGGGGCGGAGCCCCGGAGACAAGCTACAGTGCCCTGCTTGGCCTTGTGCTGTGGGGCGCCTGTGAACTGCAGGTGCGCCCGGAGCCGGAACTGCGGGAGTGCGCCGCGCTTCTTAGCGACGTAACCGTCTGTCGGTTGGCGGTGCGTCGGCTACTGCCCGTGCGCGGCGCCGCGGCGTGTGACGGGGACCTTGCTCTTGCACAAGAAGTGGGCGCCCTCCTGCATGACCTCCTTGGGCCCTCTAGCGGATGCAGTGAGGCAGACTTCGATGGGACTTTGCCGTCGCTACAGCGCCTCTGGGCCCGCACACAGGCCAGTCCGGTCACGTGTCCGGAGTACGCGGATTTGCAGAAGGCCATCAAGCGGCTGGAGCCCGGCGCTTCAGGATCCGATGGCGGGTGCTCAGTGCGCAGGAGTAGGGCCTCTCGCAAGCGGAAGGCGCAGCAGGCGGCGCAGCCACTGCAGCGGCGACGGCGAACTGGTGGTTCTTGACGTAGGGAAGCGTGACGAGATGACGGCATGCCCGAAAGCGGAACTCAGTCCTATATCTGCATTTGAAAAGGGGAAGGAAACAAAGGGACGCGGGCGGCGGCCCTATAATGGGGAAGTCGGATTTTCAACTTGGGGGGAGCGGGGTCAATAAAGCCCCTTAAAACTGGTGGGGGGGTGTTTGGGAAAAGGGCTTAATTGACAGGACCATGAATCAGTTATTATTAACCCTGGCGCTGAAGGTGCCCAAAAGTTTTCAGCATTGAAAACGGTCAAAAAAATTTTTCACCAAATACATGGCTAATGATGAGTTTTCTGAACCCCCTCGACGCGCTGATTTCAAAGACCCCCTTCTCATTTTTTTTTTTTGCTGACTGTTGTGTGGTGTGTTTGTGGGTTGTAGGGGACATTTCACATTCGACACTATCGGTATTACTATGATTTGCCCTCTTTGTATTCCATAGGGCATATGGCAATGAATGCTGACCTCTTGAAGACTAGGATTGCCCAGTGCAGCATCTCACATTTCCTATTGCCCTTGCAGATTCTCTGCGCAAGGGGCGGAGGCGCAATTTCAACAAGAGCAGGAGTGCATGAGGGGTGTCCGAGGCATCAGGTTCTAGAAATGTAGCGGCTCAGTCCTGCTAGATTCCAGACTCCCGACTGCTCTCACCTGGTCACTATGCCACTGGGGTCTATCATACATGCTGAAAAATCCCGAAACGAACGCAATGAGGGTGCCTCAATCGCACCGCGTGCCACACCACGTGCTTTAGTGGATGCGTCATTTACCGATGTACAACACCTTTTTTACATGCAGGGATGCGGTGGCCCAAGGGTTTAGGCACAATGGTCCACTCCATTGCAAAAACGTCATCCCTCCTGAGTGTGGGTTGCAACAACCAGAGACTCGGTGGAGGTGCTAGGTAGTGGGGAAGCACAGGGTCCCAAGTGGGAACAACACCTTGTCACAACAACACGTTCCGTAACGTGGACTATGGAATTTGAGGGTTCCTTTTGGGGCTGGGGTATGTCAGGGATGCTGATTACTGTCCCACCACCTTTTGGCCCTCCTTTTAGCACATGAAGCTGATTCACCTCCATAGACATGGCTGTCTGGGCTTTAATGATGCACTGCTTGGATGCTTGTGTCTTTTCATGGTGTGTGCAAACAACGCCCTTGTTAGAACAACAGGAGGTGTTTTGTTCTGTCATTTTCTTTGCTTTTGCCATTCTCACAAGGGGGGAGGGTATGTGCATCTGCATCCAATGCGGGTTCCACGATTTAATGGGGCACCATCCTGCCTCCCCACAACTGTGGTTACATCAAGCCCTACACTGCCCCCCTCCATTGCCCCTGTCCAGAGGTCTACAGAAAAGTGCTTTTCTGTGCTTCCACCCAGTGTGCAACCAATTCAACGGCTTTGCATGTTGCCTGGACTGCGCTGCTCAAGAGACAATGGTGCATACTCACTTGCACAGTTGACGGAGGTGCCTGCGTTGTGCATTCTGAATCTGATTTGTGGGTACAACAACTTGGTTGCTGGTGGTGTGCAAGCGCTTGCAGGGCTCAAGGAAGCACCTTAGCTGCACGCCTTGCATTTGAATCTCTTGTCCAACAAGAACACCCTATGCATGCAATCATTGCGTGCTATATCTTGAAATTTCCGTGGCAGGAAATTGTGGGACATCAGTGCAAGAATTTGCAGGGCTGAACGAAGCACCTGCCCTCCACACGCTCCATTTGACTCCCATCTGCAACGATGTGGTTGACAGTGGTGTGCATGCACCCCCCACCTCCCTTGTCAGTAAGCGCCTCTGTCTCGTAAGCGGGGGGGGGGGGGGGCAGGGACTTGCTTTAATTTTCATTCCGGCAGGGGGGGGGGACCCCTCACCCCTGGACCCCCTCCCCCCCCTCCCCTGGGCCCCCTCCCCCCCTCCCCCCTCAGCTCAAGTGCACCCGAAAACCTGGGTTTTGGGAACGTTTTTTTAGTCATGGGGAAAATATTTTTGGCGCCTCCGGTGCAAGCCATACACTGTGTACACATTGCCCCATGTGTGCTCCATCTTCCTTGTTTTCCAGACTACCATGCCCCAACGCTCCTTGTCAGTGTATTTCAGCTCCCTGGTCCCACCGTTGCCACGCGCAAAACGTGAAGACGTAATTGACGCGCTGCTCTATTTTGGGTTTCAAGATAGGATCACCGGTCATAAAAGGCAAAAAGCCTACAACGAGGCACAAAAGGCATGTGCCACACTTTTTTTGAGCGTACCAATGGCCACACTGTGCGAGTTTGTCACTGTGGCACAAAAAATGGCCACATGCGACCGGTTCAGGCGAGTCTAATTCTGAATGACAAGAAAGATCACTGTCATTTGGCATGAGATGGTGAATGTCCCGCTTTGTTGTAGTTGTTGTGTATTGGCGAGATGTGGGAACCCTGAATTGACATTCAATGATGAGTTTCCTTTGTTTACGGCCGACAACATGACATTTCTATGTGCTGAGTTGTTCATCCTCCAATAATTTTTCTGTTCCCTGTGGATTGGGTATGTTCCGGCAGGGGGGGGGGGCTCCCCCCTGGACCCCCCGCCCTCCCCCCCCTATGAGGGTCACCGTCCAACCTCCAGCCGTTTGGAGACATGTATCTGTTTTAGCCTCTTTGGCTATGAGCATTGTTTGGTAAGCGGAGGGCAACCTAGGAGTGGAATTCCATACCAAACTAGGACGGGACTGATGATGAAGGTGGAGAGAGGGGAATTTTTTGATTTTGAGGTGACTTGCCATGATGGGGCCTACACGGGTAGGTTGCATGTGATACATTTGTACATGCATTTGTACATGCAACCTACCCGTGTAGGCCCCATCATGGCAAGTCACCTCAAAATCAAAAAATTCCCCTCTCTCCACCTTCATCATCAGTCCCGTCCTAGTTTGGTATGGAATTCCACTCCTAGGTTGCCCTCCGCTTACCAAACAATGCTCATAGCCAAAGAGGCTAAAACAGATACATGTCTCCAAACGGCTGGAGGTTGGACGGTGACCCTTCGCTCGTACAGCTAGGTCGGAGCGTCCCATACAAATAGATGCCTCCAAACAGTTGGACATTGGACGGTGACCCTTCGCTTGTAGGGCTAGGTCAGAGCGTTCCATACAAAATCATGCCTGCAAGGAATACCACATTCGTGCAGACACATGGTTGCATGCTGCCATCCCTAAAAAGTCAGAGATACCACATAATGCATGCAAGCAGAAGTTCATCTTTGCACAGAAATAGATGCCTTGTAAACAGAGGTGCCACCAAAGTAATACGAGGTTTTGTGTTGTGCTGGTTCGGATTCACATGGGGTGGTTTTGGCGAGTGAGTTTGCATAGTTTGCCTAGTTTCAATTCCCATGCCAGCAGGGGTTTGGCTCTCTTTGTGAAGCCATTGTGCAAGTTGTCAAGTAGTCTAATTGGAGGTGCAGCCTCACCATATGTAGCCACATGCAGCCCCCAAATACTTTCAAGTGTGTTTCGAGTGGATCCCAATATTTTGCACAAGTACTGGGCTCAATCCCCAGCCCATACCTCTGCCCCCGCCCCTTGCCGTTGCCATTGCCCCTGCTCTCTAGGGACAGTCCTATCTCCTAAATCCTTCCTCTTGGATGCAGCAAGACATGTGGCAGTAGCAGTGGTGGCAAAATTGGCCAACTGCAAGCGGCTAGAAATAGGGGTTTTGAAGTTGTGGCCTGATCCACATTGATGTTGCACCATCATGAGAAAACTCAGCGGTTGCTGTGAATGGAAAACCAAGCCTCCATCATACGCTCGCGGTCAGGGGCACAGCGGCACCATTCACAGAGCACGAAGCAAGCAAAGGTGCCACTGCCAAGTACCCGGGGCTGGTGGTGCCACTTGCCTGTGAACTGTGGGGGTACTGGTTTCGCCCCCGCCCTGCGCAAAATGCCTGGACATACAGCGCACCACTGATGGGAAACGCTGGGTGATCCGGAACCCCCTGGGCCTGTGTCACATTTCCCACGTCGGTGGTGGTGGAGGGCACCCTCCACACTTCATGGTCTTGCGAATGACTGACTACCGGACGAAAAGCAGGCCGGCGCCGGCGTGGGAGGGATGCCAAGGGGCAGCGGCAGCGCTTGTGAGCAGAGGGACACCTGTCCCATTCTCACCCGTTGAAATTTTTTCCCGGTGGCTTGGGACAGCAATGTAAACAATTCCTCCCTGAAAGCTCAAACCAGTGTGTACTCCCGGAAGTATCCACCTGCACAAACACAGCTTTTATTGCCCCCCCCCCCCCCTCCTCCGCACCGCCGCCCCTCATGCTTTCTGGCCCTGTGTTGCAGTGCGCACATCGGATGCGGTGGAGAGAACCTTCCAAATTTCACGGCTTGGGAGTGCCTGAATGCGAAGCCTCCCAGCACTGACAGGAGGATGCACGGCACAGGAACAGTCGTTTTGCTGCAATCGTCAATGTTCGGACAAACACTCCACTCTCACTCAGAAAATTGCAGCCCTCCCCCACGCCCCCTCACAAATGACATGAAGCAACAGCAACAAAAGCAGGTGACAATTTGGCACTAAAGACATTGTACCACACAGCCAACCAACCTTTATGGATTACCCCGCCTCCGCTTTCGGACATGTCATGCACGGAAGGAAGAACGAACCCGGATGGACAAACTGCGACGCACTTGGCTCCGAGCTGAGGTGGTCAACAGTTCAAGCGGTGGAACCGGGTCTTGAGGAAAAGCCGGACATTGCCAAATCAGGACGTGCATGTGTGGAGCTGAGTGCAGAGTAAAGGTGATAATAAAAAAACTTCGGTTGTTTTTATTGTTTGTGTTTGGCATATTTGAATTCCGTGTTAAATGCTAAGCATTTTGAGACGCCACGTAAGTGGGAGTGTTGACCACTCATAATACAGGGGGGGGGGAGGGCCTTCGCTGCGGGATATTTCGCGTTTCAAATTCGTGCAAAATTTCCCACACAATTTTCAGGCTGCTTTGCGAAATATACCCACTTCGAAATTTCGCGAAATTTCTTGTCTAGCAGTTGCCTGAGCATCCGGAAACGGCATATAGTCGAATCTGTGGGTCGTGTGGTCGTGTATGATGGGGGAGCTGATATGAAGCGCTACAGCAGGATTCATCTTCAGGTGGCATAAGTCTGTTGTGCCCTTCCACAACAACCCTGTAAGGCTCAATGGCAAAGCATCAGCAAATACAGCAACCGCCACCAACCAAATGTCGGCTCACAGCATGTGGGCGCGAAATTTCCCGAGGCAAATTCAGGACTGCATGCGAAATAAACCCGCTGCGAAATATCCCATGGCGAAAAATTCCCGCCGCGAAGCCCCACCCCCCCCACCCCCGTAAGTGAAAAAAACCGGGAAATTCTGGACGCATCCAAGCTCCCAACGAGTGCCTGCCCCAACGGAGCCTGCACCCCAACAGCCCAACCGTCCTCCAACCGCTTCCTTCCTTCACTGCCGCACGTCATCACCCTCAACCAGCACCCATCTCCGCAGCCGTTCCGCCATCCAACTGGACTGCGCGTGTCATGGCTTAGGCACTGCATTCCTGTTGACAAGCCACATATGGCCCCATAGCACACAGCATTTGTGGCCCGCCTTGAACGTGTGGGCCCTGGGGTACGAGCTGAAGTACTTGGGCGTTGTGGGGGGCATCAAGTTTGCGAAGAGCGGGGCCCACCACCCATACTTCTATGGGCTTTACCGTGCAATCGCAGAAGTGTACAATTTGACCACGCTGCCCCCCAAAAGTATGCCCACTCCTGATGGACGGTTCAGGGCACAGCAGAACTATGGGCTTTGGGCGGAGTTGCTGCTTCTGTCTTCTCCACTGGAGATGCAGCTGACGTGGAGTCCGTGCGGCGCATCCATTGTTGTGCCGTGCCAGCCCTCTTCTGTTGCTGGTGTCAGAGCGGTGCGCTGGATTTTGCTGAGGCTGGGGTTGTGTTTAGCACGTGGATCTTGTCTCCGTTCGGCGCCCATGTGACGTGCAGTCGTGTCATGGGTGGCGCGGACACGATTGAATAGTGCTGCAAACCGTCGCTGTCTGCTCGTGATTTGAGCACGCTTTCCTTTACGGGGGATCATCGGAGCGCTGATTCGGTGCAGGATGCTGCCTCTTCCCGTTGCCCGCAGACGGCCACCCCCAGGGCACAGCGCCTGTCTGCAACATTGCCCATGATTGGCTGTCAAGTCACATGCCCTGCATTGGTGCTCCCCCTTGTGGGCCCGGTTGGGCGGTTACACAAGACGGTGTACAAAGTGTCACTAAACTGGTACATTCCTTTGGTTGTGAGCACCGTTGCTCCTCCGTGGAGTTGTGAAGCGCTCGTGTTTCCGTCGGTTGCGAGGTGGGACTCTGGGACGGAAGCACCTGCGCTTTGATGTTCTGTGCAGAGATGCCCAATCCGCGCTACTGGCGGGAGAGATTCTTCCGCAACTCCACAATCTTGTGCTTTGACCGCGTTGTAGTCCCCAATAAGGGCCCCAGTCCGAAGTTCCACACGGTGACGGGGGCTTTCCTGAGCCCTGAGGTGATGACCAAATACAAGGTGCCATTTCTGGAGCAGTTGTAACGAGCAACTGGGTACTCAGGGCACACAGGGCACACGGGGCACACACATAGCAGTGCCTGTCACGTCATTTGCTATGGCTTGGTACGGCTTTGTGAGTCGTGAGGGCCCCTGACGCACATCCGTTGAGTAGACAGAGCACAAGCCAAGGGGGGCGGCCGGTTCGAATGTTGACCCTCCCCCCGCTCCAGACCCCCCAAAGCTCCCAAACTCGTCTTTCTCCAATGTGAGATTTTGGGGGAAAGTGCCTCCTGAGTGGGTAATTTTCTTTTTGACCCCATGTGTCTACACTCAAAATACGAAGCATTTTGTGGGGAATTCAAAAATGGGTGAAAAACACAAAAAAATTTGACCACTGACCTGACCTCCGGGCCGGACCTTGGCTGATGGGAGGCTGAGCTTCTGGGCAAATTTTTTCTGAAAAAGTTTTTTCCCCAGTTGTGTATGTTCCAAATGATCAGCGCGTCATGGGGATCATGTTGAGGTATGTATGTTGGGGTACCCACTGACCCCCCTCTCGGGACCCCGGCGGCTGACCGGCCGACCCCCCCCCCCCCAGACCCCCAAAAGTTTTCGCACACGGTTGGGTGTCAAGATTCGAACAGGCCGCCCCCCTTGCCACAAGCGCCATTTCAGAATACCCGTCACTGAGGTCTTGGTACAGGTACCGATTTGTGGCAGCCGCGACGCAACTCTCGCCCCCTTCCTCCAACCTACGAATTTCCACCCTCCCCCCCCCCCCCCCCCCGCGAGATTTTCTGTCCATTCAGAACTGCTGCGCAGCATCCGACAGAAGCTTTTTTTTCGGCAAGCCACAGCCTCTGGTTTTCGTCGCCGCACAGCATCACACTACAAATTACCCACCGTGCCCACCGGGCGCAGTAGTATACGCCATTTGTAGCGGTACACAATGCCCCGCTCTTCCAAATGCTGCTTGGCACGTCATGCCTTCGTTCTGTTGGTGGGCACTGGTCATGGATTCTGAGTGGTTCGACAGTTTGTTGCCGCCATTTGGTGTACTCAGAACGGTCAGACTTTGACGGGGAATTCAACTGTGCCAAAAAATTCCGAAAACCGATGTTGATCCCCCACCCCGACCCCCTCACGCCACCGTTGTGAAAGACACGGGAGAGTGCGACGTCCAGCACCGGTGGTGTAAAGATATCATGCAATACTGCCACGGGTGTGGCCTGAATTTTCACAGCCGGTGCACCTTTCTTGCAGAATGGGAGACAATTGGAGAGGTGTACAGAGAGTATGTAGAGATATCGTGCAGTGGTGGCTGTTTCAGGGGCATGCAACACCAGCTGTGCATAGATTTCATGCCCATCGGTCTGAAGGCACGGTTTCCCCATACTTAGTGGTATGATTAGTAGCCCCTTGATTTGGGTCATGTTACGTCTGGCACCTTCCTTCAGACAACGATCACGAGCACTCGAATGCCCCCCCCCCCCGTCCGTAATATGGATATCACACCCTTCCGCTCCACCTCAACAAAGAATGTCACGCGGTGCAGTTGCCAGGTGACAGCGGCGTGCCCATCATCGACGGCAATGGCCCAGCAAGCTCTACGTACCATGACCTGATCACAAGGGGCATTCCAGTGACAGCAGCCGGTAGCAGTCGGTGCTTAATGAACAAAACTTTGGTTTGCTGGTCGGCGCGAAATCGCCAGCCGCTGGCGGAGTAGAAACAAATACGGGTCCCTGCAGAGCCGACCCCTCGCCCCCCCCCCCCTCCCCCAGCTCACGGCCGGTGTGGATATGGAGGGGAAACGGCGCATGAACAATATTTGGCTTCAGCGATACCACAGCCACGCTGCATTCCTCCGACGTCTTGTCTGCAGTACCTCTTATGCCCTGACTCGTGGACTGTGACCCCGTTCCCCGGATTCCTCAAACCAAATTTTGTGCCTTGACGCCCAGTCCCCAGTTTTGGAGGCTGCTGGCAGACCTTTACACCTGCGCGCTGACTTCTGTGTCTGTAATGGGAGGAGCCTCCGAAAGGGTTTGTCGGGCGACTACCTGACCGTCCTGAGCCAAAGGATACTTGCACTGCTCGTATGACTCTGCCCTCACTGCACTCACATTTATCCATGGAAAAAGTCGGGAATTTAGTGGGCATCCGCCATCAATGGATGCCACAGAAAAGGCTCAGGAGCAGTGGGGGGGCTACAACTACCACCACATTTATTGAACTCAGGGTAGACCAGGTAGACATATGCGGCTGGCAGACAGACAAGTGCACGATTTCTTGCTTCTCCCACACAAACTTGCCCACCACCCACCCCACACTCCGAACTGCCTCAACAAACAACCTCAATTAACCAAAAGATCAGACGAAAGCACAAAGGCCAAAGCACTGGATACCGGTTCACGGCAAGCAACCAGCCTTTAGGGGATGAAAAGGTGCGCGGGTGCTCCCTGAATTTTGCCGGGGATGGGGGGGCTCAAGGGGGAGATTGACGGAGATGTTTCTCGGCCTCGAAGAGCGTCCAGCGGAACAGCGGGAAGGGGAGAGGTTTGGAGTCGGTTGACTGCGTCCAGTAGACCTCGCCCTTGAAAATCAACGCGACACCATCCGCCTGCACTACTGCTGCTGCACCCGCAATGGGGCCTGGCTGTGTGCGCTCATCAGGTGGTGGATATGATTGCGGAGTTCGGAATTCCGGTGGAGGTCGCGAAGTTCGACCGCCTGAGCATGTTGGATCAGTTCCTGCTGACGGCGCAGGCGGGGCTGCTGGTGTCCCCTCATGGCGCCCAACTCGCCAGTGGCATTCTGGTGTCTCCGCATTCCATCATCGTCGAAGTGTATCAGTTCCCGCTGGTTTGTGCTGCTCTCCCCTGTACACGCGTTCGCGTCGCACAGCGCCCGCACTGCCAGACGAAGTTGAAGTTGCGTGTTGTGTGCCGAATTTTTCAATTTTGACCCGTGCACCCCCCGGTCCCCAGGTGCCACTTTTTTGGGGGGGGTCACAGCGCCACAAGGGGCGACGTGGGATGGCCCGCCCACCAACGCCCTCGCCGGCCTGGCCGCGGTGCTCGTGCATGTCGGAGACGGGGCGTATGGGGCAGACAAGTTCCCCAAATGTGACCAGCTGTTGGTCAGCCTGTTGCCCTCCCCCAAAGCCAAGGCCGAAGGACCAAACGCTGGCAGTTTGGATGGCACCGCCGGTGGTGGCTGAGGTCCCCCGTGTGTCTTTGGACCCCCGCGCTTCCCCGGGGGAGGGGGAGAAGAAGGTTCCTATCCGATGCCCCTCACGGGCACCATCAGAGTTGTCACCGATCTGTGCCTTCCTGAAGATGAATTCGGCACTGGGCACCTTCAACGTGTCCACACGAGGCATAGGACGGGTACAGGAATGGGCCCTCAGGTGCGTAGTGGACATGGCGGTTGCGCCACGTCAGAGGCTGGGGGTGGGCGATCTGGTGTTGGCTATGGGGCTGCAGCCCTACACCTCCAGGCCCTCCTGCACTCGTGCACCCACCGCACATCTTAGACACCCACACATTGCAATGCGTGGCCACAGACATGTGTGAAGGGCAGGCAATGACAGCGCTACGGTCAGTGTGCACGGCAATGGCAGGGACAACGGGTGCAGAATGCATGTGATTGGCGGTAACAGCGCCACAGTGAGTGTGCGTGTGAATGGCAGTCGCTGGCAGTGCCAGCAGGGGTGGATATAATAGTGACGACATTACCAAGGTGGGGGGGGGGGGGCCTGTTCAGCCAGGAGGCAGTGATGACGGAATGACGATTACAATTACGACTAGCTCAGGCAGTTCAGGCACAGATGATTCGGAATTGCAAGCCGTGGTGGCAAATGTGTCAAGAAATGATTGCACTGTGTGGACTGTCTTCATGGGATACACCAACCCCTGTGCAATCTATTGTCTTGTGTTCAGGGTTAGTAGATTGGCTCAGTAGTACAGTGGTGCATGCATGGGCTAATGAATTGGTTGTCCTGGGTTGGTTCAATTCCAGGGTAGCACCTGCTCTGGCGCCTTTTCTGGCCATCAGTCCTCTTGTAAAACTGCTGGCAAAACTGCTAGTTCAGTCAAACGGGTAAATCGTAACCGTAATCGTCATCGGGGGTGGAGGGGGGGGGGGGAGGGGGGGGGGCTGGGGGGGGGCCCCCCCCCCACTATATCCACCCCTGAGTGCCAGCACCACTGGCGATGTGGGAAGTCACGGCATCCCAATTGCGTTGACGACTGTGCTGCTGCTTGGGCTGTGCGTGGGGCTGTTAGTGTCATGGACATGCCCGCCGCTCTGCAGTCACGTTACCAGTGGTTTCCGAAGCTCGAAGTACCACCCCCGGTTTGTATTTCGTGGCGCGATTGTTCTGCATCCCACGTGTTCCTCAGATGTCTGATCGTTTGCCGTTGTGCTGTCACTCTCTCTTTTGCAGCGCTATTCTGCGGGAGAATGGACGGAGTATTACCAGAGGTCTGGCACCAAGTGCATTGAGTTCTGCCCAAATCCCGATGCCCCCCAGGAGCGCTGCCCCATGTTGCCCCCGCACACGGCCTACTTCCGAAAAAACGCCGGCATCGATGTGGATGCGATGCGGCCGGTCGTCCGACAAGCGCTGCAAATGGTCGCGGAGGCCTCGAATCGAACTTTTGAACTGTGACCCCTGGGCCGCAGCGCAGGTGAAGCACGTGTCGTATACGAATGGGACGTGTTCCCGTTGTTGAAGCTTCGACCCGGACCATTGGGCAGTGATGTCATTGGACGCGGTGTTGTTTTCGCAGGTGGACGTCAGTCGGTGGTGACTGTTTCGTGCCGTCGATGCGGGATGGCAGCAGATGGGGCTGGGGCGTGTGCTGCTCGGTTTTGGTTGGGCCCCTGTGCAGCGTTGGGCGCATGCCTGGCCCGGTCTGCTCGTGGTTTTTGGGGGGTCCCCTCGGTCATGGAGGTCAGTGGAGGGGGTGGGGGTTGGTGCACACCCGCAGCCCTATTGGCCTCAACAACAACGCACGTAGGGGCTGTGTGTTGTTGACCAGCGTTCGTGAGTCTTTTCCTCCTGAGATACGGTGCACACGCCTCCGATGGTGTGACCCCTTTGCGCCTACCCCCAAAACCTCCAATGCAAAGGACAGAGGGGGACTCGGCCCCCCCGCCGCATGCTCCTCTATGATGCCCCCCCCCCCCCCCCTGCCCCTGGGAGCGCACCCCCAACGCTGCACAGGGGCCCAACCAAGACCGAGCAGCAGGCGCCCCAGAGCCAAGACCGCCCCGGGCCACAGGCGCAGACAGCCCGCGAGACCCGACCCGCCTGCCCCCACGGCCCAACGCCCCCAGTCCCGGGCCCCAACACACAAAGGCGCCGCGGGATCTGCCGCTCGCGCTCACTGGGCCGAGGGACTCGGAGCAGCCGGGCAATGTGGGAGTCGGGACCAGTCGTGCTCGGCAGCCAAGGGCAGTGGTCACCAGACTACCGGAGGAGGCCGTGTCCAACCCCATCGCAACCCCTACTGTTATCAACACTTGTTTTTCCTCTGCCTTGATCCGGCACTCGTCTCCTTACACCGGCAGTGGGTGCAGCTCAGTATTAGGCCAGTATTGCCCTGTGTCATGCAGTGGAAACGCATGAGACGTAGCGGGTCAGTCTCGTGGATTGGACACCAATGCGGTGCTGTTTTCTTGTATTTTTCATTGAAATTTCTGGGGAAAGAGCACATTGTTTCGAGGGCCCCTAGTTTTGTTCCCCCGCATCATTACGCTTTCATGCCTCCGCATTTGGGCTCTGAAGCAAAAGCATCATTCTGAGCAGATGTTGTTGTCAGAACACTGCCCCTTCAGTGATCAATGCCCAACGCTCAACTGTGAAAGTCGCTGTCCTGTCAACGATATCGTCGCCATAAAACTCGCAGTTTCTGTTCGTCGTCACTGTTCTTCCTTGACGGTAAGCCTGGCACATCCTGCACCATTGGCTGCTACATAACCCGAATGCAGGGCCATACTCTTACCATGACATTGGGCACTTTTGCGGAACAGCCCTAGAGACGGCCCAGTGTCTAGCTGGGCTTGGGGATCGCTGATGCATACCCCGAGGGCAAGGAAGGCGCTTTGCAATCCCAATATGTGCGGCCCTGCCCCACAGCCCTGATCCAAGTGTACGTCAGTCGGTGGTGCGGCCCTCACATTCGCCAATTCCCGACGTTCCAGTTATGTTTCCAGGCGAGAGGGGGGGGCATACTGTGGGTCACACATTTTGTTGAAAAAGTGTGTGCGAAAATTTGTGCATACTTCGTCCGGAGTTCTTAAAGGATTTGTGCGAGTTGGCGCTGGTTCGTTGGCTTCAACAGGTCCTCTTTGTCTCTGCTTTTTGGGGGTGCTTTGGGGGGGGCGGAGGGCTTAGGTTTGTTGGGGCAGGACTTTTCAGGTTACCTACAAGGTGGTCTGTAGCAGGAGAGAGCTGTGCTGCACAGTTGCCCAACCTCAGGCCAGTCATTGGATCCGATTTGGCCGTCCCTTCCTCGCAGCACCAACTCTGTGTGAAAAGGCAACTTTGGTGTTGAATCACAAGTTGTTCATATGCACATTGGTCTGACTGCACATAAGCTGAGTCACAGTCTCACCAGCAGACACATGCTACGGACCTGATGAATCTGATCGTGGCATCCCATGAGAATTCGCAGCAGTGCTCCGCACAGTAGTACACTCTGCCTGTTTGATTGAGTGCCAGCATCTCCGATGGGTGCAAGATTACAGTGTTGTGCGGGTGGTCAGGGTCAGGCTCAAGGTACCTGTCAATGCAGCTTCATTGTTGTTGCTATGAAATGGTCCCAACCCCACCGTCTTTGCTACATAAGGGGTCCACTGCAGCCCTCCATCACGTCAGTATGTGTAATGCCCTTATTCTGTGGTGGTCGGTGCCTACAAAGTCCAAACTGGACCTGAAAATGGGTTGAGAAAAAAAAGGAAGCACAAGCATGATCGAATCTCAAAACACCAATCAGACATGTGCCCATTCTGCCTAATCCATCATAGGTACACCATTTTTTGCAGGAACACATGAAGCACGGGGAATGTTGTTCACGCCGATGCACACACCATGCAAAGTTTCCTATGCAGGCAACTACTGGGACCCTAGTGTTAGGCTTTTTCCACAAGGTACCCGATTTTCTTGCGTGGAAAGTGAGTTTTTTCTATGCATTTCATGGCATGTATGTGCATGGCTTCCATGGTGCAAGGGTGGAGTACCTCTTTGCTCGCTGGTGGCAGTGGATGATGGTCCACAATGTGTGAATGAGTTCTGCCAAGGAATGGCATGGGCATGTGTGCATTTTGCTACACGGAAGTCTGTTTTGTGTCCAGAGGCAAACTAGGTATGAACTCGATGACCCTTGGTCTCATGTATTTGGGCACAAGAGGAAGCCTCCACAGACAATGAAGAAAACGATGACGGTGATTGTTGCCAATTGTGTTTGGATGATATATTTGAGTGCGACACTTGTCATTTGAACATGTGCACATATGATTTGATTGTTGCATAGGTACATAGGTACAGTCAAGTACAAGGTTGGAGACAGCAGGAGCTTACACTTTGGTTTGTTGCCGCTTTGCCCTACTTTACATAGGGGGTTGGTAGTTTTAGAGAGTTTCCCATGTGGTGGGATTTACCAAATATGCACACCATGCGGACACCGTGCAACAATATTGCTATGTTCTAATACGTTGGTGTGCTGTGCGTTGTGTGATGTTTGCCTAACCCCCCCCCCCCCGTTTGATTCTTCCCCAGAGGAAATGTCATTTTGACATGTTTGTGTTTTGTAAGAGGGAAAAGCTCAGAAAAAGTTCAGGCTTGTTTTGTTGGGTTTCTTAAGAACATGGTCTTTGAAGGAGTCCATCACTCTCATTAATCCAACGGTTCATGTCCATTGTCTTGATAGATTGTATAGAACACTTCGTTTTGCGCAATTTTGGCCACGGACATTGATGAGACTGACATGTCCCTTGCAAGTCCCCCCCCCCTTGTAATAGATACGCCCTTTTGAAGTATTTTGCCAATTCCGATTCTAATTCAAGCTTTGATTCTGATTCCGGGACAGACACCGATGACGATGGTCCTATTTCCGAGTCAATCTCAAGTGATGATTCCGGTGACTCCGATGATGAACCCACTGAGGTTGTTTGGGCTAAGGCTGCCCAAGGCGTGCGGGGAATGGCCCATGTCTTTGATGGGAAGCTGTATTTTACAAGGGATCACATGCAAGGCAATTTCATTCCCAAGAATTTGAAGTTGCCCGAGCCCAAACCAGCCCCTAAGCCTCGACAAAAGGGATCTTCAAGTGGTGAGCATGTGCAGTTGTTCCACATGGTGTATGATTGCAAGAAGGGTTTTCAAGCCGAACATATGTAGTCTTCGCATCTTCATGGCTTGTGCCAACATGGGTCCGAAACTGAAAATTTCATGTTCTCAAGGCTTTCTTGTGTTTGCATGCACTTGGAAGTGTGGGTGGAGGTCAAGGTGCCCTCATACCATGTGCGCGTGCACGTGTGTGTCGGCAGTTGTATGCGTTGCACACAAGCTATGCCCTTGTCCAAGCTACAATGGGAGTAGGGACCGTAATAATTCCGTACATGGGTGTAGCTCATACAAGGGGGGGTTAAGGGTTAGGCCAATGCAATAGCAGTTCTAAGAAGATCCAAGCTCATGACCATGCAGCACTCAATCTATTGTTGATAAGTCTTAAGTCTTAGCATTTCCCCAAACTTTGTTGCAATGTTTTGAATAGCTCCTGCAGAGCGCTATGCATCAAAGATACTACTAACAATCACGAAAGCAGCCGTGACTACCCGTGGGGAGCTCTTCTCGAACATTTACCGCCGCCTTGTGGCACATGGGGCAAATCCCATTCTTTGTAAGCCATGATACAATACAAGTTGCATTTAGCAGATGCTCGCAGGGCAGTGTTGTGGTCATGTATCCCAAATGGAAGTCCCCAAGGCAAACCGGGCACACCTTTGTATCAGCACTGTCCACGTGTCTTTGATGAATGCGGACTCTTGGAAGGGTCCGGATACCATGTTCCGAAGTCGGTTCCTATTGCAGCTATGCCTCGTTCACCTCCCCCCCATGGGGGGCTTTTAATTGGGGGGGCGGGGAATGGGGCCCCGCCCCCCTCTAAAAGCAGTCCTTATGCCATTATATACAATCCGCGCGCCGAAACGAAACATATCCCAAAAGTGTACGATGCAGCCCCTCTAAATGACCGCCTCAAAGAGCTGATTCGCGCCGTCATATTTGTTTCGATTGATCATGGCTGTTTTGCAAAGTTAGGACTTTTACAAGGTTTTAACTTCTTTACCAGCATCCACTAATTCCATATAAGCTAGGGATGCGATTTAAAGTTGCACCAGCAAAGTTGAGGTGCCAAACAACACTATATATAAACCACAGGCCCCAAATCTCAAGAAATCTATTTGACATATTATTTATTTGCTGTGCACGCGTGCATTTTGCAGCCGCCGGCATTTGCGATCTTTCATTTTGACTGTCCAAAGTGAAATCGGGCTACAATGCACTAAATTTCGATCTAAGACCAGATTTATAAATGATTCTAAAAGTCTCGTGTTGCTGTTCAATCGAGAAACCGCCGTCGTTTTGTCTTAGCACCGCTTTTCGATTTGGGGGTTTTCAGCGCCCTCAGCCGCCTTTTTAAGCTCAAAAATGGAAAGAACACCCCCAAATTGACCAAAATTGCCCTTGATTTCGTCAAAATCCGATACAATAGGCCCGAGTTATGAATACCGTATGTCAATTTTATGCTATTTGCACCCTGTATCGATAATCTTGCCCAATGCACCCTCCCTGTCCTTGCGCTGCTAGCTTAAACATAAGGCAAAGGAGTGTTTTTGCGTTTGTTTGTCACCGCCCGGCTCCGTTTCCGACATAGAAAAGTGACCCGAAAATGGCTAAAAACGTAATAAGGCTTTTCTTTTGATGGTGCTTCGCACAAGCAAAGGAAAAGCCACACCAAGCACGAAAGACGAAGGATTCATTTAACCGTACTTTTCCACACCCTCCGCAACATATCATGTATCATTGCTTCATTGAAATTTCCTCAACATGCTCATCTTTCTTTGTTATAAAAACGTGATCATGCACGTGCATATCGTGCAATCTGAATTCGTCGTCCGACAGATACCCTTCGGAGGCGATCACGCACACTGCCCTTCCCCATCTCGTGGAGCCCCCCTCCGCTTGTTCCAGGAAAACGCCTGGATCTCGGCCTCATCGTCGTTGTCGAAGTGAAGAGGCTCCGGCATTTGAGTCCAGAGATGGCTCTTCGGAGAACAGGCCTCAACATCAGCTCAATGTGCCCTAGCCCAACAAGCACCTAGGGGCACAACTTGTTTCCGCAGAGAGACCCTTGTATCATGCAGCTGGCAAAGACGGGACTCGGGCTCATCACGTGCCCCTACCATAAACAGTCGTATAGAGGAACACAGAGAACGTCTTGCATGGTGCACACCATACGTCACATCGTGCACGCCGACATACCAACGAGGGCAGTATACGGTACACAATGCACTCAAATGGGCATTTGACCACTGGGTCTGGCAGTCAATACGGGCCCCCAATGTGGGCACATTGGATGGAAGACGAAGTGGTGAGCCGCTTGGCCGCAAAGCTGGAGACACCGATGTGGAATGAGATGTTGCATGGGATGCCAACGCCGTGGATGGACCGGGTCCACGTGGGGGATCATAGACGTAATTGGGGGAACTTTTGCTTCTTAGACAATGCTTGTTCGAAAGGCACATCAAATATTCCCCTCATTTTCCGAGATTCTCAACTCACATATTGGGACCTCGAACTCGGTGCACAAATCAATTGGGTACCAAATTGATACGGGTTGAATCCATAGTGCTGGACACAGAGGGCTATTGTGACACATGAATGTGATCTTATGGAATAGTGGATTAAACATGTTTGGTTCTGTGGTTTGCGCCATGATTGTGTGTTAAAGCAGCGATTGCTGATGACGCAATGGCGCTTGCGCCAACGGCATGAAGAAGCATTCTCAAGGCGGCAGGCAAGGCTTAGTAGCGCTGCTCGGTGCTCGCTGCTCGGTGCACAAATCAATTGGGTACCAAATTGACACGGGTTGAACCCATAGTGCTGGACACAGAGGGCTATTGTGACACATGAATGTGATCTTATGGAATAGTGGATTAAACATGTGTGGTTCGGTGGTTTGCGCTGTGATTGTGTGTTAAAGCAGCGATTGCTGATGACGCAATGGCGCTTGCGCCAACGGCATGAAGAAGTATTCTCAAGGCGGCAGGCAAGGCTTAGTAGCGCTGCTTCGCAGAATTGTGGTCAACTAACTAGAAGAAATGTGCACCGTTTTGGAGGCAAGTGGGGTGTACAACCACTTAGCCATTTGGGAAAAGCGATGACAAGAGGCCAATATAGGCGCCAGTCTTTCTCTCAATCTTCCTTGCCACATGCATTCGCCGTGCCCAATTCGTAGACAACAATTTAGTCAAACATGGGGTTGTGTGTACGCGTATGCGCATGTACAATGGGGGTGCAGCTGTGGAGAGGGGCAGTACCATAGCACTCAGAGGTGATGCTCCATGCACCGGGAATCATTGCACCTGGAAACTTGGACCAACCATAACCGTCCGCTTTCGATACGTACGATGAACCAATATACCCCCCCCCCTTTGTAATAGCTAAAGAACGGAATTAATACAGTCCCTACGCCTACTGTAGCTTAGACAAGGGCGTGGCTTGCGCACGACACATACAACTACCGACACACACGTGAGTGAGTGCATGGTATGAGTGCACCTTAGCCTCCGCCCACATTCCGAAAGGCATTGAAACACAAGAAAGTGTTTGAGACATGAATTTTCAGGTTCATACCCAAGTTCCTACAAGCAATGAGGCATGAAAAGCCTACAAATGTTCGGATTGGAAACCCTTCTTGCGATCATATACCATGCGCAAAAACTGCACATGCTCACCATTTGAAGATGCCTTTGCCGGAGGTTTAGGGGCTGGTTTGGGCTCGGGCAACTTCAAATTCTTGTGAATGAAATTGCCTTACATGTGGTCTCTTGCAAAGTACAACTTCCCATCAAAGACATGGGCCATTCCCCACACACCTCGGGCAGCCTTAGCCCAAATAACTTCATTGGTATTATCATGTCAGTCACTAGAATCATCACTTGAGGAAGAGAGGTCAGAAATGGGTTTATCCCCATTGGTGTCCGTCCCCGAATCAGAATCAGTAACCAAACCCATGTGTTATGTGGCTGCACTGCATTTGTACCGAATTAAAATTAGGTACCAAATTAATGCGGTCCCTACGCCTACTGTAGCTTGGACATCTTGAAGTTCCGACAACTTCATCCCCTTGGGGAAGTGAGCCGCACGGCACGCTGCCCTAATATCATCCTCCGTGATGGCATTGAATGCCTCCAAAGCCCACGTGGTGGTTTCCTCACACGAAGGTACGGGGTCAGGCCCCTGTTTCCTTTCCCCCCCCCCATCAATTTGTCTTCCACCCACTCTGCATAGTTCTCCTCCAAAGAGGATTTGAATGCCCCAATGACCATTTTTTGGTCACATGCTTGAGTGCATGGCGTACAGGTAGGTAGGTAGGTATCTTCGGGAGCTCGGGATGCCTCCTTTGACATTGCAGGAAGAAGGTCTTACCAAGGGGACGTCCTGTCCCTCCCACTGCCCTATGTCAGGTGCCTCTTGAGCCGCTCCCGCATGTGCTTGGGAAGGCATTGTCGCGGCCACCCGGTCCATGTGTCCCAGGTGGGAGGGTGTCCCCACATGTGTCCATGGGTAGGGCCACATGCCCCCTCCTTTGGGCGGCAGCTCTGGGGGGCTGCCCAGCCGTGTGGAGTATCTCTCACCACGAGGGGTATTGCTCCCGCTTGTCTACGGTACGACCGCCTCACCCTTGTGGCTTGAGTTGCGGGGCCACTCTGCTTGGCAGGTGACCCCCTCCTGGACTGTGTACCGGCTCGCCTGTCACCGGTTGCTTCCATGGCTCCGGGTGACGTTTGCCATGGTCCTCGATGCAGCCTGGCCGGGCTCGGACCAGTGGCTTTGGAGTACCGCTCCTGCCACTGGCCCGGTGGGTCGGCTGGGTCGCCCCAGTGCGTCCGACCCATGGGGTATTGGTTCTTTCCTGTCCCTCGGCTGCCCTACGTGTGTGTAGCGTCCTGGGCCGTTGGGCTCCTGTTCACCGGTGTGCCCGCGCGGTTTGCTGTGGTGCGTCTGCGGTGTCCTGGGCCAGCTGGCTCCTGTTCACCGGTGTGCCCGCTCGGTGTGTTGTGTTGCATGTGCGGTGTCCTGGGCCCCTGGGCTCCTGTTTACCGGTGTGCGTGCCGTGTGCGGTGCGCGTGTGCCCTGGGTGGATGTGTCCCTCTTCCTCCCCCCCTAATGTTCGTTTTTTTTTTTTTTTTTTTTTTGAAAAAAGTAAAAGAAAAAACAAAAAAGAGGCATCCCATCAATTTGTCTTCCACCCACTCTGCATAGTTCTCCTCCAAAGAGGATTTGAATGCCCCAATGACCATTTTTTGGTCACATGCTTGAGTGCATGGCGTACAATTCGGGGCCGTGATGTAAAGCCACAAATTGGCATTTTTGAAGGCAAGGGCAACGGATGCATGCTTTTGGGCAGGCAAGGAATGGCATGCCGCAAAGTTTTCTTCACAATATGTAGCATGGATGCCTCATTGGTGTACACCTTCTTGGTGACCGTTTGAACTATGCACCGCATCTTGCGGTTCAACCCGGTGACCTCTCTTTTAATTTGCCCTTCCATTTCTCCCTTCCAAATCAATAGCGGTGTTACCTTTACCACCCGTCCCAACTTGATACATGGGTCGTCATCTTCATTGGTCCCATGTTCCAATAGGACAACAAAGTGCAAAGAGGCGGCGATATTATTCATCTGGCGGCCGTTGATGTGCAGAACAACGCGATGGGCGGACTTGTCATCCAAACATTTGCCGGAAAGCGGCTCCAACGTCCCTTGGGTTTCGTCGCCGTTGGCCATCTATTGGACCTTCTTTGTTCAAATGGCCCGGGGTAGAATAGCACGATACCAACAGTAAAGGGTGTAAAGCATCAAACTAAAAAGAAAAATCCCGGTGCACCTACAGGGGGCCACATGTGCTGAAATTGGCAATTCAGGGCCAATGGGTGCATAAGAACAAAAAAAAATTCCCGGTGCACCTATAAGGGGATGAAGTGTGGTGAAGTACTTTTGTGTTAACGAAAGGACATGCTCTTTACTCTTAGCACACGCAAACTGCACCCCCCTTTTGGAAGAGAAGGACCTAAAAAATGACCGCCTGAAAAACTATTTTTTTTTGGACATTTGCAACACACATGACCCAGATACCGCCGAAAAAATACAATTTTACCCAATTTGCTGCTTTTTTCCACTTTTTGCTTTTTAAAATAAACTATTATTTTGTCTGATTTGAAGGGTGTGTTTTACCAATCTTGTCGTTTTTGTATTTCAAAACCCAACTGGTGTGTGCCTGTTCGGGAGCTCATTTTCAAAAATGACATTCTGCAGGTCTCCTGTTGCACCTATGTTTGTCATGCGAAATAAATTGCTTTTTTATGTCCCTGAGTGCGCGAGGCCTCGCGCACTCAAGGTCATGGAAACAATTGTGTAAGAAGGGAACAAAAACAGGACAGGAAGCACACAACATACAAACACTGAAATAAAAGCTCGGCAAAAATGTACAAGCCCTTAAGGGCATATAATTGCATTCGCGTTGAAGGCGAGTGCGCGAGGCCTCGCGCACACATGACTGCAAAAACCTGGAGAAACACTTGGGTTAATGGTGGCTTACTTCTTCTTCGGTCGAGCAACCTTGGACAACCTTGAACCCAGGCTTCTTGCCACCGCACTTGTCCCACTTGGAGAGGCAACGGTACCAGGAGACGGCTGGGCACCAGAACGCGAGGGCGGCTTGAACTCTGCAGTAGCGCTGGCTGCAGTCTTCGCTTTCTTCTTCGGCTGTTCCTTACCAGATGCAGGGCTTGCATCGAAGTGAGCGGCGGCTGCCCGCTTGCGCTTCTGCTGGGTCTCCAGTACTTGCTCCGGATCCTCTTCTTCCTCCTCCTCGTCGGTATCATCGTCGTCTGATTCCGTGGGCTTGTCCGATTCCTTCTCGTTTCCTTTTGCCTGCTTCTTGCTACTCGAGGGGGTTCCCTTTCCGGCTGCAGTACCCTGAGTTGGTAGAACTTTGGCAGTCTTCTTCACCTTGGCTTGCATTGGCAGAGTAGGTGCAGGCGCAACAGGCTCAGTGTCGTCAGCTAGGGCCTCAGTCACGACATCTTCCTGGACGGCCTCTGCAGCATGCACCTGCTGGTGCCCTTCATGCCCTCGGTTGCTGTCCAAAACCCACAATGGAATGCCAAGCTGAAGCCACTCTCCTTGAGTATCCCAAGGTGCAGCTGTTGCTCCCTGCTCCGTCTGATCAGCCTCCAACATGTACCGCATGATGATTGCATGCTGCAGAGCACCTCCAACGGCATTCCCAAGGTCCTTTTGCTTGATCGTTGACACAGCCAAAAACGCCACTTTAGTACGGAGGTCGGACATCGCAATTTTTGCGGCCATGGCAGGCGTGTCGTCCACAACAACCACTGCATCAGAATACCCACTGCCCAAAAGATATTTGTCCAGGTACCACAGCACGTGAATCAGAGGCATGAAACCACCAAGGTTCTTGTTCTGCATCTCTTCGAAATGTCCAGCGGAATACGACACATAGTTCGGCAACTGTAAATGTGATGTATAAAGACGAATAACGGAGGCAGCAGTGCGCGAGGCCTCGCGCACACAACGGCATCGTAACAGGCGAAAGAAGCAGATATACCTGCTTATCCTAGCGACTCGTTGTTCCGATCCACATACAGTGCTCGTCGAACTGATACGTACTGCTGGTCACGGGACCCGATAACCAAGAGTATACCGGCAACCGAACATGGTAGAATGGCACTGTGGTTGGATCCTTGTCCTTCTCCATACGCCAGAGCCTCTGGATGTCGCGGCCAATACGGTGCACAACATCAGCCTCGCCATAGAAAATGAGGTCTTTCCCCAGCATCATCACATCGAACAGCCACTTCGGAACAAATCCTGCAGTATCATATTCAACGAAAAGGTCAGCGTTGATGACCCACAATGGGTACTGCAGATCCCGGAAACGGGCTGGCGGTGTCTCTTCAATATCCTCAATACGGCACGCCGTCAAAGAGAATTTGCTCCCTTGCTCGTCCTGCTTGGAGACATTGATCACATCGCCAGTACTCAGCTGTGTCTGTGACGCCGCCGATGATGGTGCCTCAGTCTTCCTTTGCAGTTGTTTCCGCACGGCCAGCGTCTGTGGTAATGGAGGTGCGCCCTTGTCCCCAGTCCGCCACAGAGGTGCATTGAGCAACGTCTTCCATTTTGGCCACGGCGACCAATACCTCGTACTTGTATCCGGCCAGTAACCCCAATTTCCCAGCCCAATTTTCAGTTGCGGCGTGCCCAGTGCTGCGACTTCTGCTCGGATCTTCGCATCGGCAGCTGTACGGATGTGAAAACGGTGGTTCAGTGCGCGAGCCCTCGCGCACTGAAGCTGCGACACTGACGCATACCTGCCGTCTGGTTGACATACTCCTTATTGTCCGGATGGTCAAGATGGAAAGTAACCCATTGATCCGTAATCTGCGCGTCAATGTAGTTCTGGGTGGTGCGTAAGGTCGAGTCCTTCAGGTTCATGTGCGCACAGACTTTCCGCAATAAGCTCGGTAGATGCAGCCCCTCCAGCTTCTTGAAGGCATTCCTTGTAACTTCATCTTTCCTGCTCTTATTCTCGAGGTTCTTCATGCCAGTAACCGCCACACGACCGCAGTAATACGCCAGGGAGAAGATGTCCCTCCAGTTATTGAATGTCGAGTCCTGCGAGGGAAAACAATGCCATGGAGTGCGCGAGGCCTCGCGCATTATAACCGTGCGATACACGAATACATACTGTGTGACCTGCTTCCTCCAAAGACTCGGGTGCAAGAAACGCAGAGTTGACGGCGGCCTGGACAACAGCAGTCTTGAACCGCTCGAAATCTTGTGGTTCTTTTTCCCGCTTCTGGTCCTCAATGTACAACAACATGTTGTCCAGCGCCTCGGACAGCGGAATCCACGTCACAGACGGGCTGCCAGCTTGTTGCAATCCTGCAACCTTGGCCCGGATCCTCCAAGGTGTTTCGTACTTCAGAATGTCAAAGTAGCAAAACTCCTGCCAGTCCTCCAATTCTTTGCCTTCTGCGAGACGCAGTTCCTGAATCTTTCTGCATGTTTCTGTGCCATGCTGACCATTCAGAACGTAAAGTGAGCCATCTGCAAAGCAAACCATGTACCGAAGCAAAGAGAAGAAACGTCTTCGATCGAACGCGAAGCGAGTCATACCACTATCCTCCCACGCCGTTACGCGCAACGGTCCAGCTGGTGGCAGTGCTTGGTATCCCGTCACTTTCCTGGCAACATCGTCATAGTTGATGGATCGGATCTGTCCGCGCTCCTTGGTCTTGTCAACTCTCAAATCAGCAATCTTTACCTTCACGGCTTTACCATTCTCCTGCCGCAACCACTGTTGCACGTCGACTGTGAGCTTCATCTCCGGTATTGGCTTCTTCTCACCCTTCTTCTTGCGTCCTTTCTTCGGCGTGTCCCCTTGGTAGGTCCCTGGTGACGACTCCATGGCCTCTGTGTCTGGTGCTGGACGTTTTGGCGATCCTGGTTCACTCATGATGCCAAAAGATACCTGAAAAGGGCAAATGGCACGACTTGAAACACGGTCATTTGAACTCTGAAATCAGTCGAAACGGTGTTTTGCAGGTCGTTTTCGCACATCTGTTCCACAACTATCTCTGTTGTGACTTAATCTAAGGCACTTAGCGAACTACTCAGTGCGCGAGGCCTCGCGCACTCACATCGCATTACATACCTGTTTTTCGCAACGTTTAGTGCGCGAAGCCTCGCGCACTGCGGGCGTCTGTCACCGCAAGCGTTGCCGCACGTTGCGTGTTGCTGCTTCCTGTCTGTCGGCATCCATATCTGTTCTCCGTACCACAACAGCATCCAGTTTCCGTTTCAGTTGGTTGGTGGGATTTGTTTTCTGGTCAATGAGGGCATCCAGTACGCTGTGACCAAGTAGCCGGTAGTGGTCGTAACCAAGGGGTTGTGTAGGTGAGGGTTGAAATCTCGGTAAACTCCGCGGCCACGAAGTTGCAACCGTGCTGACTCTGGCCGACTCCCATTCCACATACGCCATGCAAATTCGGTCTGTCGCCAAAAATCTTGTCAGTCGTTGTCGCATGCTGTGTACCAGGTTCTTGGGAACGTTTTGCAACCCCACGTGTTTGCCACCAGGACCAACCTTTAGTAACAAGTAATGGTTTTCGACCTCCTCAACAGTAACAGAACCCGTGTTTCTCGCCTTGTCCCGCACCAACTTGCTCAACATCTCTTCTCCAAACTCCTCTGAGTGTGCCTGACCGGGCAGGTCCTGGTGCCACTTGCTGTTGTACAGCAATGTGCACATGATCGTGCGTTCGTACTTCAGTACGGTGTCACACGGTCCTCGACGCAGCCTCCTCAACAGACACAAACTCAACTGCAACACCTCCTGGGCTCGTGACCCTGTACCGTTGTTTTCCCCTGACCAGTTGCATTCCCGTACCACGTGGCCCAAGTACAACAACAACGGGCACCATTCCGACAACAAATGCAAGACTGCGTTTGCCACTGCTGCCCTGTTGGCATGCGCAGTGTCACGACCACTGATCGCGGTTGCAGCTTGTGCTTTGCGCCGATACGGGCGTAGTATTCGGGGGGTGGCAAGCATCAGCGCAGCAATAGTTTTTTCCATAACTATCAGTTTGGGGTATGATAGTATGGTGGAACCAGGTCGTAGCAGACCTTTCCGTAGGTAGGTTAGAATGGGCCAGAACACCCGAAAAGTATGAGTAACAACGAACTTGTAGGCATGCCAGACACCGTAAACTACAGGCACGTAACGCAGATACGCACGCATGTTCCATCGTTGGTTCTTGGCACCGTACAACAACTTTAGTATCCTGTAGTGTATGTTTTCGTCAACCAACAGCGGTAAACTCTGTTTGTCTGTTGCGCTACGTCCTTTGCAAAGTGTAACAAGTTTAACAGACCAACACCACCAGTTACCTTTTCTTTTGACAGGGCAAACGGGCGCCACACCGGTGCCTGCACGGTCGTTGCATCCCTCCTCACATCCAACGGTGCTCTCACGTTTCCGGTGTCTGGTGTACACCCATCTGCATACCCCATGTCACGCAAAGTCTGGGGGATTCTTCGTTCACGTTGTTGCAGAGCCCTTGCCACTGTCGTTATCCGTGCTGCCAGGTCCTCAACGGCTGGATGTCCTGCCCAATACGTGGGCCTCTGCTTCAGTTGAAGTACTGCCATTGCAGTACAGTTTTGTGACCGGTCACTTTCGTCTGGGTGTGTCGTGTATTGTGCCCGGTACCAGTTGTCTATCCACAGCACGCAACACGACGAAAGCACCAGTGACCACGTTGCTTTAAGTGCTGCTGCTGCCTGTTCGTCCACCGTATCTGCGGCAGCGTCTGCTTGCCCAAGTCGTACTTTTGTTCGTCTTTCTGTTTGTGTTAGGTACCCTGTTTTGTTTCCTGGCTTTTTCCTGTTTGGTACTGCCCGTTGACGCATCAACAGGTACAGATTCCAGCCCTCCTGTCGCAAAGTGCGCACCCAGCGCTTGTCCTCCTGCCTTTTAGCTGCTGGTAAACTGTGGCGCGTTCTTTTGTTGAACCTGAGTCGCTGTGCAAATGTTAACACCAGTTGCGCCGCCAGGTCGTTTCGTTTGAGTCCTTTCCACAGGTCGTCTGCTGTTTGGTATGCTGGTTCTGCCGCGCATGCCTCTCGTAGTGCTGCTGCTCCTTTGCTTACTTCTGCTATCATCTGATGCGTTACGGATTTTCTGCCTCGAAGTGGCATTTTGCGTCTTTCTCTGTGGAATTAGATTTACGCACATATTTTGGTTATCGTTTCGCACAGCGATCTTTAAAAACAATGTGTTTCAAAACATCTGGCCTTTTCCTGTCTTCATTTCTGGTGCGCGTGCCGCCGCAGATTGTATTTGTTGTCTGCGTGCGCTCCGTTCCCAGTAACCGAAAACCGTTTTCGCAACCACAATTTCCTATTCTGTTTCCTTTTGTAAACCCAGTTGGAAAGAAAAAACCATATCTATCGGGCAGCGAAGGCTACGGCCGCTATTAGAACCGGACACGTCTGCCATTGAGTGGCTGTTGGAAAAAAGCAAATCATTCCCCTGATCCCGTGAAAAATATGACGAAGGTTACCGATGTATAATGGACTGTCACAGGTGGCCGCCGTGAAAGGGAATGTAAATACCGGCGTGCCTGACCTGACCTGCCTGCTTTTTCATTTTCTTCCGTCGTTTGAGTGCGCGAGGCCTCGCGCACTGATTGTTTCCGTGGGACAATGTTCTATGCCTTGTTATATCTGACCAACATGGTGTCTACACACACATACACCCAAAAAATCAAATGTGTTTGTCCGTCTGGTACCGTACCTACAATTGTACGCGTTATTTCCATTCTGCAAATTCAATACATAACGTGACCTGAGTGCGCGAGGCCTCGCGCACTCAGGGTGCCTAAGTTTGTATTTTATTTTGACTTTACAGTATATGTGTTTCCCCTAACATGGGAAGTCGAACAGTCCTACACTTCCAATGCTCCGTGGGCAACACAGTCCTACTTTTAATACCGTGTACCGAGCTGCGTATTTCCGCAAACGCCAGTCCTTACGGGTGTTTGGGTTTCGTAATAAACTCTACTTTGAACATCTTGAGTGCGCGAGGCCTCACGCACTCAGAACGCCAGAGAAATGTAAAAAACGTCGCATTGAGGAGCGCGGAGTTGCACAACACTAAAACACACGGCGGTAAGAACTCACCGTCCGTGCAGAAATTCTGCGCCTACGGCAGAATGCGGCCCACCATTCCTCCAGCCGACCTACCGTGGGTGCACGGATTGTAGCACTCACCTCCTTGGCCCTCTTTATCATCACCTTCTTCGTGACCAGAATTTGGCGGCCGCGACGCCGGAGGAGCCATTGCCGAAGGGCACCGTCAATTTCATGATACTGCAAACAGGTGGAGCAACTTTTGGTGCCCACCCTTCATGTGTGCCATCTTCTTCAATGCCTCCTCTTGGTCCTCCCATTTCCCAACGTTCTTGGACGACTTGACACGATAATTTTTGGCCGTGCGGTGCAGCCCATGTTGCCTCGCATAGTTGATGATCTCCATTTTTTCGCTAGCACTTCGAAAACAACCAAGGGTGGCAGCCACAACCTCCGCTTTTGTGCGCCGCCGGGTGGATTTCACTTTGGTGCAGTCCATGGAGGCGGCCATAGTATGGAGGTGGTCGTGGCCTCCACGCACCGGTGCTTGGTGGAGGGCTCAGTATCCTCCCCATCCTCACGTGCGGGGCGGGGGCGACCAAAGAAGTCCCCTGTGGTGAGCAGCCCCCACGCAGCAGCCCGGGGGGGAAGGGGGGCTTCGTGGTGTGCCGGGGCTTTGGACACGGCTCGGCCACCACCTCTGGTTCATGGGGATCTTCAGCAACGGTGGGAGGGATCACTGGTGTGTGCGGCTTGGGGGAGGGAGACGGGGACCGGATGAAGAAATCGATTCTTGGAGGTGGGGCACAAGGGTGTGACCATGTGCCCACCCTTCATGTACCCTAACAGGGCAAATTGGTCCTCCTTCTCCAATTGACCTTTCATTGTAGCATCCACACGGTCGCCGGTGGAACTTGTGAAAAAAACTGGACACCCAAGTTCAAAAAGAGAAGATTGCATGGTAAATTGGTGCAAGAAAAAGGAATATAAAGCACAAAAATTCCCAAAATCAGGGCCCTGTGGGTTGAAGTGGGCAAAGACTCACAACAATTGTGTCCGTGACTTTATGTAATTCTCAGATGCGACAACAAACCCATGTCTTTTGTGGCCGCCCTATATTTCATACGTGATGAAAATTAGGTGCACAATTATTACGGTCCCTACGCCAACTGTAGCTTGGACAAGGGGGGTACAAAGATGTGACATCTCACCTCTTCACTCTTCTCCAATGATTTTCAACGACATCCCCGCTCATCGGCCTTTTGGGAGAGCTTTCCAAAACATTGCAATAAGAGTTGGTGAAAGACGAAGGGGTTTCATCAATAGGGAATGCCGTGCACGCAGTGCGCCCGCAGTGCAAACTTTTGTACGTTGGCGAGTCCTTCAACCCTAGTTCGGGCCTTTTTGTTGGTTGTTCCAAAACAGATTTTTTTACGCATCTTCTGGATGGAGGACAATTGAATTGCCACCCATTTTCACCCATTTTCAGCCATTTTAGCCCATTCTCACCTGGTTTTGTTGCGCGTTCTTTGCTGTAGGTGGTTGTTGGATTTTGATGATCACGAATCACCCGAACGTCGTGTACATTCACAATGCAACAAATGTGCAGTTCGGTTGCTACAAAGTGGATTCCTTCATGGTCATTGCCTTGCTATCTCTAGGAAACCGTTTCTTTGTGGATTCTCTTTGTAGCAAGCACTTGAACCCCCCATCCGCACTCTGAGATCATCGCTAATCATGGCTTATCAGTAACGGCCCACATAGTGCTTTATATTGCAACAAGTTGGGCCCCAATCGGGTCAAGGCGGAATGCCTACGTCTCCAGAAGGCTGCCACCATTTTCCAACATGCTCACGCAAAAACACATTGTGCTTCACATGTCCCACCGGTGCCCAGCATAGAACGTTGAAAGAGAAACCAATATTGTCCCGTTACTGGTGGCAATTTTTAGGAAAGCTGTACCGACGTGCATTGGATATGCTTCGGTCCGCCGCTTGGAAGTTTTTGAAAACCCTTGGAAAGACGCTCGGAAGTTTTGGCAGCCAAATTGGCCCCCCAAAACGCACCCAATATCGGTAGGAATGTTCCATCTACTTCCCAGCCGGCCGTGCCAGGGGAGCTCGGAAGAAATTTTTTAGCCCGAACGTAGTGGAACTTTGGTTGGATGCTTGGTGCCTACCTTGACTGCAAGATCCCATGGAGAACGGTACATTGAAGCTCATGTTTGTCTACCCTTTGTTTGCTTTGCCTACAAAGTTGCATGGAGAACACTGTGCTCAAGCTTATGACTGCTTCCCCTTTGAGCTCCTTTGTGAGTTTGCAGTTTTGGTTTTGACATGTGCAATGCCAGTTTGATCCTTGGTGCCTGCTTTGCCTACAAACTTCCATGGAGAACACTGTACTCAAGCTTATGACTGTTTGCCCTTTGTGTCTCGTGAAGCTTTGAGCCTGCTTTTGTGGTTTTCTTTTTGCATGTGTGTCGCTTTTTTACCTTGGCCCCTTTGAGTAGACTCACTATTGTATTCCCTTCTTGTGCCCAGAACATTTTTGGAACCTGCAATAGACATGTCTGTTAGTCAGCCAATGACAAGTGCACACTTTGTGGATCTCAACTCATGTCACTCAACCCTCTAATCACCTATGTACACTGGAAGGACACGCATGCGTGTCAGTACATCCCCTGGGATTCCAATGTGCCCAGGCACATCCAAGTGGCATAGGTCAGAGGTGAATTCATTCGCTATATCAGGATCTGCAGCCACCCACATCTGTACCAGGTATGTTGTAGCAGAGTGGTCTCAGCGTTGCGCTGGCTTAACTACCCGTAGGAGGTAATCCAGTGTAAACACATCCCGTGGGGTGAAAGAAACAGGTTCAGGACGCTGAGACGTGATGTTGTGCCCTCTAGGGTGGCAAATGAACCTATGTTGTTGTCCCAATCTGAAATGATGAGTTCCAGGCATAATAGTGTGATGGGAGGTGGGCGGGAACCTTTTGGACAGGTGCATGGATTTTGCCCCCCCCCCCCCTATATCAGACTTGTGCTCCGCCCCCTACATCAGACTAGGGGGGCGGAACCCATGAGGGAAACCGGGCACCCACAGCCCATAGTGAACCCCCACGGTCTCGTGAAGGGAGGTTTAGGGTAACAGGCAGACCCTGGTCCTGCCCATGCTCTTGCCCATACCCATGCCCCTGCCCCTGCCCCAGCACCTGCCTCTGCAGGTATGTGTCGGGAACAAGGGCCACGCGGTCAGGCCATCTGCCCGCCTTTCGCTCCCTCTAGGGCAGGGCCAGGGCCAGGGGCAACCAGGGCTAGGGGCCCGTCCTCGTGTGGAATTAAGTAAATTGGGTAAGTAGTTACTACCAGGGCCGTGGGCCCGTCCTTCCGTTGGCAGTTTCTGGTGTAATTACCATGCCAATCCTAATTATTTGCGGAAATAATTAATTCCCGGTCCAAGGTGTTGTTTTGCCGCAGAAAAAAAACGCAAAAAAAATTAATTTTTGGCTTTGTGCCCTTCGCAAAAATGGGTTCCGCAAAAAAAAACGCAAAAAAAAACTTTTTTGCCCCTGCCCCCCTTTGCAGAAATACCACAATTGCGGGACGGATGCTGTGTTTGCCCCACTGCTTGTTGCCCCACCCCCCCACCCTTCTGTTTCTCAGACCCCATTCTGCTCCTTGCTGTGCTCTATGTAAAGCCCCAACCACCAGCTTTCACCACAACTTTGTTTTGTGGAACTTTACCACACCATCACAAATTTAGAAGGGTCCAAAGTGAGCTCGACTATCCGCTCCCCTACAGGGGCCCACTGTTTCAGATTTTCACAACCAGGGGCTCTATCTGAAGCCCCAACCACCAGCTTTCATCACAACTTTGTTTTGTGGAATTCTACCACACCATTACAGACTTAGAAGGCTCGAAAGTGAGCTCCACTATCCACCCCCCTCCAGGGGCCCACTGTTTCAGATTTTCCCAACCAGAGGCTCTATGTAAAGCCCCAACCACCAGCTTTCATCACAACCTTGTTTTGTGGAATTTTACCACACCATCACAGATTTAGAAGGCTCCAAAGAGAGCTCGACTATCCGCCCCCCTATAGGGGCCCACCGTTTCAGATTTTCACAACCATGGGCTCTCTCCTAACGCTCTGCCAACCCTCTCCCACCCTCTCCCAACCCTCTCCCACCCCCTCCCAGCCCTCTCCCACTCTCTCCCAACCCTCTCCCAACCCTCTCCCACCCTCACCCAACCCTCTCCGACCCTCTCCCAACCCTCTCCCACCCTCTCTCAACCCTCTCCCACCCTCTCCCAACCCTCTCCCACCCTCACCCAACCCTCTCCCAGCCTCTCCCAACCCTCTCCCAACCCTCTCCCACCCTCTCCAAACCCTCTCTCAACCGTCTCGCAACCCTCTCCCACCCTCTCCCAACCCTCTCCCACTCTCTCTCAACCCTTCCCCAACCCTCCCACACCCTCTTCCACCCTCTCCCAACCCTTCCCCACCCTCGCCCAACCCCTCCCCACCCTCTAACAATGGGGCAGGGTGTCTAATCTCAGTGGATTCCGGTAGCAGTAGAGGTGTTAAGTGAACCGTCATGCTTGCCTTTTTGTGTGTTTCTTTGCTGAGGTGTGGGATTTGGGAACCAGGAACGGTGTAGTTCATTGTACAAAAAAACAATGGAAAAACACCTGGAAGTTTTCGAAAACCCTTGGAAAGATGCTAGGAAGCTTTGGCAGCCAGATCGGGTCCCAAAACGCAACCGATATCGGTAGGAATGTTCCATGGACTTCCCAGCCGACCGTGCCGGGGGAGCTCGGAAGAAATTTGGGCCGGGACTTCCGAAATCAACCCTGCAATATGAGTCCCATTTGCTGAGCATAAATGCTGAGCATCCCCAAATATCCTGAGCAATATGCGCAGCATTTTCCTGCCATGTTTTGCCTTCTATGCTGTGCGTTCCAGCACCATGTGTGGCCACGGCCACCAATCACCGAGGATATGAAGACCCTTGTGACACCTGCACTAAATCTACTATTGATCAGTTGCCTTAGTGAAAAACAAATCTTTATTGCAATGTTTTGATACAGCCTAACAAAAAGCATTTCTAAGCTGAACAGAGCTCATGACCATGCAACACTAAATGTACTATTGACTAGTCGCCTTAGTATTTCCCCAACCTATATTGCAATGTTTTGAAGAACATAACTAGTAACAGTTCTAAGATGAACAAAGCTCATGACCACGCAGCACTAAATCTACTGTGGATAACTCCCCTTCGTGGTTCCCCGGTCTTTATTGCGATGTTTTCAAGAGCATAACTAATAGCACTTCGAAGATGAACAAAGCTCATAACCATGCAACACTAACCGTACTATTGACAAGTCCCCTGGGTGTTTCCCCAACCGATATTGCAATGTTTTGAAAGACATAACTAAAGCATTTCTAAGATGAACCAAGCTCATGACCATGCAGCACCAAACGTACTATTGACTAGTCCCCTTAGTGTTTTCCCAACCTATATTCCAACGTCTTGAAAAACCGAACTAAAAGCACTTCTAAGATGAACCACATCTTAGCTCATGACCGCACAACACAAAGTGTACTGTGGATCACTCCCCTTTGTGGTTCCCAATCTTTATTACAATGCTTTGAATAGCTCTCGCAGAGGGCTATGCATCACGGATATTGCTGAAAATCATTGCAGCGGGAGAATCAGTGAAATGCCACATCTTTGGAAGGGGTTGGTCTAACTAATGGCACTTCTAAGATGACCCAAACTCATGACTTCACATAAATAAATCCACTATTGATCAGTCCCCTTAGTGTTTCCCAAACTTGTATTGCAATGTTTTCAAAAGCTCCTGCAGAGGGCTACACATCACAAATATTGTTGACAATCATTGAAGCGGTGAAAACATGTGAAATGTCACATCTTTGTAAGGGTTAGGCCTAACTAACGTCATTTTGAAGATGACCCAACGTCATTACCATGCAGCATCAAATCTACTGTTCATCATTCCCCTTCGTGTTTCTCCAACATTTAGTTCAATGTTTCGGGAAGCTCTTGCAAGGGGCTACACATAAGGAATAATACTAAAAATATTTGAAGGGGCAAGAACACGTGAAATGTCACATCTTTGAAACGATTTGGCCTAACAAAAAATACTTCTAGGATGACCCAAGTGTTATGACCACACGACACTAAATCTACTAACCCCCTTAAGGTTTCCCCAACATTCATTGCGGTGTTTTGGAAAGCTCTCCCGTAGGGCTATGCATCACAGACATTGTTGAAAATAATTGAAGCGGCGAGAATAGGTGAAACGTCACATCAACAAGGGTTTGCCTGGACTCATGGAAGTCCTGAGATGAGCCAATATCATGATCACGCCACACTGAATCCACTATTCTTGAGCCCCCATACAGTTTACACAACCCTTATTGCATGGCTTTGGAGAGCTCTCACAGAGGGCTACCCACCAGGAAATGTTGCTGAAAATGATTGAAGCGGTGAGAAGAGGTGGAATGTCAAATCTTTGTAAGGGTTCTGCCCAACTAATAGCACCTTCGAGACCTTTGGGTTCGGCGTGACTAACAACACTTCTGAGATGAGCGAAGCTCATGACCACACAGCAGTAAATCTACCATTGATGAGCTCCCGTAGTGTTTCCTCAACCTTTATTACAATGTTTTGGAAAACTCTCGGAGAGGGCCAAGCATTAGTGTCATTGGTGAAAGTGATTGAAGCGGCGAGCATGACCTTGGCTCATCTTAGAAATACTATGAGTTAGGCCTAACCCTTTCAGAGATCTGACATTTTCCCCACCCCGTTGCTTCAATGATTTTCAGCAATATATCTGATATGTGGCCCTCTAGGAAAGCTTTCCAAAACATTGCAATAGAGGTTGGGGAAACACCAAGTGGAACAATCAATAGTGGACTCAGTGCTGCATACTCATGAGCTTGCGTCATCTCAGAAGTGCTATTAGTTACCCGTACAAAGATGTAACATTTCACCTGTTCTCGATGCTTCAATGTATTTCAGCATTATCCCTTATGCGTAGCCCCTTGCGAGAGCTTTCTAAAACATTGCAACAAACGTTGGGGAAACGCTAAGGGGACCGATCAAAGTAGATTTAGTGCCGCATGTTCATGAGCCGTGGTCATCTTAGAAGGTGCTATTAGTTAGGCCTAAGCCTTTTGAAACTCCGTCATTTCACCTGTTCTAGCTGCTTGAATGATTTTTAACCCTATCCCTAATGCGTAGCCCTCTGGAAGAGTTTTTCAAAACATTGCAATAAAGGTTGGAGAACCACTATGGGGGCTCTTCAATAGTAGATTTAGTGCTACATGGTCCTGAGCTTGGGTCTTCTTAGAACTGCTATTGCATTGGCCTAACCCTTACCAATATTTGACATCTCACTTGTTCTCGCTGCTCGAAAGATTTTTAGCAATATCCCTGATGCACCCCTCTCCGAGAGCTGTTCAAAATATTGCAATTAAGATGGGGAAACACCAAGGGCAATCAACAGCCAATTTAGTGCTGCGTGGGCATGAGCTTGGGTCATCTTAGAATTGCAATTGGTTAGGCTGAACCCTTACTAAGATGTTACATTCCACCCATTCTTGTCGCTTCAATGATTTCCGGCAATATCCCTGATGCGAAGTCCTCTGCAGGAGCTTGTCAACACCTTGCAATAAGGGTTGGGGAACTGCTAAGGGAACTGATAAATAGTAGACTTAGTGCTGTGTGGTGATCATACCTTGGGTCATCATAGAAGTACTGTTACTTGGCCTGACCCTGGCAAAGATGTAACAATTCAACTGCTCTAGCTCCTTCAATGACTTTCAGCAACTTACCTGTTGCGTGGCACTCTGGGACAATTTTCCAAAACATTGCACTAAAGGTTGGCGAAACGCTAAGGGGACCGATCAATAGTAGATGTAGTGCTGCATGGTCATGAGCTTTGCTCATTTTAGTTCAGCAAAAGATGATATCCGTATCTTTAGCACCCTGCTCTTGTAGCTTGCCCAATGCCCAACCCCCCAGCAGCCAGATGAAGAGTTGTCCATAATCCATCCAGTTGTCCATAATGGGAGGCAATGCCCACGAGCTCCCCCACCTGTACTACCGAAGCCCTTGCCCTTGCTTCATCCTCACCTGGTGTCGTGGTGTGCAGATGCGTATGTAGGCTTGGCCAAGATCCCGAGGCACTCCGGACAGACATTTGCACATATGAATGCTTGCGCATGTGCTGGACAGGAAAGCAGAGAGGGATGCAACACTAGGCAGGCGTAGCGGAGGCAAGATAGAGAAGGAGCATCTGATGCGGTGCGCATGCAGCGCAACTATTATGGCAATTTTGGGGGCAAGCAACTGAGCGGGAGGGGGAAAAGCAAAGTGAAAAGTTGGGAATGGTGGGGAAGGATCCGGTTCTCCCGGTCCGGTTGACCACCTCAAAAGGTGCCCCCCATCGTGGGGCTGGTTGTAGCATATGACATTTGTTCCTCGTGGTTTAGGCCTTTTGACGAGGGCTTCGGCCCCTCTTGGCTGGTTCTACTGCCCCCTTCCACCTCCAAGTGCATCGTGTTCCGGGGCTCAAACCTTCCGTTTGGCATGGCCCCATGTGGATCAATGTGTAAACGCACACATTTTGGAGGGTGGGACGCCGGCCCATTTCCCGCTACTCGTGGTTTCACTGGGACTCCCAATCGAGAGTGCATCTCCCCAGGTGGGCCCCCTGCCCCCTGAGTTCGGAACCTTCCAAGGTCACTGTAAGGGGGGCTGAAGGCAGGCCATCTGCACCAGAAGCGGACATTTGGGCGTGCCATGTGTTGACGCGCTGCAGACTGCCTCTTCTCACGAGCTGACATGTGATTGCAGTTGCCGACCGATGTGTGGGAGTGCATTGCCGCGTTTCTACGATCGGGCTCCTTGAGCCAGGTCTGCCCCCTTCTTTGGAAGTGTCTGTCCAAGCGGTACCTCCGGTTGCAATGCACAACGGCGTCCCAGGTGCACAGAGTGATGGCGTGCGTGAACAGTGTCCAGGTCTTGAGCCTCCAACTTCAACGCGGGAGAGGGCCCACAGAGCACACGCCCGCGTGCTCGGGGCTGCAAAGGGTCACACGCACACTTGTTGCGGTGCAAGACACGCTGCGGGTCAGTCTTGGCGGCCCCTCTGCGGGGGACCGCTGTGTGCAGGCTTTGTCTGTGCTGGAGGCTGCTCCACAACTGCAGAGCCTGACCCTCAATTTGTGTGGGAATTCCATTTCCGCAGGTGGCGCCCGGGCGCTCAGTGCTCTCCAACGCGCGCCGTCACTTCAGACCCTGAGTCTCGACCTCAGTGACAATGCGGTGGGAGACAGCGGTGCCCAGGCACTCACTGTGCTGAGACACGCCCCCGCACTGCGGAGCCTCTGCCTTGGCCTGCAACGGAACTCGGTGGGCAACTCTGGCTCTGAGGCGCTTGCGGCACTGAAAGATGCACCTTTTCTTCGTGACTTGGCGCTGCATCTCGGGTGGAACTCCGTTCGAGAAGGTGGGGCCAAGGCGCTGGCCGCGTTGAGCCATGCCCCCGCACTACACGTGTTCACCCTTAATCTTTGCGAGAATATGTTTGGGGGCGCTGGGACACAGGCGCTTGCGGCATTGAAGGTGTGCATTGTTTCGCCCTTGGAAGCAGAGTCAGGGCCATGGGGTAGAAGCAGTGGAGACAGGCCCTGCTGCACAAATCAAGTCCAAATCCCTGGAGAGGGGGGGGGGGGCACTTGGCGCGGCGATTAGGGCAGCCGGGGATACCCCCCGCAGGATTAGCAAGGGCGTAGTGGACCGTGTGAAATGGTGGAAAACCGTGGCAAATACTGCGGCTGTTCACAAGATGATGGGGGCGCGCGGCGCAGACACTCACCCAAGACTCGGCCCCTTTTGGACGTCGTTCGGGCCAAAAGGCTCTTGGCCCGGGTGAATGGACGGCGTCCCCATCCCCCTCTTCCATCTTCTCTGCCTCCCCCTCTCCCCCCACCCCATCCTCTGTGTGTCCGTACAGGAGGCACCCTCACTGCACACGCTGAGTATCGGCCTCTCCGGCAATCAACTCGGGGACAATGGCTGCGAGGGGCTCGCAGAGCTGAAGGATGCGCCATCACCACACGCCCTGACCCTTGACCTTCGTGACAATGCACTGCGCGATGGCAGTTGCCGCGCGCTGTCCGCGTTGAAGAACGCGCCGGCGTTGCGGACCCTGAAGCTGCATCTCGGGTGGAATTTGGTGCGGGATGCCGGAGCCCAGGCGCTGGCTCAACTGAAGGCCGTGCCCGCTGTGCAGACGCTGGTCCTTGACCTCCACATGAACTCAGTGCGGGACGCCGGTGCTCAAGCACTGGCCACGCTGCGGAGGGCGCCTTCACTGCGGGCCTTGCGCCTCGATCTCCGGGAAAATTTTGTGGCAGACGATGGGGCAGAGGCGCTGGCCACGCTGAACAGTGCCCCTTCGCTCACTGCGCTGGTCCTGGACCTGCAGCAGAACTCCGTGGGGGCCGGTGGGAGCCATGCCCTCACGGTGCTGAGGGACGCTCTGGCACAGCGCGCGTGGGCGGTGAAGGATGATGGTCTTTTGGCTGTGTCCGGCAGTTTGCAGCCGCCACGTTCCTGAGGGCACAGGGGCACAGGGCCGAGGGCGGCAGCAGTCCGCAGTGGGAGCGCGTCGCTTTTGCGGTGCGATGCACAAACGACGGCTGCCGCCGGTTGCAAACGGCCGCATGGCCCGGGGCACAAATCTGGGCCGGATCCGCGCGGCCCTGCGCCGGGGGTCGGGCCGGCGGGACGGAGATGATCCACACGAATGTTCTGTCGCCATCGGCACTGCCCAACGTAGTGCACCGACGCAGACTCTGTCGCACAAGCCCCAGGCACTCGCACGTGCACCACTGCCGCACTGTTTTGGGGTCATCACAAGTGTTCCCCGTGCTCAGCTCATCAGTGGCCCACAGGGCGGGATATGCTAAGCAGCAGCGCCGCGTTCAGAGGGCATTCCGGAGCCTCGCCCAGACCGTACCTTCTTGGGGACGGTCCCACTCACATGGCACATCCGCCGGCGCTTGGGTTGAGGAGGGGCATCCGGTTCGGTGCTGAAATCCCAAGAGCGTGTGAAGGAGGCAGAGGGCGGTCAACAGGGCCCGCAGGGCGTACTACAAGGGGGAATGGGTGCGGCGGGGGAGCACAGCAACAGACGCACGCTGCTGCCCCCGCGGTTTCTGCAAGGCATGGCTGTCGGGCCCCCCGGGCGTGTAGACTCCGGCCACAAAACCAGTGGTTTACCTCGACGGAATCGGTAGAGTGGCCAATCATGGAATTCTTGTTGTTGCCTGTGTGGTGTGTGTGTCCTGGCCGGAGGGATGAGGGGGGCTGGAGCGTGGTGGAGTCAAGTGCTGCAGGGGCATGTGGCGCGGGCTGAGAGCAATGTGGGAGCCCATGGGGATGTTGTGCGTGCTTTAAGAGTGCATGCAGGGATACAGAGCCATGTAGCACCACATTCAGAAGCGAAGAGCAATCTGGGTACACGTGGGAGACGCATCAGGAGGCCAGCTACCAGTGGTGTGCCTTCACGAATTAGTCCTCCCAAGTACACACCACCAAGGTGGAGTGACCATGTGACCAGTACAGTACAAAGCGCACCATCTGCATGCATGCAAATCATATCCCTCCCGTACTAGCAAGCAATAGAAGAAGGGATAGAAGGGGCCACAAAGGCTCTTAGATTGCTGTAAACTGTGCCGCAGAGAAACTGTTCTGAATTACCCCCCGCTCCCCTGTGGACAAAAAACCCCACCTGGGAGGGGTTTTGATACCATGCCCCCGGCACAACAAAGCCTGTAAGCCCCTTTGGGGTACAACCCCCCCTGCAGGGTGAACCCCCCGCCCCCACCACCTCTGCAATCCACCCAGTGCAGACAAGAGACCCCCCAACCCTGGCGTGACCCAAAGCACTGCAAGGCAACAAAGCAGCTTTGGGGTGGGGGGGGGGGTTCCTTCTGGGTGCTCTTCGTGCCCTGATGCCCATCCTCGTCCCATCTGCCCCAATGTGGCACCCCACCCTACCGTTGGCAGATTGCACAGCAAGTCCAACAAGTAAGTCACATGTGCTGCGGTATTCAAAGTAAAATTAGGAAGACAGAGGGTTCGGTATTCCATATGCATTATAATCCCTGTTCTACAGATGCACGTTTTGCATGCCTGACGTATCCTGATCCATTGCAGTTCTTGCACAGGCTGTTGATCCCCTAAAAGCACGCAGACATGGGTCTGCACCCCCTAAGAAGGGCTAACACAAAGCTATAGGATTACCCAGCCCCATCACAGCCCCCCCTGAAAGCATCAGCTATGGAAAGGGGGGGGACCCTGCCAGTGCACAAGACCCCCCTCTGTGGACAAACCCCTCCCAGTCACCTAGTCACAGAAAAACCCATTTGTGGATAAACCTCCCAAAAAAACTCTACATGTGGACAAAAAATCTCACACATGGCGAGAAAGAATCCCCAGGTGGGTGGAAGGTTCATCCTAATTTTGGGGATGGGGGTGTACAGGGGGGTTGCCCTACGAGGATGGAAATTCAATAAAAATGATATCTGTGTGCCAAGTGAGATGTCTGTTTTGCGATAAGATGTGCATACAGTGACAACAATGGCCGTGACACCATGTCAGGGCTATTGACCATGGAAAGCACCATTGAGGTTTGTACTCAAATTGTTGAATAAACACAATTTTCACTTCATTGTGGCAAAATATATCCATTTGGTTGATTGTTAGGCCACACAGTAACCGATTGTTGCTGATTTTAGCACAGGCAGCAATCATTCTTCTGCAGCAAGTTTGTCACGTATTTTTGCAAGGCGCTGTTTGCCAAATTACCTCGAAGAGAGGTTGTTAGATCAAGCGCAGGTGCGGACCCGTACACCCCCTCTTTTTGGGGGTCATTCGCGTAGCATACCCGAAGGCATGATATTTGATGTCTAACCTTTTGTAAAATAATTATTTTGCCTGACAAAACGATCCCCCAATCGATTTTGTTGATTTTGAGGCCTCTATCCCCCTGAAACTGACTGTCACATTTTTTGGGGGATAGGGCTGGGGGGTCAAAAGTTTGTGTTCACAAGGATTGAACCAGGGTCGGGTGAAGAAGAATAATCGGTCGACCAGTCCGCGCTGGCGATTGCCGGCTGGGATTTGAACTGATGACAGTTCAGGTGCACAGCGAGTGTTCTACCACTCGACCGCCGATTGTCCGGCACAATCACGGTCCTCCACTGTTTATAAGTGTTGTCCGCAACTGGAAAAAAGCCAAACTGCGTGTTTCTGCCTGTTTGTTTAAAACCTGAAATGCCGTGCAAGATGTGTCTCACAATTCTATTGCATTGGGCAAAACACTTTGAAGGGAGGCTGACAGTCAGCCAATCAGTCAGTCAGTCAGGGCAAGCTTGATTTTGACCCTGAAATTTTAGCACACTTTGCTGCAACAAGTTTGAAAAGATCCTTTCACAAAGATGTATGATGGCCTTGTATTTGATTGCACGGGGATATCGCAGATCATTGTGGGGTCTATGGCAAAGCCCACCAAAGGGAAAGGACATACCAATTTAAGGTTTGGCAAAGAATTGGTCCCACCCCCCTCCCTTTTTTTTAGTGAGCAGAAGAAAGGGAAGGCAGTGAAGGCCATGCCCCCATTGTGGTGATGCCAATACATGTTTTTTTGTAGGTGGAACTCTAAAGAATGTTGTTCATTGTTTTTGGCTTCGGCATGCAAAGTAACGTATGTTAGAACACTTTTTGGCCAAGAAATTCGTGGATGTATGCAAACAATAGCATGAAGACTCCACAACTCCAGCCCTTATCCCCTCATCTATTCGCAGAAGTGTTGGCTCCGGGACGCTTTTTGGGGGTTATGTGTATACGTAGATTGAGGTTGCAAGCTGAGGCACATGCTCATATATACACAAACACCCATTCACACATTCACGCATGGCCAGGCTAATCAACGAAGCTGTTTTCAAAGAAAAGGAGCACATGCATTTTTTTTGTTGCCCTAATAGGCACAACATGGGCGCAACTACACATGTGCCAAAGGCATGTACCCCAGTTTTCAAGCTTTTTGCTGCATAGTTGCAACAACCCGGGCCCTTCTGACATCAAGGTGCTCGAGACTACCCTTCATATATGAATTGTATATTGTAAAATATATCTGTATGTATTTTACTTGGTGTATAAATCATACATTACAGGCGATACGAACAGAGTCTGTGTTGCTGCTGACCATTGGCCCGGTCTGCCGGAAACCCGACCCTACCGGAGCCTGCTTGATAGAGAAGGGGATGCGCAAATATCAAAAGCAATATACATATGCATAATAATTTTTGGAACCGGCACCCAAACAATTTTGGATTGGCGATTGATTAAGCGACGATTTTGGATTTACTCGGGCGCAAGTTTTCTGCTATAAAGCAAAATCAACCTTTAAGTTTTGGGGGAAAAAATGTACTTCAAGAATAGCAATCTCACAGAGATAAAGCTAAAGCAAAATCATGAGGGTTTTTAAAACACAGTGGGAGCGATGACATGAAAATATGTTGTTCGTACCGTTTCCCAATATATTGTACCGTGTATGATGTCTTTCGACAAAGGTTTTCCTCAAATGGTCTCAAAAATTTTGGAACACTCTTGGCAAAAATGTGGGTGTATAAGTTTAGAAACCCGTGACTCCGAGTTTGAGAGTCCACAATGTAGACTACCAAGGCACGAAAGATTGCTCTTAAGTGCATCGGTTAGTGTTGTGGACACAATATTTTAGTAAGTGTCCTCAGTTGCGGCTCTACCTACACTTGGAATAGGCTTGGTCTATCTGTTCACTTTTCATCATTTTAACTACTTCTATTTCAGTTTTATCGATTTAATTTGTTGAAACGCTTCATGCTTTCACTCATTTGCACAATTTACACCCTAGAACTTTGTTGATATATCTTTTGTGAGGTTTTAAGATGTATCGCTCCACCGAAATAGCAAAAAGGCGCCGTAAAACACCAAGAGCAAAGGTTTTAAAGATCTGCTGGTGATTTTTCAGAAAGATTGTAACAAAAACTTTTCACCGGTGCATTAAGATGTTCCCTTCCATGCAAAGTTAGTAAGTGGCCTACTGAGAAGGTATGCACAGGCACATGTGGACTCGTAGTGCACCAAAATAAGGAATATGCGGTTTAAATTTTTGAGATACTTTTGTAATGCCAAGACCGTTCATCAATCCAAAATTGCGAGCCATCAGTACCACAACCCCACATCTGCGGTCATTTTGCGCAATGAGCAACAGCTATAGTTTTTGCCCGAGAGATGTGGAGCGCGGCTGACGAAAATGATCGATGCGCCGTGCGTTCGTTTAAATTTGCGCGCCCCGGGTGGAGCAACCGCAATAGCAGAGACATGCTTCGAAAACTTAAGGATGCACCACATGGTTAGGCCGCTGTGCACTTCAAATAGGAGATGCTCACCATGTACAAACTTCTACGCTTGCGATGCAAACCGCAAAATTAGAAAAATGTACACCTAGTTTCGCTGCGATAGGCCGTCAGGGTCGGCGCCGCCCGCGTAGAGCGGATCTCTTGCGGTTGAATGAGGAGACACTCAAAGAGAGAGCGCCTGTAAAGATGCTTGAAAAATGGGAAAGGATGGAGGATCGACAGGTCAAGGTCTGGACCAACAACTGTTACATTCAGCAGTATGGTACTCACTCAACAGTCCAGGACCAGTCACAGCGTGTTATGTGTTGCCGCTATCCCGTGCTTGATGCCATACCTCAAAAGAGGCTTGAGCTTGGATGCATTGATGACAAATATTGGTCTGGTGGCTGGCTTGCTCGTGGCGATAAACATATCATTCTGTACAATTGTTGGACATCTCCATTTCTTGGTCAATTGTCCAATAGGTCTACCAAGTATTCGATCAGCCCTGGACACGATTAGCGAACCAATTGCAGGTTGAGGCTGGCGCTCGCTCTTGTTGAGTACACTGCAGGTAAACTTGTATTGTCTCCTGATGGAGATTCTTGACTACTCTGACTGACTCTGATTGTTTGCATCTTGTATGACAAAATCATTCACAGAAGATGCCCAAAGTTGCTGTACTAGGGTCGACCACAACGTTAGAATTGGCATGAGAAGTTGAGCCGAACACCTGTGCTTTTTGGCTGGTGGCATCGGTACAAATACTTTGTGACACATGTCTGGAGGTGGCCTCCATAACCTCTTGGTATACTTCCGTTTTGGACAGCTGGGCTTCAATAAGACTGTTGGACCGTACCATCAATCTCTGAGTCATGAAAGTTACAATTGCTCCTATCTTGAAGTTTGCACCCCGTTTTCTACAACAAGTGCGCCAAAAAGCATGAAGGCTGCAAGCTGTTGAGGGTGGTACCAAGGCGGACGGGTTGAAAAGTCCGGTGTGGAAGTCCATGGTGCATCTTCTACAAAACAGGTGCCTCTTGGTATTGTACTGCGGATTCCTTGTACACCGGTGCAACCCGGCCGGTCCTCAACGGATCCGCACTCGATGCTTGCAACGTTTATTCGCCTTGTATCTAATTTGCTGCTTGTCTTGTAGCCGGACAACCCACTCCTATAAGTCCAAACCATTTGATTGCAAAGGCGGACCTTCAACTCACGTCTGCCAGGGCACTGTTACTGCGGAGAGTTCGGCTAGGTAATGATCAGTCACGTCGACTTCCTTAGCAAGAAGCACACTTGGACGCTCGGTCCGAGCGAGGTGGGGGACTTGTTCGTCCAGATCAATGTTGCAGAGATCAACCGAAGTTTGATGATCCCTGGTGCCTCCAAGCAGATTAAGTTGCACGTCCAACACAATACGTCAATGATGAACAACTCCAATTAACGTACTGCCCTTGGGCGAATGTTAGTACAATTTTACTTGAAGTTCCATCCAGCGCTTCCGCTTGAGCCATCTGCAAAGCCGGATGTTAAGGTGTACAAATCCGTCTAGACAAATGTATTGCGCAGCTTTCTTACGCAAAACATCAATTTGAAAGCAGAAGTGGTGGCATCCATGCACAAGAGGGTTCCCCTGCGCCCAGATGCGCACCCAACCACGAAAATGGAAACCATATCCGCTCTGCTTGATTCATAGCAGCGGTGAGCTTTCCTTTTCCGTTGCGTACATTGCCACTGCCTGTTGCTCCGCTATGTTTCCTCCGGTGTCTTTGCGTGGATTGCGAGGCCTCGCAATACGTCTCAAAAAAGGCACGTAAAAAGGGTACTTTGACACTTGGAAAACCAGGCCTCGCAAAAAAATATAGGTAATTGAAGCAAATTACCCATATTTTAGAATGCGGGGCCTCGCAATATGGTTGCCAAAGTTGGCCAGGTTTGTGAAAGATTGGAGCAACCAAGTATTGATTATGGATTGCAAAACATACAGGGGGTGGTAATAGTTCATATATGCAGCAGTTGGTAAAAGGTGATTTTAGATGTGTTTTTCATGCAGCGGTTGGTGAAAGGCTGGTGTTTTTCCATGTAAAGGTTTGTACCAACATCCTCCTCTTTTGTTTACCTTAATGTTTCTTTGTTTTTTCTATTTCGAATGCATTATGATGTCCCGTTTGAAAAGCCAGAATGCTTCCTTTTGGTTGAATTTTTCTTTTTCCTCTATAGGGATTATTCTTCTATTGTAGAACTATTATTTCTTCTTCCAAAACTCCTAGGGCTTTCATTTGTATAACACTGGTACTATTCCCCTGTCCCCGTTTTTTCAAAACATTACACTTTTTTTTCTACACCCTGCACTCTTGAAAGTTTTGTAAAATGTTTTGTCTTGCCTTTTTTTTGTTCTCAAAACCTGCACTTCTTTTTGTTTTCAAAACCTGCACTTCTCTTTGTTTTCAAAACATTACACTTTTTTTTTCTACACCCAGCACTGTTGCTAGTTTTGTAAATTGTTTTGTCCTGCTTATCTTTGTTTTCAAAACCTGCACTTCTTTTTGTGTTGGAAAGCCTACACTGTTTCTTTTTGTCACTCACTTCTGCATTCAAAATGCTGTTTTTCTTTACCTACTGAAATATTGTTTGTTTTTTTTGTTACTCACTTCTGTGTTGAAAATCCTGCTTTTTTTTTATCTTCTGAAATATTAGTTTTCTTCTCTGAAGTGGCCAGAGTTTTTGCTTTTTTATGGACCACCAGTCCCGTGCGCAACTCGCGTGAATTAGGAAAAATGCCAAAAAAAAATTGCTCTCGTGTGCAAATCGTCCCACCGCACTGCCCTTTGGAGGACATGTTGCGGTTGCAAAGGATGAAGCACACATTCATTCAATTAGGTGTTATTCAAGAGGAAACACTACTCTCTTTCATTCATTGTAAGCAACACTGCACAGCTCAGACTGCCTTCATCATCCGAAGTCTGCACGGCCTCCCGGGCCTCCCTTGCCCTTTGCCTGTTCTCCCTGGCTACAGCCTGAGCATGTACATCACCTGGTGCAGCACGAAACCTTTCGGCAAGTCTGTCCAACCGGGTCTCAACCCTCCTCTTTGCTGCTCTTTGTACAGGTGGTGTGCTTGGGACTGACAGCACGTCAATGTTGTCGTCCACCCCTGCCCCAGAGGCTTCATCTGCCTCTGCCTCTGCCTCTGAGGCTTCTTCTGAATCTGAAACAGGACCAGGAACAACAGACAGTCTGTCGCGCAACCATGCTCTCATGCCTGGATTGATGACCTGATCGCCAACATTGCTGACATGGCTGCGACGAGCGCGGCCAAAGAAAACATATATGTGTGTCCGCGCCACAAAATAGTATAAGTTGGCCAACTTGATTTCGGTGCCTTCACGGTTGACCACAGGCGTGGCCGTGGCCTGTCGCTTGTCAGCGCTGCTATAGTGTCTGACCTGTTTATCTCCGGCTGCATACCCTCCGCGCAACTTGGGCGCGTACTGGAGGGGCGTCTCGTCCAGGCCGAACTGCACCCACGCCGGCAGAGACTGGGGTTCACCTTCAGGGATACGCACACCATACTTTTGAGGCTGCTCAACGAGGTCCAAGAACTCACGTCTCCATTTGTTGTCGAGCGCTAAGTCACACACTGTAGGAGGCAGCCGCTCAGTCGTGATCTTCTTGAGACAACTCATCTTGTGCCTGCGACGGAAGTTTGCAGCCCATTGGCGGTCCAAAACAGGAGCAAGACCAGGCCCATGAGACCTTTCAGCGACTGTTCTTCCAAGCGCTGCAATGGTGTCCAGGTCAATCACGGCAGCCTCATACTTCAACTCTTTGATGAACTTCAGAATGGTCTCCTCCTCTGTGCGGCTGAGAACTGACTTGGTGCCGTACCCTTCCAGTGTCTCACCCTCGTGTACCTTGCCAGCCCAGGTGCGAAGCGTGGTGAGGGGCGGCGCTCAACACCCGTAACGCAGCACAACGTGGTTGTAGTTACCTTCCAGGAACAGTTGCACACAAAGGGACTTTTGCGCTGACGTCCACTCCAGCCAAGTCCTCGTGGCTGAACTCTTGTATTGACGGGCCTTAGAACTGCAGGACACCTTCTTGCTCTGAGCCTCTACCACTGCGGCGAGCGTCGTTCATGGACTGGCCTCCCTTTGTGAGGAGGCGCTGCATGACTGAAGACAGAAAAATTATTAATGTTATTGATCATTATTGTTACTATCATCATTATTACTACTATTATGACCACAAAAGCTCAACAGACCGTGATACAAAAGCCTCTGTTCTGCTTTCCCAAATTTGACCAAAATTGGAACGCATCTGCGCGGTTTTAGTTCGTTGCCGCAGCGGTTCGTAAAACATGGCGGTTTCTACATGCAGCAGTTCGGAACGCCACCCAAACGAACTGCTACAAAACGAACCTTTACACTTACGAACTATTACCACCCCCTGTATAGTCCAGGTTTGTTACGTAGCGTGGTCAGGTTAAAAAGGCGTAAGTAGTAAGTAAGTAAATAAGGGCGGCCACGTCCGCAGCCTCACCTGACATTCCCTTGTTTGTTTTACATGGTGGCTGCCTCTGGCGGGAAGGAGAGCTCTGCACCATCAGTTCCCCTGGCGACCCCTGTCTCACCTCACGGCCGAGAACTTCAACCAGGTTCCCTTGGGGCATGACCGGCAGCAGGTTTCCTTCAGTCGCTGCCCTCACGGTCTCAGCTCCTTCCGGTCACCCATCGAAGGATCCTCCGGCCTTCCCCCCCTAGCACAGCCTTTTGGGTGCCTGCAGGCGGGTTTCCTGTGGATAGCCGTCGCCGACAGCGCAGCATTTCCCTCTCTCAACCACATTCAACCACTCCCCATCCCTCACGGGTTGGAGCACCCACTCGGCTCTCGCATGCACTTGCGTGTCGTCCATCCGCGGCTGGAGGCCAGGCGGCGACCCTTTCCACATTCCCCCAGGTCCCGCTCACGCGTGAACCTACGTGTACTCAGGCCATTGACCCGGGGACCTCAGGGTCAACCCTCACTCCTGTGGACACCTCACGGCCGTCCCGGAGTTCAGGGCATTTTCCCGACTTCCCGTGGCCAGGCTCCCCATGGTTGGCCCATGGTTCACCACTCCATGGCAACTGGTTTCCCAATCCCACGGGGCTGTTGCTTGGCGCTTTCGGACTCCCATCCATGTTGCTCAGTTTTCTCCGCCTCCCCTCTGTCCCTGGTTCGCAACCCTGCGTCCTCCCTTTTCCCTGTGCCACGTCCCGTCACCTATCACGGCCTATTCCCCGCGTCTGGCGACTTTCCATTCTCCTGGGGCTGTTGTGCGTCCCTAGCCACTAGCCCTTCTCTGTCCCGTCCCATTCTCCCTTCATCCCGTGTTTATACCCCACCGGGCCGCCAGCAACCCTTTGGCGCAGGCCCACTGGATCCTCATCAATTCAGGCACCGTTTCGTGCGCCTAGCACGGGTCGCTTCCTTCCCGCCCCGTCCCTGTCCCCCGTGCCACGTCCCATCACCCATCACGGCCTATTCCCCGCGCCCCGCGCCTTCCCATTGTCCGGGCTGTTGTGCGGCCCTAGCCACACGCCCTTCTCTGTCCCGTCCCCTTTTCCCATCATCCCGTGTTTATACCCCACCGGGCCGGGATGCATACAAGGGCCTCAGCGCGATGCACCAGACCCGTGGCATGCCACACTCCGCGGGCGCACCCGCGTCTGGGGTGCGGGCGATGGCACACCCCCACCCGGGCCTAAGCAGGGGGAGACACTGGTGCTGCAGACGGCAGGCCACCAGGCCATCATACACGGCCACGCCGGAGGGTACCGGTCGCACGTCCTGGCCGGAGGCCGATGGACTGTCTGGCACAGCACCGCCAGGCAAGGGGCTTTCCCGCCCCTGCCCCACATCGACTGGCGACAGGGGCCCACCCAGGCCTACTATATGTCGGCGGACCCCTGGCCGCTGGCGGTCCTGCTACACACCGTCAGCGCCCCCAACAAGAGGCAGGAACCGGGGTGGGTCAGCCCCCCCACACTGGTGTGGAGCCCCGACCAGGAGGAGCATCTACGGGCCGCGTGGCAGGGAGACGCCATCAGGGCCACGGACGTCCCGGACCTCCACGCGGGGCCAATCACGCACGCCCGCCCAGCGGCTACCCTGGCGGTGGTTCAACGGGGACAGCAGAACCCGCAGTGGGTGGTCTGCATGTTCAGCCCGGCGGACGCGCACATCGTCGTCTGCGACCCCGAGCGCCTGCCGGGGCCCGAAGCCGTGATCCGCGTGGCAGACTGCACCCGCATGATCATCAAGGCGCTGAGGGAGTGCGAACACCACGCCCTCCTGCTCCAGGTCAGGCTGAAGGACAACGCCCGGGCGGCGAGGCCGGGGGTGTGGCCGGCAGCGGCGCACCCCGCCGACCTAGAGCTCCAGCTGGCGGTCCCGACCGCAGTGTACCACTGGCTACAGGCCTTCCACGACCTGCGATGGAGGGGCAAGCCCGACCGCCAAATCGGCTCCACGCACTGGCAAACGTGGCTGCAAGCAGACGCGCAGCGCGATGCCATCCGGGGTCTCGGGCCCGCGTCCGCGACACGAGCCCTCGATGCGGCGGCCCCGGGCCGCACACTGGCGCCACACACGGTGCCACTGGCCAACCTGCCCTTCGAACCAGCGGCAGAGGGCGCCATTCGGAAGTCGGTGCCGCTCCCCCCGGCGCGAGGGGCCACGGAGCCGACGAAATGCCCCCTGTGTGCGGACAAGTACTACACAAGCGGGGCAATGCTGGAACACCTGGCGTGGCACGCGGTGCACGCTGCGGCCCCGGCGGACGACAAGGAGGCGGCCGCCAACATCCTGCAGGGGAGAGCACGGAGGTCCCCATGGCACGCCCCGTACACCTGGCGCCCCCCGCCCCAGGCAGCCGACCACGCAGACGGGGATGAGGAGGTTCCCGGAGCGGCCCCGGAGGCCGGCGGTGCGGCCCCACCAGGGTCCATGTCCATCCCCGCGGGGCTGGCCCCCCTGGCCCCCCTGGCTCCCCCGGTCGCCCGGGCCCCCCTGTGGGCCCCGCTGGGAACGGGCTCAGCGGATGCGGCGCACCCAGATGCCCTGGCTGCGCCGGCGAACCCGGCGGCGATGCCGATGCGGGATAGCTGACTCCAGGAGGACATGGCGGGCGACGCCGTGTGGCTCCTCTCGTGGAACCTGCGCAGCGGCCTCGTTCCGCCAGACCGGTCCCTCCGGGACACACTCCGGCGGCGCCGGGGGCCGGCGGCCTGCACCGACGAGGAGCACCTCATCACCGGCATGCTGCCCCAGGAGGGGGGCTTTGCCATCATGCTCCAGGAGACGGGGATCGCCACCCGGGCGCAGGAGATGCACGTGGCCGCGGCGCTCCGGGACAAGGGGTACACCGCCTTCTTCAGCAGCCGGCTGGCGGAGACGGGAGCCACCTCCACCTCGAGAGGGGGGGGCCTCCTCACCGCGGTCAGCAGCAAGTACGTGGCGGAGCACGAGGTGCTCAGTTTCACGGAAATTGTCCCCGGGAAGGCCGCAGCCCTGGAGATCCGCACGGACGGAGGAGGCCTCACCCACATCAACGTCCACGGGCCGCAAGCAGGCTGCTGTAAGTGCGGCTAGCCCCATCTGCTCAGATTTTCAGACATTCTGCCCAGATTGGCTACATTTTGGTCATTTTCTTTGCTTCGGCGGAATTGCCGCCTCGCAGCTCAGTCACAGGATATTTCCTATATATTTCTGATATGCCGGATTTGATTCCGCGGTCCATTTCCCGTAAATCCGCCGCATTCCGCTATTTTAGCTGGAATCGCCATTTGCCGCTGGCGCGCGCTCGCGGGCCTGATCGGCCATACAATTTTACATAAATGGATTATTTAAATTCATTCGGACAGTTTTGGACACTCAGATGTATTTAGAATAATTCCCCTCAATTTTCTTCATAGACTGGGATTTTCTGCCGGACCACAATCAGCATGGATCTTGCTTCTGTTGTCGCTGCTCTCGCCTCCGTTGGTGTCCGAGTGTCCGGTTCTACCCCCAATAACAGCATCCAGGGAGACTCCTCGCGTGCCTGCCCCACTGGTCTTGCCGGCCCCGAGCCCTCCGGCACCCACAACGACCCAGGGCAGCACTTTCATGGTAGCAGAGGCTACCTGAATGTTGTTCCTTTGGTGTCCCAACCACAGCTAGCCCCTCAGTATGTCCCCGTAGACTCCGCCACCTCCGGAGACGTAACGATCACGCTCCCGTGGTGCTGTGCGAACGAGGCCTTGAGAGGAATGCCTTGCGCTAGCCCAAATTGCCCAAGAAGGACACAAATCAGCAGCTGTGGAGGCCCAGATTACAATCAAGATCCCAGTCGAAATTGGCCATCAAGCAGCTGGAATCTCCCAGCTTACGCTAATGGCAACGCTCCGGTGGAGCTTACGGACCTGGCAGGTACTAATTCTCCGTACCAATGTTCACATTTCGTGACCATCGATGCCGACATTGACGACATTGAGATGGGTGGTCCAGGTGAGGTACCTACCTATAATCGACCAGCCTCATGGGCACAATGGGACAACCATTTGTCTTCGGAAGTGGCCCGTAACCTTGAGGCGCTTGAGGCCCTGTGTCTATTAGCCACGTCTAAGCTGATAGGACAAGAAAGAATCGCCTCTGATTTTTTATTTGAATATTTTTTCCTTCTTCAAGAAGAAATTAATACCAGGATGTGGTGGTGTTCTCAAGAAGATGAATCTTTTGCCATTTTCTTGCAGATCTGGGAGGCAAGCCCCTTCCCGAAGGAGAAGACCAAGGCACCGGTTGCCGGGCCCTCCGCCCCTCATCCCTCTGTTTCCATCCGCGACGATCTAGCCGCCGCGGTTGAGGAAGGAATTTTAGAGGCAGCTAGGCAGGCAAGCCTGGAAATTAGGACTGAAGGAGCTCCCCAAGTGGACTCCTGGCTGCGAACCACTGAGATTAGCGGTCCGACAGCCTGCTCAGGCCCTTCAGGACACGGTATGTACTGCCCTGCCGACTGCTCTTGCAGATCTCAGCGAGACTCTGAGCTCCAATTGCTCAAAGATCAAATGCAACTCATCATTCAGACGCTGGGAATTAAAGATCTTTTCAAGACCCACATGAGGTCTGAGGGCGCATCATCGGTGGATCAGACAACAGAACCGTCGGAGGAGGCGACAGAAATTTTTTCGATTGCTCCTTCGGTGGACTCTAAGACCACCGATGCACGGATCAGCAGGACTAAGCTAAAGGAAAGGGTTACAATCTCTCGATCACAGAGTAGATCGGCGAAGGCTAGGACTGAGGTTCAGAATGCCAAGCGAACTGCCTCCCGTACTACCCTTCCTGCTGTTGATTCCAATGCAATTGCCCAGATGTTGCTCGCCCAGACCCTCGCCGGAGCTGGTGTGGCTAACGATGCCGCCAAGGTGTCTGCCATTACGGCCGGTGTTGGGCTGGATTCACTCCTAAATCCTACTTCATTGCGACTTCGTCAGGTTGCCAAGCAACCAAAGTATAATGGAAACCCCAGACGTTGGCCTCAGTTCCAACGGGAATTTAAACTGTGGGTTAAGACTCAAAAGCTCCAGGATGATCAGTTCCTGATGGCCCTCCTGGACTGCCTTGAGGGAGCGCCGGCCAACACTTGGCTCAGGACCTGGAGTGATCGTGAAGATTCAAGTTCCCCCCTTACCTTTGATGAGGTGTGGGAACAGTTGGAGGTACGTGGATCCCGGCTGCCTGAGGACCATTACCACCAGATGTTGAAGAATTTTCCTTCATTCTCTCGATTAATCTTGCACGAGGTGCAGGACAAGAGACAGCGCTTCTGGAATCTCGTAGAAGAATCTGAACATTCAGGCGAAAAATTTTCCAGTGCCGAGCTGAAAAATCTGATTTTTGACAAGATCCCCTCAGAAACCGCCGCCACCCTTCGGAATCGACAGTCCGAAGAAAAGGTCAAGACCTGGTGGGCGGAGATCGATGGCTTTGACGCCTCGGCGAACAGGTTTACAGTCAGGGAGGCACTTCAAAAGTGCTCCCCCACGTCGTTTACCAAGGTGAAATTCACTGAAAACACGTGGAAAATCAAGTTTAATGAACACGAGGATCGGGACTTGTTTGTCCAAGTCCTCAACAGGGGAGTAAGTTTCCACGGCAATCGCCTGAAGGCAAGGAACTGGGTGTTTTCGTTTACTCCGCAGGAACTGTGGGAAGAGGTTGAGAGGCTCGCTGACGCCGCCAATCAAAATTTCCATGAGGGTCTTGGGGGAAACAGGAATACCCAGCAAAACACCCAAAATGGGGCCCAAAAGGGCAACAAAAAGGTGAATGACACCCGGAATGTTCAGGATCATTGTAGCATCTGTCTTCTTCTAGGTTCTACGAACCGAGCTAAGACGCATTCCACTGCTAATCACCGATGGTCTGCTTACGATCACAAGGTGATTGGTGAAAATGTCAGTAATCCTCAGAATTCAGACAGGAATGACAGACAGGTGCATGGTGCCAAGGGGGGAAAGGGTAATTCGACTCCCTCCGGTGGGAACAAAAATACCGGAGGCCCTGGCGGGTCCCAAGGCAAAGGAAATCGGACTCCATCCGGTTCCGGTGGGCAGCCGAATGGCCAGACAGGTCCCAATGTCAACGCCGGAGGCGGAAATCGAAATCCAGGCCAAACCCCTCAATCCGGTACAAACAAAGGAAATGCTCCAGGATCACAGGGTAAGGGTAAGGGAAATCCTTCAGGAACCCCCTTCTCTGGTAAGGGCAGAGGGCGTGGCGACGGTGGTGGCCCATCATCCGGCGGCCGTGGCCGTGGACGAGGAAAGGGCAACCATCGTGTGGATCAGGTTGCAGGTGCAGACCAGGTGTCTGATGCGGATCGAGATTACGTCGAAAATGCTCTGAATCCAGCGGATGATCCGTTCCAAGATGAATGGATCGACGAAACAGGCTGTGTCCACAACGTTAACGCAGCCGCTGGAGGTCAGAACGCCTAGGGGAGCCACGAAAATCGCCCCTCCCCAGGCGATTTCAGGCATGATCCCCAAATTCCTGATCGACCATTACTTGATGTAGGGTCGCTTGTCTCCTCTCCCCTGGATCCGGCAGCGGATCCTTCTGTTGTAGTGGACGAGGTTGGTGTACAGTCCAAGCACAGGGCCCGTCAGTTTGTCACAAAGCTGTGGGTCTCTGATTGCAAGGGAAATTTCCACCTCGCCACTTGTTTGTGTGATAATGGATCAGAGGTAAATCTCCAATCCAATGCATTCTTACCCGACGACTGCGTGTTCGAGTCGCCTCATCCTGTTACCCTCGAGGGAATTTCTGGACATTCTCTCGCAGGTGGGCAACGCGGTTGTTATATATCCACCCATTTGGTCGCTCAAGACCTTTGGGAGGAGCAAAATGTGGAAGAAGTTGTCCTTAAGGATGACTACTTCTACCGTGCTGACATAAAGTATGACCTTTATTTGGGGCATCCTTGGCTTCGCAAGAACAGGGTAGCGCCCGTAGGTCATCGTCGTTGTTTTTTGCTGGAGTCAGGTCCCTTGGAGCGTCCTGAATTTCGTTTTTTGCACGCAGGGTTTAAAAGTGCAGAAGAATTTTTGAAGCAAAAAGTGACACCAAAATTTGGTGAAGATGTCACCATTGCTGAGGTGAATGGGAGTGCCGATTACTCCCAAGAGTTAGAATGTCTTCGCAGGGACTCCCAGCCACGACGCCCTTCGCGCTGGCACTCTTCATCCTACAGAGTTGTCGACAAATGGCGCGATGCAATTTGTGAATACTTCCATGAACATCATTCTTTTTGGCCACAGTATGATGCCTTTGCTAACCGTACGAACAAGCGCTTTGATAAGCACTTCAGCGACGCTTGGACCCACAAATGGGACAAGAAGTTGTGGATTAATCCTCCGTTTCACTTAATCCAGCAGGTCATCCACAAAATCAAGCAAGATAAGACCCAGGCAATTTTAGTTGTGCCCTTGTGGGACGACAAGCCTTGGTTTCAGGAATTACAGGACATTTGTGTAGATTACATCGAACTTCCCAGGAAGATTAAGCTGTATGCCAGGGACGACACAGGTCCCCTGCCACAGCGGTCCTGGAGTTCGCTTGCATTCCTGGTGGATGGAAAGCTTTCTGACTCTAATTCTGCTGATTCTGGTACAGATTCCTGTGTTGGGTCTGAATCTGAGGTTGAGCGTGGTACTGATGATGAATCTATTTTTTCTGATTTTTGTTCGTCAGATACCCAAGGTGATTCAACGTCCAATGGATCCGCCTCGTCTCCCTCTTCCCCAATACGGTCGACATCGAAAAGAATCTTCAGTGCACGGGCGAGGAAAAATCCCCAATCGCGCCGCAAATTCAGAGTTTTTTATGAAAGACCCCCTGTGGAAGCTTTCATGGATCCTTTCGAGGAGCTGGATCGCAAGGAAAATCTCTGGGATTTCGACACAAGACCCACCTATCTTCAAGAGGCAGTTGATACGGACCTGTTTAGGGACATCCGTAAGAAGATTCTTCCTGCCAAAGCCGAAGAAGTCGCCAAAGTTTTTTCGACAGTAATTCCTGGCGATCAGGTGCACACTGAATTGTGTTCCAAGTCAAGAGAAAAGATTTTTGAGGAACGGAAGGATACAACCCTTTCAGGAAAGTTGATCAAGGACCCCCCTGTCCGTGGGCAGTTCGGTGAAGCCTTCATCGAGCTTCGTGAAGGGTACAAGGCAAAAAAACAGCGCCCTTATGAAAATCATGGACACAAACATGAGATTCTCAGAAAAATCATTGAGAGAAATCTCAGGGAATTTGGTTGGCTTGAGGGTTGTATGACCAGCGAATGGTGCTGTTCACCCTTCACAGTCCCGAAGCCACCGCCTGCAGACCAGAACACCATTGATGGTTGGCGAATGGTTGTTGATTTTCGCAATCTCAACGCCGAAACCAAGGCGGATTCACACCCCCTGCCCCTCATTGAGGAGGAAATCGCCAAGAGGGCAAGAGGTCGTTTGTTCTCTGTGCTGGATCTCCGTCACGGCTTTCACCAAATGCCGTTGAGGAAGGACAGCAGACCTCTCACCTGTATGTGCACGCCATGTGGCCCAGTCCAATGGACCGTCATGCCCATGGGATTGAAGAACGCCCCCTCAGTTTTTCAAAGAATGATGGAGGATGTGCTGTTCACAACCCATCCTGAGCTCCGTGCCTTCGTGAGTGTGTACATAGATGACATAATCATCGCGACGGAGGGGGAGGGACTGACCGAAGCCGAGCTGGTGGCCCTACATGAGAAGCAGCTGAACCAAGTTTTGGATATTCTTGACGCCAATCAGCTGATTTGTGGGCCAAAGAAGGGAAAATTGTTTTTAAAATCAGTCGAATTTTGTGGTTCTCTCCTAGAGAATGGCACTCGACGACCCAGTCCAGGGAAGCTCGTCGCTATTCAGAAGTGGAAGCGCCCTGAGACGATCACGGAGTTGCGAGGATTCCTAGGTTGTTGCAATTTTTACCACACTTTTGTGCCGAATTATGCCAAATTTGCTGCCCCCCTCACTGAATTATTGAAGGTAGGGAGAGATGCAGGCAAGGCAGGTTCAAAGGTTCGTGTCAAGTGGACTGACGAGTGCGAGGAGGCCTTCCATCACTTGAAGGCAGCCCTCTGCGAAGTCGCCACGTTGCATGTGCCCCAATTTGACCGACCCTTCTACATTAGAACCGACGCATCTAGGTACGCGATCGGAGCCGTCCTTGAACAGGTTGATGAAGCCACCGGCGATCATTACCCTCTTGCATTTTGGTCACGGAAGCTAGCCCCACGCCAAATGCAATGGTCGCCGCGTGAGCAAGAGACTTACGCCATCATCTGTGCTTTAAAAAAGTACCAATCGTGGGTTGGCACCAATCGAGTCGAGGTCCTGACGGATCATCGATCTCTGGAGTATTGGGCCACCGAACACATTGATACTGTCGCGAGCCCAGCTGGCCGACGGGCCAGATGGCACGAATTTCTCTCTCTGTTTGACCTCCATGTGTCGTATCTGCCTGGAAAACACAACACGGTAGCGGATGCTCTGAGCCGATGGGCTTACCCCGCCTCAGAGGGACTGCAAAGTACCAACATCCATGGTACGGAGCAGGACCGCCATGTAATCATCGAATGGGATCAGGAAGAAAAGAAACTCATTCGACGTGCATGCATGCAGTGCGCTGTCAAACAGCACGCATTGCCGTGTCACGACATCACGGCCATCACAGATCCGGCGCATGCTCACGAGATCTGCACCAAAACGCTGAAAGTCGTGGAAAAAGTCACCGATCCCTCCTCAGGGAGTGTGAAACGGTTTGACTATACCCGACGAGTAAGTAGATTTCGGTTGATCGAGGGCATTAAGCGTCGAGATCCGGCCAAAACTCCACCCCTGCCGAAGGATTCCCTGATCATCCGTGACTGGACGTCCGATTACCTGCAGGATCCCATGTTTAAAGAGGTCTTTGGAAATCTCAAATCCAAAGATGCTCACAGGGATGGGATTTTTGCAGAGTACTCGTTGGATGGGGGGAAGCTGTGGATGGAGGGTAAATTGTGTGTGCCAGACGCCCTAGCCCCCCGAGTGTTAAACTGGTGGCATAAATGGGAGTCCCCCCACGCACATGGCCGTCGACTGTGGTCGATGATTAAACATAGGTTGTTTGGCTCACGGCTATATACTCACTGCATGAAAGTAGCCGCCGGATGTGCCCAATGTGCTGTCTCGACGCCCCCCAGCGCGAAGAAGCACGGCCATCTGAGGCCTCATCCTATTCCGGAGCGCCTCTTTAACAGAGTCACCAGTGATTTTTTCTATCTTGGTGAGCTCGATGACGAAGAGTGCCATTGGACTAATAAAAAAGTCAATGGTGTGCTCCTTATTCAGTGCCGTCATTCCGGCTACATTCAAGTGTTGCCTTGCAACATTGAGTCGATGACTGGCAAGGCTGCCGCCAAATGGTGCGCGCAGACCTGGATGGGAGGCTGGGACGTCCCATCCGAGGTGGTCACGGACTCAGGCAAAGAGTACACCTCCGAATGGTGGAGAGAATTGTGTGCTCGCCTTGGAATCCACCACCTCAGGTGTGAAATCCACTCGCATCGAGCGCTGCCTGGCGAAAGAGCCGGCCGCTCTGTTATAAATATGCTTCGTAAGGAGCTCGCGAGTGAGAAGGATTTCCACTGGCTTGAAGTTCTCTTCGCATTGCTTCGCCGTTACCACAACACGCCTTTGTATCATGGCCTTTCTCCAAATGAAATTGTCTTTGGACGAAAGAAGTGTTGGTGGAACATGCCGTTGAATAATCCTCGCCCCTGTAAGGATGCTTCGCTGTTTTTGGACGAAGTCCAACAAGCAGATAAATCTGTGTCGAAATTAATCGAGAAGCATCAGGCTGACTGGCTTTGGGTTCAAAATCAAGGTCGAAAAAACCCCCACAATTTTGAAGTCGATGATCGAGTTTGGCTTCGAAAATCCGAAACCACCCTGGACGGAGATGACAAGCTTCTTCCCTTGTGGGAGGGGCCATTCGCTGTTACAGCGCGTCTTGGGGAGAACAGGTGGAGGATTCGTGTGGATGTCAGCAGGGAAATTGACGTTTCGGGCGATCGCCTTAAGAGAGAGATCCCCTCCCCCAAGGATCGAGTTAAACCCCTTTTTTGGACTGCAAAACACTTGTCCGATCGGGTCATCGAAGGGGGAAAGTACGAACTCAAGAGGATTGTTGAAGCAAGACGTGGCGCCAAGGGCGAATGGGAATTTCTGTGTGAGTGGAGGGGCTTTGATTCCAGTCACAACAACTGGGAACCAGCCCAATCTTTTGTCCATGGATACACCAAGGGGTTCATTGACTTCTTGAAGAAGCACCCCGAAATTGGCGTACTCCTGACAGATTGTTTGTCGAAACCAGACAGACAACTGGAGAGCGACGGAAAACGACCTGTGGTGAATCGAGATCCAGCCTTTTACGGCCCTCAGCAGCCACATTCCAGGGCTGATCCGTCGATCCCCCCTCCTGCGGTCAGGCCAGCCCAGGAGCCACATGAGGACCAAGCTTCAAGTTCGGCCGCTGATTTGCAGCGCCCAAGCCGTACGAGGGCCAGGCCAGACAGGTTGGTGGTCACATGCATTCGTGCTTGGCCGAATTAAGGAAGCCATCCTACCACATTCTGCTCAATCCACTGTTCATTCTTTTTTTTTATGTCATGATGTGGAGAACTGCGAATGTTTGATAATTTGACGTCAATCAACTTTTCTTTGGTCTCCGTTCGGCAGACAAGGCGTAGATACGCTGACGGAGTGTGCTGCCGTGTTCAGAAAAAACCAAACTCAGGCTTAATTCAGGCAGATTCGGGGTAATCTTGTCTCTGTTGGTCTGTGCATCTTTGGAATTTGGCTACTCGTGCAGATGGAAGCAAATGTACATAATTGAAACACCGGCCGGTGACATGCACCCCTACAGGCACCCCCTGTAGTACTGGCTGCACCAGATGCGACGCCAGGAACTCAGATCTGACCTTCATTTGCTGCGATGCTGACGCCAAAGTCCAGATTCAGATCCAGGATCCTCAAATTTACCTTGAATTTCGCAGGTTTGTCCATCATTCTGCCACTGTTGTACGAAACCCAGACGTCAATTGTTCAGACAATCTTCATCTAGGAGCTCTAGGGACTTCTAACAGCAACCTCTGAAGTCCGTAAGCTTCGTTGTATTTTTGGCACACGCCAATGTGAGCTCAATCCGACCAGAAACTGTCGAGAATGGTGAATCCAAGTGTCTTGTGGGACTCCATCGAAAGATTGGCCTTGTCCAAGTCGATTGACACCACCGCCACTGTAAATTCGGTGTCTCTCAGTTATATACTGTCAGTAAAGCGCCTTCAGTGAACCTTCGGCGCGTTACATGCCAAGGATCCAGGGCCAGCATGTCCCATCATGATGCATCATCACATGATCCACATTTTGATAGAATCTGTTAGATGCTCGCGAACCAACGTGCCGGAAAGCACAATTGAGCTGAATAAACGACAATATATATTAACTTTAGTCTAAACGAAGGTGTTGGTAGTTTCAGTTGTACACATTCCGCTTCATTTCACCTTCATCTCAGGGAATGTACTCATGTTAGGACAATTTAGATTGATTTCCTTGTCATCTCCCATCATTCCTCGAAGATCTGTTTAGATATAAGTGAACGGAAGAACTTCTTTACCTTCGGTGGTTCACTTAGGGTCTGTAGACTACATGTGTATTTGTTTAACCTCTCGGTGATTGCTCCATCCCCTTTATCTCTGCTCAAATTCATTCTCATTTTTGCTGAATCTTGTGATCATCCACCAGATGCGCCAAATCTGAGCTACATGCTGTACTTTTCAGAACGACAAAAGCGGGATAACACGATGTAGAGTTCGGCGAGGACACCGTAGCGTGCCCGCGACAGCGAAACTGTGCCAGAGCGCTGAGATGTCACTCCAATTCTTGATCCCCCCACTCAATCCACCAATAATCTACCTCATTCTCAACCAATGCATGGTTTGGTATCGATTCTCGATACGTTTACATGCTTGTTAGCCCCTGACCTAATGTTTTACTGCACGGAGGACTGTTCGTCACTTCTCATTCTGTCTCATTTCAGGTTCATCCAGTCTGATTCAGTGCCAATTCAGCCCACATCAGGTCAGATCAAGCAGATTTCGCCTCATCGAGGTTACATTTCTATGTTTTTCCGGGACTTACCCGCACTACGTTCTTCGTTGACGTAGCGACACACCCCAGTGTGTTTTTGGAGGGGGAGTATAAGTGCGGCTAGCCCCATCTGCTCAGATTTTCAGACATTCTGCCCAGATTGGCTACATTTTGGTCATTTTCTTTGCTTCGGCGGAATTGCCGCCTCGCAGCTCAGTCACAGGATATTTCCTATATATTTCTGATATGCCGGATTTGATTCCGCGGTCCATTTCCCGTAAATCCGCCGCATTCCGCTATTTTAGCTGGAATCGCCATTTGCCGCTGGCGCGCGCTCGCGGGCCTGATCGGCCATACAATTTTACATAAATGGATTATTTAAATTCATTCGGACAGTTTTGGACACTCAGATGTATTTAGAATAATTCCCCTCAATTTTCTTCATAGACTGGGATTTTCTGCCGGACCACAATCAGCATGGATCTTGCTTCTGTTGTCGCTGCTCTCGCCTCCGTTGGTGTCCGAGTGTCCGGTTCTACCCCCAATAACAGCATCCAGGGAGACTCCTCGCGTGCCTGCCCCACTGGTCTTGCCGGCCCTGAGCCCTCCGGCACCCACAACGACCCAGGGCAGCACTTTCAGCTGCTCCCCGTCGGCGGGACGGGCGGCGTTCTGGGCCGACATACAAATGTATGCCACGGCACGCAGCCTCGGCGGGAGGCACCCGGTGGTCATCGCCGGCGACACCAACATCTACATCGATGTCCCCGCCAACCCGGCCACGGAGCATTTCCGAGCGGGCTGGGAGGCCTGCGGTTTCCGAAGGGCCGCGGCAGGCGGCGAGGAGGACATGACCCCCACGCTCCACCCGTCCCGGCACAGGGTGGACACCTTCCTGGTCAACGAGCCCCTCCTGCCATGGTCCCTGCGGGAAAGCGTCTGGGCTCGCGGCATGGCACACCCCCAGGTGGTCGGCTCGGACCACCTCCCGGTCCGCCTGGCCCTGCCGGGTCTCCTCAGCGCAGCGGGGAGCGCGGCGATGCCCACCCCCTACAGCCACACGGAGGGCCGCCTCCTCCCGTACGACGCCGAGGCCGCACCCGTCCAACACTGCCTGTGGGCGGCGGTCGACGCCGCGCAGGATTAACCCTCCCTGGCGCCCTGGCTGGGTCCCGCAGAGCAGCATGACTACAGGTCCATGCCCGCGGCCGCGGTGGACAAGGTGTTCGAACACCTCCACGCGACGCATGACGCCCTGGCGCGTGTGGTGGGACGCCGGCAGCCGTCCCCGGCGGGGACGGACCTGGCGGAGGGGGACCTCCCGGAGAGCGGAAAGCAGCTCCAGGCAGCGGTCCTCTGCTATGACACCCTGGCAGCGCGCGCGCCGGCAGCGTACCAGGCGGACGCGGCCAGGCATGGCATCCGGTCCGAGGCGGCGCTCCGGCTCACGGAGGAGCTGCAGGGTGTGTCGCCCGGGTTCCGCCCGACCACACAGGGCCAGCTACAGGAGGAGCTGGAGAGGCAAGCAGCCGCCCTCGAGGAGGACATTCGCCAGCTCCGCGCCCTCCTGGCGGCAGACCGCAGGCGCAGCGGCAGCTCCAGCGGGGAAGGCCCAACTACGTCTTCTCCTTTGACGCCCGCAAGGCCTTCGACACCGCCCCACACGGCGCCCTCCACCTCATCCTGCGCCACCTCTCCGTGCCGCCGGACGTCATCGACCTCCTGCTCTTCCTCCACACGTGCGCCAGGCTGCGCATCGTCACAGCACACGGGCTAACGCAGCCCGTCTACATGCTACGCGGCGTCCGGCAGGGCAACCCCGAGAGCCCCCTGCTGTACGCGCTCCTCCTGGAGCCCCTGCTCAGGGCACAGGGGCCGAGCACGGCCTCATCGAGGCCTATATCGACGACCTGCTGGTGGTGGCCCACACGCTGCAGCACTTCTTCGAGGGCGTGGTGGCGGTGGCCGCGTACCTGGGGATGATGGGCATGGAGCTCAACCCCCGCAAGTGCGCCATGGCCACCACGGAGGGGGTCCCGGGCCTGCAGCTGCGCCTCTGCCCCCACCTGGAAAACCCGTGGCACTGGGTACCAGCGGCGGACTCCGTCACCTACCTGGGACTCCAGCTGCAGCCGGACGGGGAGTTCTCCCTGCAGCGCAAGCACCGGCTACGCCTGGCGGCGGTGCACCACTGGTGCCTTAACACCCTCGCGCCACCGAAAGTGGTGCAGGACGTCATCCTGGCGATCCTCGGGGGGGTGACGCAGTACGTCGCCCCTTTCATCGTCGACGACTCCGACACTACACGCCACCTGGACCACATCACGGTCCAGGTCGCGAAGGACAGGGCGCGGTACGCCTTTGACGCCTCGCGGGACAGCCTGCAGGCTGACCGGACCCTGGGGCTCACACGGGTGCCCGCGCGGTGCCAGCAGGCAGCGGTGGCCCTCGTGGGTACACTCGTCCACCACCGCTCAACCTCCGTGCGCGCCGAGGTCACCAAGATGTTCTGGGAGATAGCCGGCGCGCACGGAATATGTCCCGAGGTGCACTACCCCGTCCCGGAGTTCGCAACTCTGGCGGGAGGCGACTGGGTCCACCGCATACCCCGGGCCCTGGCCGCCCTGGGAGTGGGGCTGTACAACCCCATCGCGTGCCCCAGGGCGGCCCATGTCCAACTACAGTCCCCGCCGGGCAACATCGTCACGCTGCGCACCGCCAAGCTGCGACACCGCGGCACGTGCCGCCTGACGGTGCCACACACAACGCCGTGGCATGGGCACCACGGGCCACGCCAGCCCTTCCCCGACAACGACGATCCGTGGCCGACGGCGGTGCGGGAGTGCCTCAACCAATGCGCCGATGAACACCTCAACTATTGCCGCCGTGAGCAGGAGCCCACCAACCGCCCCGGGTGGCGCGACGCCCTGGCCCACCTCTTCCACACCACCGGCACACGGGACCCCCGCCTGAGACACTTCCACCCCACGAGGGCTAAACAGGACGCCCACACCGGCCCACGGGTGACCCCGGACAGCCTGCACCTCCACGTCGGGGGCTACTGCCGCCGGGACGGCCTATCCCCCCCCACGCGGGGGGCGGCGTACCACCCGCCAGCAGCCCTCATGTACATCCTCCGCGACGTACTCGCGGAAAGCGAGCACCAAGAGCCTAACGCGGACGTGGCATGGCCAGAGCCCCTGCGCCCCCGGCCCCACGCGCCGACGCCGTTGTGGTTGGTGACCACGGACGACCAATGCACCCAAGCGACGGGGCAAGCGCAGCTCCGGGCCGAGTGGGTAATAGTCCAGGTGGGGGCAGGCCAGCCCGAACCCCGTGGGCTCCCCCGTGGCACCGCCCTGCTGGTGGCTACGGAGGTGCCGCACGACCCACACATGGCGGTACACGCGTTGGAGGACCAGCCGGAGGACACGGGACACCTGGTGGTGCACCAGCGCGGGGGCCCGGCGTGGCTCAAGGAACATGTGACGGCACTTCGGTCCTGGGCAAGCACGATCACCGGAGCAGAGATCCGGCTGCACGACCACCCGGCGATCAGCCCAGGCGACACCAGGGCGCTGAGCGTGGACCAACTGACCCCCAGCCACCCGACGTCCGGTGGCACTCCGCCGACCTCAACGCGGGGTGGCTCAGCCCCACCGGATACTACTGGATCCCGGAGGCCTGGGGACACACCTCCTCTGACGCGTCCGGGGCTGGACCCTGCAGACACGCCACCAGCGTCGCTCTCGCCGCCGACCTCACCCGCACGTGGGCGGTGGCCATCTCGGGCACGGTGCCCGACGGGGAGGGGGTGGCCGCCTCCCTCCCCCTACAATACGGTGCCCACCGACCATGGGTCCACACGGTGGACGCCGAAGTCATCCTCCACCTCCTGCGGCACGCAGATCGCGAGTGGACCACGGGGGTCCCCGCGGGCGCAGCGAAGGTGGTCAACCAGATGCCCCTGAGGTGGCTCCAGGACAGCCTGTACGCGCGAGGGCAACACGCCGGGCACCCGTTCTGGTACGTCCGAGCCACCTCGCACCACAGTGACGCCCTACTGCACAAGGCGGACTGGGCGGCATCCCAGGACACATGAACAGCGGGGGGCCCGTGTTGGAGCCAGGGAGGGCCCCCTGCTGCCAGTCGCTGACCACTCCGTGCCGTGTGAGCACTTCCGTGATGCGCTGGGTGAGGGGGCCCGTGAGCAGCTTCTTGTCCAGCTGGCCCAGGGCTATGGGCCTGTAGTCGTCCGGTCTGGCAGAGCCCGGTACCTTGGGGCTGAGCCAGATGTGCGCGTCCCTCCAGTGCATCGGCGGCGGGGCGCCGCGGAGGATGGCCCGGTAGGAATGGACCAGGAGCCACTGTACGGGTGCTGGGAGGGCCTTGATGAAACGGGCCTCCACGTGGTTGGGACCTGGGGCCTTGCCGTCGGCCTTGTCCAGGGCGGACTTCAGGTCCTGCATGGAGTACTGCTGGACCTGTGTCCAGGCCCCCTCAGGGACCCGGGGGACGTGGCGGCCGAGGACTGCCTAAGCGCGCCATCAAGGACTTCTGGCGCCGCCACGCCCCCGACATCGCCCAGCGATGGAAAGCCGTGCGGGGAGCCATAGAGGTAGAGGCCCCGGGCCCGTCAGGCCTCTGGAACGTGCGAGTCCCCAACACCCAAACGCTCCTCACGGAGGCCCACGACGTGATGTTCGCGGTTCGCGCCTTCTGGCGAGAACTGTATGACAAACGCCCGGTGGACCTCCCAGGCTTCCAGGCCCTGGCCAGGCCCAGCTCATTGTCGCCGGCCGTGACGGCCATCTCGATCTACGGCCCCCCACGATGCGGGTGCTCGGCGAGGTCGCGCAACGGGCGCAGACGGACCATGCGCTGACGCACCGGGGACACACACCTTTGGGCGCGACCCACGCCACGGCCTGTGTCCACGCCCGGGACCTCACCGCGACGGCCACCAACCGCCGGGCGCTGCGGGCCCGAGACGGCCACACGCCGGTGCAGCGCAGGCTCAGCGTCCGGAAGGAGCGGCTCTCCGGCGTCGCCATCGTCCCACAACCGTGCCTTTTATGCGGCGGCCCGGAGGAGACCCCGGTGCACATGCACGTGGGATGCGCCCACTCACGGCTCCTCTGGCCCCACTACCGCCAGGCGGTACACGAGGCGGCCCGCCACCTCCCACCTGGGGACAAAGCCCTGTGGGGGGCCTCGTGGCGCTCCGCAGGCGCCACATGGACGGAGGTGTTCTGCTCCGGACTGGTGCCTGAGGACGCGGAGGCGCAGCTCCGCGCCATAGCCCGATACGACCCGCCGGGAGGGACCTCTGTGGACGATTTCCTCCACCACATGCTCCGGCTGGGGGACTTCGCATGGGAGCTTCGCAACCACCGGCTGGAGCAACTCCTCCGCGAGCCCCAGAGCGCGACAGCCCAGGCACACCGATGGCTCACTGCGGCGGAGGGCGACCACCCTCCCCCTCCCCCGCGCCCCGACAAGGACATCGTAGCCTCCCTCCGTGTCGTGAATGGCACTCTGGAGTGCCCGCCCCAAGAGAGCCCCCACCCGTACCAGGACCTGCCGGGGGGGTTCTCGGGGCACCTACAAGACGCCCTCTTCCCGCCGTGGATCATCGGGCGCGGCTCCATGACCGCATGGGAGGCGCGCATCGTGGGTGAGGAGTGGGCGCGCGAGTGGAGCCGGTGGTGCGCCGCCACGCGCGCCCCGGAGACCCCTGCGCAACGATACGCCGCCATCCCGCTCCAGGGATGGGGGCCGGACACCCGGCCGAGACCCACCATGATCCGCGGGGCGGGGCCTGACCGTCCGTGGGACGCGGCGAAGGGGGCATGGCTGCGGGCGGCCCCGGGGCCGCAAACGGGATGGACTGGGGACGTGTCCTCACTCGTAAGGACACCCGTCCCGCCCCGCATCGTCCTTCACGCCGCCAACGTACTCGGGGCGACGGAGATACGCACGTGGGGACACGCTGCGGCCACCGTCCGGTGGCACCCCCCAGAGGACGGGGCCGCCCAACTCGCCGTGGCGCACTTCAAAGCTGGGGGGCCGGTATACAACGACGCCCTGTCCCGGCTGGGCGACACCCAGGGGCCCTTGCTCCTCATGCTCCCCACCGGGATTGCAGCCGCGCTGCGCCAGGAGCTACACGGCTAGAAAGGGCTTCGAGTGGGGTGGGAGGCAGTCGCGGACGGCACCCTGCTGGCCCTCCTCCACAGAGACATCGCGAACGGGTGCAGATGGGATGCGCTGACGCCCCACCTCACCGGGCGCCACGTGTACATGGCGAGCCTCCCCCAGGGGCACCCCCGCCAAGCGTGGGACGACCTCATCGCCGCCTTCCACGACCACGGGATCCTCCCCGACGACACGTGGCAGGAGGTCCAGCGGAAGACGCTTGGCAAGGACTACCGGCGCCGCGTCCGCGCCCGCCTGCTGGAGATCCGGGACCCCCTCCAACAGAGGTGGGACGACCTCTGGCTCCGCCATCTCGACCCTTGGTCGCCGCCCTCCCACCTCCCACACACCTGCCGACTCTGCGGGGAATGTGACACGGTGTCCTCCGCAGCGTCGACAGGCGCCCACAGGTGCGCACGGTGCGCCCAGGTAGCCGCGTGCCCCTGGCCCGAACCTCCTGCAGGCCCGCGCAGGCGCACAGAGGAGGAGGCCCTGCGCCGGCGCATGGAGGGGGCACACACCCCCTGGCACGAACGAGCGGGCCCCGCGGGCGCTGCCCTCCTGTGGATCCACGTGCACCTGCGGGACCCCACATCCGTTGCGCACTTGTCGCACGTGTTCGCACCCTAACCCCCACCCGCCGCCGCCCTTTGCAGAGCCCGCAGCACCATGCCACGCCGACGGGGGGATGGGCCGGGACACACCAGGGCCCGCCGCAGAGCGCAGGAGGCGGCCGTCCGGGGCCTGGTGGCGGACGCGGTGGCGGAGGCACACGAAGCGCACGCTGCCGCACGGTGTGACCTGGCGGGCAGTGCGAGGGCTTTCCTCAACGAGACCGCCCTCCCGGCCGGCCGCGCCCTGAAAGGAGCGGGGGCCCCTACGCTGCTCCCGCCAATGCACCGGATCGTGAACGCCGTCCAGCCGGGGCTCATCAGCCCGGAGGCGGCTCTCTACGGGCACTGGATGGAGTGGCGCGAGTCCAATCGGTCGGGCCGGCCCCTGTCCATGGGGGACACCCTGCGGCTGACGGGAGCAGGGTCTGGCATGTCCCTCCGCAGCAGCGCCCCAGCCCTGCTGCACGCCCTCAGGACGCGCTACCCCGGGGACGCGGCCCCGTACCTGAACCAGGCGCGGGCCACGTACCCGGGAGGAGTGTCCGAGCTGGATGCGGCGCTCCACCTTCTACACCCGCCGGACGAGGACCTGGAGGTTGGCGAGGTCACGGTGTTCGTGGAAGGCGCGGACGAGGCGTCCGCCCGCCCCCGGCCGACCAACCCGGTGTACGACGGCACCAGGCCTACCCCCCCGTACGCCATCGTCTGCGAGGCGTTCCCCAGGGAGCCCACTTGGTGCCCCGCCCTCCGGCCGGCCACGCACGCGCCCCGGGGCTGGGCTAACCCAGACCTGTCCCCCACCCTCTCCAGAACCAGGGGTGCCCTCCACAGGGGGCAGGTCCTCTGGCAAGAGTGCCCTGGCACCCCCCTGCTCCTCCTCGTTGTCGCGACCCGCGGGGACCGGGCGCGGATCCTGGGGATCACCCCCACCCTCCTCTATGGGGCAACACCCGTACCCCGCCCCCCCCTCCCGGCGCCCGCGGCGCGGGACGGAGTACACACCTTCCTCCAAACACAGGAGGTCACCGCCGTTACGGCGGTCCACCTGGTGCGGCTCCCCCCGACACCGCCCGACGACCCCCGGGGGCTCAGGGCTCTGGGCCCCGCCCCAGACTGGGAGCTATGGCGCAACGCGTGGGCCGCGTGGCTCCCCCGCCTCCCCTCCCAGTGCCGGTGGATGGCCGCAGGCCCCCGGCCGTGCGGGGCTGACGCCACAGCCGGCCCCCCACCCCCTCCCCCCCTCCCCCCCGCGGAGCACCACACGGCACAGCCCACGGCACGGCACTGATGCACCAGGAGGTAGTGGGAAGGGCGCGCCTGCCACCACGCATGCCTACCAGGGTAACAGTGATGGCAGACTCTGATGGGTCCCCCCAGCAGGACGACCGCCACCACCGCCGGTCCCGCTCCCGCTCCCCCGCCTCCTCCCCGGAGTGGACGGGGGAGACCCTCGCGGAGCGCGAGGAGCGGAGGCTGGCGGAGGCGGCGGTGCTGGTCGGGCCGCCGCCGCCGGCCCGGGAGCCTGAGCCAGCCGAGATGACCGCCTCCGCCGCCCAAGCAGCCAGCTCCGCCGCCCCGCCCCGGGAGGAAGCCCCGGACGCGCAGGAAGCGGGGACCGCAGCCCCAGCGAGCCACGCCGCGGCCCCGACCGCGGCCCCCGGCACGCCGCCGACACGGGGGGCAGCCCCGGCGCAGGAACCGGACGCATCGCCGAGGGCTGCCGCAGCCGCAGAAGAGAGCAAGAAGGGCGCGCGAGGGATTGCGACCGCGGCCCCGGCGGGCCGCACCACCGCCTCAGCCGACCACGCCGCGACCCCCAGCACGCCGCGGAAGCGGGGGGCGGACCCCGCACGGGCCACGGGCGCCTCGTCGGCGGCCGCCACAGCAGCGAAGTAGAGCGAGGAGGGCGCGCGAGGGGCTGCGGCCGCGACCCCGGCGGGCCGCGACACCGCCTCGGCCGACCACGCCGCGACCCCCAGCACGCCGCGAAAGCGGGGGCCGCACCCCGCACGGGCCACGGGCGCCTCGTCGGCGGCCGCCACAGCAGCGAAGGAGAGCGAGGAGGGCGCGCGAGGGGCTGCGGCCGCGACCCCGGCGGGCCGCGACACCGCCTCGGCCGGCCACGCCGCGACCCCCAGCATGCCGCGAACGCGGGGGACGGATCCCGCACGGGCCACGGGCGCCTGGCCGGCGGCCGCCGCGGCAGCAGAGGAGAACGAGGAGGGCGCGCGAGGGGTTGCGACCGCGGCCCCGGCGGGCCGCGCCACCGCCTCGGCCGGCCACGCCGCGACCCCCAGCACGCCGCGCAAGCGAGGGAAGAACCCCGCACAAGCCACGGACGCCTCGCCGGCCACCGCCCCAGCAGCAGCAGTGGGCAGGGAGAGCGCGAAGTACCGCGCCCACGCCAACCCCAACCACACCCACACCAGCCCCCCCAAGCCGTTCCCCCCCAAGCCCTTCCCCCCGGGGCGGGAGCGGCACGTCCGCCCCCCGGCGCGCGAGCGCTCGCCGCCGAGCGTCACGCTGCCGCAGCTGCAAAGGCAGCGGGACGCCCGGCGAGTGGTCCAGGAGGGCGCAGCAGCGGGGGGGAGCAGAGCGCAGGCAGCGGACGGCGTGACTCGGGGCAGGGGGCCGGGGAGGGGCCAGGGCACGGGAAGGGCGCGCAGGGGCACGGGCGGGGAGCCCCGGTGCAGGGGGCAGGGCGAGGGGAGGTGGGAGAGCGGGCGGGCCAGGGCGTGGGGGACGGGAGGCGGGACCCGCGACACGGGCAGGGGGCTGGAAAGGGGCCCAAGGGCAAGGGCAAGGGCGCCGCGGGCCCCAAGGGACAGGTGGGACGGGGCATGGGAGCCCAGGGGGGAGGACGGGACGAAGGGAGGGGGGCAGAGGGCGGGGCGCCCCCGCAGCCGGACGTGCAGCCGGTGAGGTGCATCCCCCCCGGCATCCAACAGATGCCGGCGCACCACACCCACCACCACCACCACCACCACCACCACCACCTCTACAACATCGACCCTGACGCCGGCGAGCTCGTCCCCCCCCAACCCCCACGACCCCAGCACCAGCCAGCCCCCCCCGCGCCGAGGGCGGAGCCGGCGCGGATGGCCTCGGCGGAGGGGGGGCGGGGCGCGGCATCGGCGCCGCAGGCGCAGGGGCAGCGAGGGGGGCCGGCACAGGGGGCAGAGGAGGGCCGGCCATGGGACCGGGACTGGGGCGCGGTCCCGGACCCTCTGGGGGAGGAGACCCTCCCCCTGGTGGGGGAGGTGTACGGGTGGTTGTGCTGGGCCAACCAGGGGACCTCCAGGAGGTCGAGGAACCGGCCCTTCGATGCCGTGCTCCTCCGGAGAGACGGAGGAAACCGAGAGGAACCCCCAGGGGGGGTGGGCTGCCCCAGAGGACCATGAGAGGGTCCTCAGGTCAGTGATCCGGGCGGCGTGGCCCGACAGGGAGCCGACGTGGCCGGCCTTCCTGGAAGGGGGAGCGGTGCTCCGCATCACGGATGCGGACGCCAACAACTGGCTCCCCCGGGCTTTGCGCAGCGCCCTCGCCCACTGGCGCTACCGCCGGCACAACCCGCCGCCGCCACAGCCCCAGCCCCCACACAAGCGGGGGCGCAGGTGATGGCCCAGACGGCGGATGCGAGAGAGTGGGGGGGGGAGCTGGGCCCCCCGACCCACGCCCCCCCCACGATACGGCACGACGCAAGAGAGCGTGCCACCTCCCGCGGGAGGGAGTGCGGAGACAACAAGCGCGGGGGGGAACCTGCTGCCCCGCAGCCCGCTAACCACTGACCGCTAACCCTCACGGCCACCCCCGGCGGACCAGCGCCGCGAGAAAACGGCCGGGGGGACGAGGGGCCCCAGCGAGGGCCTGCACGAGGATCTGGCTCTAGGTAGAGGGGGGCGGGGGAAGGGCGCGACCCCCCAGCCGATGGGTGGCCCCCGGGGCCAGGACAGCCATGCCGCCCCCCCCCCCCCCGGCCGTCAGGAGGCGTGGCCAGGGGACCAAAGGGCCCCCCCCACTCCCCCCCCCCTCCCACACAGGCCCGAGGGCGGGCGGGGGGGCGGCCCCCCCAGCCCCCCCCCCCCCGCACCCACCCCAGCTGGGGAGCCACAGGCGCGGCCCTCCGCCCCCCCAGGGCCGGGGGGGCGCCCCCCCCCAGAAGGGACGGCGACGCGGTAAGGGGAACGGCGGCTGGACCTGCTCCCGCGAACCATCACCGGCGTGCCCGAGCAACGCGCACAACGGAACAGGAAGGAGGCCGCGCCCCACATGACCCTCCCGTAACCACAGCCCGCACAGGGATGACGGAGGGGGGGTTCAGGTCTGCTGGGGCCCCCGGGGGGGCGGTCCACGGGCCGCCCCTCACCCCCCCCCACCCCGGGGCGGCACTTCAGCCCCGACCGCACGCGCACGCTGAAAGGGAACGCGCCGGCGACACGGAGGGGGCCAGGATGGAGTACCGCAGGCCGCCGCCCGGAAGGAGAGCAGGGAGGCCGCGGCGCGACACCCCCCCCGCCCCCCCACCGGCCCGCAAGCCGCGGGGGCCCCGGCCCCCACCCCCCGAGGCAGGGGGGATGGTCCCCCCCCGCCCGAGAGATGAGCCGGAGTGCGACCCGCCCCCCCGCCCCAGTCGCCGGCTCCCATGGGGGCCGCGAAGAACAAGCGAGCCCACGCCTGCGCACCGGGACGCCGCACAGATCGTACCCAGAGAAGCCGGGTGAGCACGAACCGGAGTGGTATGGGGGGCCACGCCCCCAATGGACAGCGCAACGCCAGTGACGCCCGCTTTGTTGCCTGCCCAGGGAAGGCAGAGGGACGGAATGAGGCAGAGCGACCCCCCGCCCTACAGGCCCCGCCCCGGCCGCACAACCGGGGGGTACGGCGCACGCCCCCCCCCCCCCCCCCAGCCCGCCCCCCAGCATATGAACGCCAGGGACCCGCCCCGCGGCGCGCAGCCCTCGCAGGAACGGAGCAGGGCCCCCACATCCGCACGCCCGCGCCCACAACACGTGGGTCGCGGACCCCGACAGCCCGCCCAGTGGACGGGCAGTCGGGGGAGGGGGAGCGCATGACCCCAGACGCCCCACGCAACGGTAGAAGGCACCCCCCCCGGGGACGCCCTGCCACCACCCCCACAACCCCAAGCCAAGTAAGGGGGAACCGCGACCGGACCGCCCCCCCCCAAGCACGCCAGACGGAGCAAGGGACCGGGGCAGGACACGCGGAGGGGCACAGACCACGTGGAACGGCCCTACCAGCGCCCAGTGCCGGGACCACGCGAGATGCGCACGCCACACCACCCAGGGGGGGGGGGAGCGGACACCGCGAGAGCGCGAGCGCACACACACGAAAGGGACGGGCGGGGACTACCGGAAGGGCAACCGGACCGAGCGCGCGGAACGCACAGACCGCGTGGAACGGCGTACCAGCGAGCGAGGGTGAGGGACACCCGGACGGGACGGCCCGCCACACGCAGCGCGGAACACGCGGGGCGGGGAGGGGGAAACGAAAGAGACACGACGCCAGGTACCGGCCCGAACCCCCCGAACCGGCCGCGAGCGCCGCGCACACACAGACGGGGCACTGCACCCGCCAAGGCAGTAGTGGCGCACAGCGCCACGCCCCAACCCCTAGGCTAGGCAGCCTCCGCGCCAGCCCAAGGGGGTCCCACTGGCGACAAGCCAGTAGCACGGGCCCGGCGGCGCCGGCGCCCCGGGCGACCACGCATTAGGGGGGCGACGCAGTGGGTAAGCGCCCGCAGCCACGGCTGCGAATTGATGCACTGACCGGGGAGTGGCGAAACGGGGAGCTCTGTGAACCCGGGGGACTCCGCCACCAGGCAGGAGGTGCGTCTTGAAGGGCCCCCCACTAGGACCCGGTGGGGAGGATATCACCTGGCCCCACCAGGTGGCCCCCCGGGGCCGGAAGGCGTCTAGTACCCGCAAAATCAAACCTCAAACCTCAAACCCACCGGGCCGCCAGCAACCCTTTGGCGCGGGCCCACTGGATCCTCATCCATCCGGGGGCCGTTTCGTGCGCCCAGCACAGGTCGTTCCCTTCCCTCCCCCTTTCGTTTGGGTGGGGTGTTTCTTTCTTGACCTGTTGGTTACCATGAATGCATTAAACGAACACGCCTACTCTTGGGCGTCGCAAAATACAAAGAGTCCGCAAACCAGCGGTTAAGTAGCATATGCCGCCATGCAAGCATTAAGACACGCTTACTCTTGGGCGTCGCAAAAAACAAAGAGTCCAAGACATGAAGAATAAGTGGCATAGCATGAATGCATTAAACAAACACGCCTACTCTTGGGCGTCGCAAAATGCAAAGAGTCCGCAAACCAACGCGTAAATAGCATACACCGCCATGCATGCATTAAGACACGCTTACTCTTGGGCGTCGCCAAAATCAAAGAGTCCAAAACGGGAAGAATAAATCAGACGCCATGGGAAGCAATGTGTAAAGAAAAATGTTTCCGCAAAAACAAAGAGTCCGCAACGACGCGGCCACGGTATGGCACACGCGGGCACGCACCCACACCCACAACGCACACACCACGCAACACACCGAGCACGCGCACCGGTGAACAGGGGCCGGGAGGCCCAGGACACCGCACACGCAACACCGCACACCGGACACCACACACACCGCAACACACCGCGACACCGGAGACCACGAACCAAGTGTCCCAGGACGCCACACGCACAACACAACACGCACCACACGAGCGCAAAAGAGCCAAACGGCACACGCAACACCACGCGCAGAGCGTGCACACTGGTGAACAGGAGCCGGGAGGCCCAGGACACCGTACACACAACACCACACACAGAGCGTGCACACCGGTGAACACGAGCCAAAAGGCCCAGGACACCGCACACGCACCACCACACACAGAGCGTGCACACCGGTGAACGGGAGCCGGGAGGCCCAGGACGCCGTACACGCACCACCACACACAAAGCGTGCACACCGGTGAACAGGAGCCGGGAGGCCCAGGACACCGCACACGCACACAGAGCGTGCACACCGGTGAACAGGAGCCGGGAGGCCCAGGACACCGTACACGCAACACCACACGCAGGGCGTGCGCACCGGTGAACAGGAGCCGGGAGGCCCAGGACACCGTACACACAGCACCACACGCAGAGCGTGCACACCGGTGAACAGGAGCCGGGAGGCCCAGGACACCGTACACGCAACACCACACGCAGAGCGTGCACACCGGTGAACAGGAGCCGGGGGGCCCAGGACACCGTACACGCAGAGCGTGCACACCGGTGAACAGGAGCCGGGAGGCCCAGGACACCGTACACGCAACACCACACACAGAGCGTACACACCGGTGAACAGGAGCCGGGAGGCCCAGGACACCGTACGCACAACACCACACGCAGGGCATGCGCACAGGTGAACAGGAGCCAGGGAGCCCAGGACACCGTACACGCAACACCACACACAGGGCGTGCACACCGGTGACCAGGAGCCGGGAGGCCCAGGACGGCGTACACGCAACACCACACACAGAGCGTGCACACCGGTGAACAGGAGCCAGGAGGCCCAGGACGCCGTACACGCAACACCACACGCAGAGCGTGCGCACCGGTGAACAGGAGCCGGGAGGCCCAGGACACCGTACACACAACACCACACACAGGGCGTGCGCACCAGTGAACAGGAGCCGGGAGGCCCAGGACACCGTACGCGCAACACCACGCACAGGGCGTGCACACCGGTGAACAGGAGCCGGGAGGCCCAGGACACCGTACACGCACCACCACACACAAAGCGTGCACACCGGAGAACAGGAGCCGGGAGGCCCAGGACACCGCACACGCACACAGAGCGTGCACACCGGTGAACAGGAGCCGGGAGGCCCAGGACACCGTACACGCAACACCACACGCAGGGCGTGCGCACCGGTGAACAGGAGCCGGGAGGCCCAGGACACCGTACACACAGCACCACACGCAGAGCGTGCACACCGGTGAACAGGAGCCGGGAGGCCCAGGACACCGTACACGCAACACCACACGCAGAGCGTGCACACCGGTGAACAGGAGCCGGGGGGCCCAGGACACCGTACACGCAGAGCGTGCACACCGGTGAACAGGAGCCGGGAGGCCCAGGACACCGTACACGCAACACCACACACAGAGCGTACACACCGGTGAACAGGAGCCGGGAGGCCCAGGACACCGTACACACAACACCACACGCAGGGCATGCGCACAGGTGAACAGGTGCCAGGGAGCCCAGGACACCGTACACGCAACACCACACACAGGGCGTGCACACCGGTGACCAGGAGCCGGGAGGCCCAGGACGCCGTACACGCAACACCACACACAGAGCGTGCACACCGGTGAACAGGAGCCAGGAGGCCCAGGACGCCGTACACGCAACACCACACGCAGAGCGTGCGCACCGGTGAACAGGAGCCGGGAGGCCCAGGACACCGTACACACAAGACCACACACAGGGCGTGCGCACCAGTGAACAGGAGCCGGGAGGCCCAGGACACCGTACGCGCAACACCACGCACAGGGCGTGCACACCGGTGAACAGGAGCCGGGAGGCCCAGGACACCGTACACACGACACCACACGCAGGGCGTGCGCACCGGTGAACAGGAGCCGGGGAGCCCAGGACACCGTACACGCAACACCACACACAGGGCGTGCACACCGGCGAACAGGAGCCGGGAGGCCCAGGACGCCATACACGCAACACCACACACAGAGCGTGCACACCGGTGAACAGGAGCCGGGAGGCCCAGGACACCGTACACGCAACACCACACGCAGAGCGTGCGCACCGGTGAACAGGAGCCGGGAGGCCCAGGACACCGTACACACACCACCACACGCAGGGCGTACGCGCCGGTGAACAGGAGCCAGGAGGCCCAGGACACCGTACACGCAACACCACACACAGAACGTGCACACCGGTGAACAGGAGCCGGGAGGCCCAGGACGCCGTACACGCGACACCACACGCAGGGCGTGCACACCGCTGAACAGGAGCCGGGGGGCCCAGGACACCGTACACACAACACCACACACGGAGCGTGCACACCGGTGAACAGGAGCCAAGCGGCGCGGCACACCACACGAGCAACCCGCCCCCAAAACGAACCCAGCCCACGCCGCCCTGCAGGAAAGCAACACCATGTCAGACCGCCAAGACCAACCGACCGGCCAAGGCCAACCCAGCGGGTACGAAGAGGGTGGGCAGGCAGGGCAGGCCGGCGAAGAGGGACAGAGGGACAAGGCGGGGAAAGCGAGAGGAGGGGTCCGAACCCCCCCCCCCCCCACGTGCACACACCCCACTGCCGCGCGCCGGGCCACAGCCGGGCGCCAACAGGGCCCGCCATGGAGCCAAACGGGCCCGCCAGAGAGAGGGTGTGTCCCCGCGCCTGCGCAGCAGCACGCCCGGGCAAGGAGCGCGCGCCACACACAGGCCGAGCAGGGCACACACGCAGCACCGCACGCCAGCACGCACCACGGCACAAAAACACGACACCACCACGGCAAACACCCACACCCGACGACGAACGAGCCGCCAAAAACAAGTCCAAGCCCCGCAGTCCCCACAGCGCGACAGCCGCCGTCCGGATGGACGTGTGTGCGCTTGGCAGTGAACCCAGCCCCTGCCGGCTACGAACCAGCCGCCGTCCGGATGGACGTGTGTGCGCCCGGCAGTGAACCCAGCCCCTGCCGGCTACGAAACAGCCGCCGTCCGGATGGACGTGTGTGCGCCCGGCGGTGAACCCACCCCCTGCCGGCTACGAAACAGCCGCCGTCCGGACGGACGTGTGTGCGCCCGGCAGTGAACCCAGCCCCTGCCGGCTACGAAACAGCCCCCGTCCGGAGGGACGTGTGTGCGCCCGGCAGTGAACCCAGCCCCTGCCGGCTACGGAGCAGCCGCCGTCCGGAGGGACGTGTGAGCACCCGGCGCCACCTGCCGGACGGGCTACCGGACCACCGGGCCCGCGCCACCCGGAGGGGTGAGTGCCCAGTTATCGCAAACCACACGCCCAACGGTACCACACCCAACACCACCCGCAAGGACACACCATCACCACCACCATGCACGCCCACCCGCCACCACACACCCAGGGCCCGTCATCAGGGCCACCCGCCGACACCACAACCACCAAGTAGTCCAGCCACAACCACCACCACCACCCGCCACCGGCCGCCCACAACATCACCAACAACACCCTCCCCCCCGGCAGCGCTCACGACGCCGTCGCCAAGCACACCACCATCCGCCCCGCACCACACCTGCCACACCCCCACACTCCACACCACCCACACCGGAAACCGCCAACACCACCGTCCCACCCTTACCACCTGCAGCACCGTCACCATCGACGTCGCCAGCGGCACCACCATCACGCCCGACTGCACCGCGCGAACGACACGCCCACAACCAGCACCCAACCCCAAACACCCACACCGACACCACCCACGCCGACCAGACCCCACAACACCCACGCAACGCACACACCGGCCACGCTCCACCAGACAACACAAACCACCACACGCACGGCAACAGCGCACCCGGCGCCCGCAGACCCCCCGCAACCCGCGCCACGTACACACCAACACGCACACCCGCACCCGACCACGCCCACCAAGCGCCCGGCGCACCGACCGCCACGCACACAGGCAACCGCCCAACGCCGGCACCAACTCCGCGGGCAGACAGGCAGACAAACCACCCCGTCGGCATCACCAACAGCACCATCACCCAAGCCACCACCTGCGGCACCAACGCCACCATCGCTCGTTGCACCAACGGCAAACCCCCCTCCGGCCCCCCACCACCCGTTCCCAACGCGTCACCTACGGCACACACCGGCCTCACCGTCACCCAGTGCATCGCCTACGTCACCCTCGCCATCAGCACCACCGACCACACCACCGCCCACAGCACCCCCGGCAACACCCTACGTAGGGACAGTACCAGCGGCGCCACCAGCCGGCACACCACCTGCAACACCCACATCAACATCGCCACCACCCATGACATCACCCACAGCGCCCTCACCATCGACGTCACCGGCAGCACCCTCAACGCCGGCACCACCAGTCGCGCCACCACCCACTGCACCACTTACAGCGACCACTGGAGCCGCAGGCCCCCCCAGCGCCCGCCCCGTCACCTATGACACCAACAGCGTCACCAACCCCGTCGCCGCCCGGCGCGTCACCCGAAGCAGCCACTTCAACAACACAGACCCGTTTCGACGCCTACAGCACCCCCCTGTAGGCGTCACCAGCATCTCCTCCACCCATTGCATCGCCCACGGTGCCCCAGCCCAACCCACTGCGCCTTCGGCGCACACATACCCGACACCCACACAAACCAACCACGCCCGCACTGCCCACCACCCCATCAGCCCACGCCACGAACACACCCACACGCACGCCCACGCCCGGCCACGCCACCCAGACACTAACCAGGAGCCGCAGCCACCCACGCAAGCGCCACGCCACCACTGCCGCCAACCACCCGCCGGCAGCCCCCCCCGGACCGGCGTCCTGGGAACCGGGAGCCGACACCGGCAAACACCCACACCCACGCACAGCACCCCAGCCACCCCCCCCCAAAAAAAAAAAGCCAAACAAGCCAGCGAAAAGAGAGGAGTAAGGGACAGGCAGAGGGAGGGGCCACGGGGGGAGCAGAGGGCAAACACGCAAGCCCACACACGCGCGCCCCCCCCCCCCCAGCCAACCCGACCCCGCATGTCCCGCACCCTCCCAGGAACCGCAAAGCCCAAGACCACCCCCCCGGGAACCACCACAACAGACCACCATGAGGAGCCGCCGAGGACGACACACGACACACCGCCGCCAAACACACGGTCGACACCGACACAAGCCCCACCCCCACAACCCGCCGCACCCACCGCTGCGGCGCCCCAACACACAATGGTGCCCCCATGGATGCGGTACACCCCAAAAACCCCCTTCAGCCAGCCGACCAGAGGCCACCAGGGGACGCACCAAGGGGACGCTGCGGAATACCCACCCACAGTGCGGCCCCGACACCCGCTACCCGCCGGCAACCTACCACGGGCCGACCCCACACCCGAGCAAATAGCCCCCCCCCCCAACCGTGGAAACAATACACCCCAGCCACACACCGCCACTCACCACCCGCGGGCACCGCACCGGGGCCACAACACGCCCAAGCAGCCGCGACCCACGGACCCGCGGACCCCCCAAACGCAATACCCCACACCACCGGGCCCACCCAACGGCGGGCCGACACCCCCAAGCACCACACGACCACACCCCCCTGGTTGCGACACTCCAGTCCCGCACACCCCGCCCCAGGGGACCCCAGGCCCCACGCCACACCGACCCCACACAGGCCACGTACTGAAACACGCCAGGAGGACGATCAAGAGACCACGCGGGGCTGCCCCACACCGCCAGAGGACAAACCACGGGCGACAGCCCACCCCACCAGACCTGGACACGGTGCCCCCCCCCCCCCCAACAGGAAGGCCACCACACAGCACAACACCACCATACCGCACCGCACCCCCCTCCCCCACCCGGGGGCACGGGACACCACAGCCCACCAACACAGGAACGAAGCCGCGCCCCGCCGACTCCGCACCCCACCCCACCGGCACCACCCCTGGAAACCCCGCACACCTCGCGCCAGCTCAACACCCACCACCGGCCACAACCCAAACCGCACACAGGGGCAACACCACCGGCCAGGACAGCCACCAGCGTGCAGCCACACACCACAACCACGCCAAACGGCGCGCCTCCCCCGGCACACGCCCCCGCACCGGCCGCCGCACGTGCCCCGAACACCAGCATCACACGCCCACCGTGCCATGAAGCAGCACCCCAGCACGTGAACACGCACGATGACCCCATGGCCCTGGACATCGACAGCCTGCTAGAACTGGAACTCCAACACACGGAGGACACGGAGCATCATATGGACCTCACCCCGCCGGAGCTCGGGCCCACAGCAAGCAGTCCCGCGGACCCCAACCCGCAAAATGCCCCCCCGCGGCCCCCCCCCCGCGAGAGGGCGCCCTGGACGCACCTGTCCAACGCCCTGCGGCGCCACCACCCCACCCACGAAGCCAGCAACGGGCCCGCCGAGTACCGGGCGTCACTCGAGCACAACCTGCCCGACGTCACGGGGCCGGGACTCCACGGGTACACCACCGCCCCCCCCCCTCCAGGCACCCCCACACAAGAATGGGAGGACGAGTACGCCGTCGACGTCACCGACATGACGGCATACATGGAAAGCGTGGAGGACCCGGAGCAAGACACCGTCCTCAGCCTCCTCGCCTACCACAGCTGGAGATGGGGCCACCAGGTCACCCTCCACCGACCGCAGGACAGGCCCCACCAGTGGTCCCCAGAGCAAACGGCGAAGTGGGACATCGTCCTCCAACTCACCCCCGAGGGCTTCTACACCCTCACGCACAGCGGATTACCCGACGCCGCACCCAATGCACAGGCGCTGCCGCTGGCCCAGCCCCAGGAGGACGACGCGGACGCACCCCCAGCGGAGGAATGTAATTGGGACCCCCCCTCAGCCACCACCGAACGCATGCCGCACAGGCTCACCAAACGTCACCTCCCCCACGACTACCAGGCCACCAACGACTCGCGGGGACGCCGCACACTGCCCCTGCAGTGGGCATCACCCGAAGGCACCTTCATGTGGGGGGAAATCCTCCCCGGCACCGTGGCGCTCACGTACCTGTGGCTCCGGGACGCGGAGACGCACGCGCAGCCCCCCGGCACACACCTCCTCCTCACCCTGGAGGGAGAGGCCGCCGTCGAAAACGTCCACACAGCGGAAGGAGAGGACTACGTGACGGCGAACGCAGACACCGCAGTATGGCTACACGCTCACGAGCACACCACACCCCCCAGCGTAGTACCGGGGTCACACCCCTGGCACGTGGTCATCGTGCGACTGCCCACAGGAGCAGCCGTGGTCGTCCCATTCCACCGTCCACCAGGTGTCCCGGTGTTTGAGGATGTGGACCTCCGTGGTGGTTGGGGGGGCGTCCATGGCGTCCCAGCTGACGAGCTGGATGGGGCGGACCGCAGGGTGGGTCTTCGGGGGTGCTCGCATGTTGAGGATTTGGTGGATGTCCTCGGCGGTGGGGCCCGTGTCGGGGGCGTCCTGCGGTGCTTGGGCTAGAGGTGGGGAGGGGCGGTCCTCCCAGAGGCGGGATGCGGACGCCGTGGCGTACATGGCTGCGATCAGGACGTGTTCCGTCAGCCCTTCCACCATGAGGTGGTTCTCCCCCTCCAGGTCTCGGGGGATGGCGGCTTCCGCCTTTAGGGTGAGGAGTGCGATGGTGCGTTTGGGTCCAGGTGTGGCGTGCGTCGGCTCATCTGGCGGGCGTCCGTCGGATGGGGTGTGGGGGGGGCGCTTCTGGAAGGGGGATGGTCCCACCGCCAGGTGCTCGACAAGGTGTAGCGGTATGGCGTGGTGGCGATCCGCTGCGGGCAGGAGGTAGGGGTGTGGGTCCCCGGGTACCGTGCCGAGGTATTTGCCCCCCCTGTAGGTAGGGGTGGGCAGGGGTTGCTGCAGAGCGCCTGCGCATGGTAGCGCGCACAGAGGGTTGCAGTGGGTGCATGGGGCTGTTATGGGGTGCGGTACCGCGTACACGGTGAAGGGCCCTACCGCTCGCTGGATGTGGCGGGGGATGATGTTGCGGAGGTCCGCCACCCGTGCCGTGCGGCCTTCGCCATAGTATATCCAGAGCGTGTCCTCCAGTGCCATTTTGGGGCGTAGCTTGCGAGCCAGTAGGTTCAAGGTGCTTTTGTGGGTGGCCTCGGTGACGGTGCCGGGTCCAGCGTTAATGCGTGGGAGCAGGTGGCTTTGGTGGTGTGCCGCGGCCCGTCTGCGGGCGGTGTGGAGGGCGGTGCTCTCGGCGGGAGGGGGCGCGTGGTGGGTGGGCCTTTTGCGTGGGGTCGGGGCGACGTGTAGGGGATGCTTCCATGCCGGGCGCGGGTGGTGTTGCGGGGGCTGAAGGCCAGGGTAGGTGGTGAAGGTGTATACGGTGATGGGGGAGCGCTCATGCGTGGCCTGGAGGTAGTAGTGGTCGCGACCCGTGTTGTGGGTGACGATGACGTTGGGCGTTGGTATGTCGTAGTGGAGTGCGGTATTGGGGAGTTGTTTGGTGATGCGTGCCGTCGCGTCCCCTGTTTTGGGCGCGGTGTCGTGGGGCACGAGGATGTGGACTGCCCACGCATCGTGGGCGGGGAGGTCGAGGTCCGGTAGGGTGGGATGAATGGGTCGTCCCCGGAAGTGTGCGAAAGCTGCGTTGTGGCGTGCCGCCGTTTCCTTGATGATGGATGGTGCCCACTGGGGTGGCGCTCCAACTTGCTGGGCCATGGCGGCGACGGCGCGGGTGATCGCCGTGAGGTCTGGGCCGATGCCAGGCTGGTCTGCCGGTGGTTGCAGGCCCCCTTCTGGTGCGGGGTGGTGCCACCATAGGGTGTAGCCCTTTTGTGTGTTATCGTGGGGGGTGTGCACGAGGCCCTGGTGGTTGGAGATGGCGGTCTTGAGGGCTTCCGCTGCCTCGCGGTGGAGGGTGCGCGTGTAGGCCCAGACTCCGGTGGGGGGGGCCGCCCCGGTGTGGGATTCGGCCGTGGTGGGGGCCGGCTCGAGGGTGTGACTGGTGAGGGAGGATCTGTGCAGCCCTTCGTGCAGGGAGGCGCACACGTGTGCCCACCTGTCCGTCCATCCCTGTTGGGCGCTTCCTGTGTCAAGGTCAGACGGGCAACGGCACACGCCCCCGACGGCGAAGTCCCGCCCCCACCACGCGGAGGATACCGCTTGCGACTCGCCGCACGCATCCCCCACGCCCCAGAGGCAGCCTGGGAAGCACTGCACTACGCCCTCTACTGGGCGCAGGGGGCGCCAGAAGGCCCCCTCCCCCCGGAGCGAACCCCAGCGTGGACACGCCACGCCACCCGCTACACGGCCCACATGCGCCGCCACGGGGCAGGCACCGGGCACCGGCTCCTCACCTGGCCCACAGACCCGCCCGACGCCCTGCAGGAGGCCGAGGAAGTGCTTGGCCTCATGACCAAGCAAGTGTTCCAGCTGAAGGACCCCGTCCCCACGTCCAAGCCCGACGTCCCAGCCGCCCTCGAACACCCCGTGTTTGCACCGGGCCACGCACCCGTACAGCAGCTCCAGGGCGCACCTCCCCAACGGGGACAACCCGCTGCCCGGCGCCGCCAAGGTGCGCAGAAGCGCAAGGCCCCCACACAGGCCAAACCCGCGCCAAAGCCAAGGGACCAAAGAGGAAGCCGCTGCCCTGTATCCCGAATACGCCATCAACACCCGGGTGCAGCTGCCCTTCGACTACCCCACGGCCGCGGGCCCCTCCAAGTGGATATGGGCCGCAGGGGAGGTCAAGCACCGGTACCTCGTCACCGGGGACCACCAGGGGTTCAAGATCCACGTCAAGTGGGACCCGGCCACCCCCAACGACAAGAAGCTGGGGCGCACCATCGAACTCTGGCGAGACCAAGCCGGTCGTGAGATGGTCCCCATGCAGCTGTGCACCCCCGACACGGAGCACCTCACCGGCACCGAGTACACGGGCGAAGTCCACAATGCATGGGCCCTACCCCAGCCCCAGAAGCGGAACCGCAGGGCACCCGCAGCTCAGGGCGTCATCGACCTCCTCGACGCCTGACGGGGCCAGGGCCGGACACGGCCCGCCCCCCCAACTACCATTCCCCAGAAACCGGCGCCTGCGGAAGCCCACGCCCGCATCAACATCCTCAACGAGCCCGCGGTCACCTACGACCCCACCAAGGCCGCCACACTGCAAGCCATGCCCGGGCCGCACCCCCAAGGCGCAGACCTCCTGGGGTTCCTGGAGCAAGCCCTCCGCAGAGCGGACCAACCCAAACCAGCACCGATCCTGGACCCGGAGGGGAACAAATATCACGCCCACTGGGAACGGGGGGTACCCCTCTACCACAAGACGTCGGTCACGGTACATGCCCACCCCGACCTCGGAGTGGATGGTCGCCACGGGGCGTACGAGTGCGTGGGGCCCGGATGGCAGCTAAACGTGCTACTCACGCACGTCCCGTTCGGGGAGGAGACCAAGGACTTCCTGGACACCCTGAGCCTGGCGTACCGCCGACTCTCCCTCCTGGCACCCACCATCATCATAGGCGACCTAAACGCCGCCCCCACCGACGACGACCGCACCGGCCCACCCACAGCCACCGACACAGCTGTCCGGGACGCCATGCACCAACTGGGCCTCACCGACCTCACGGCAGGGCTCACCGGCACACCCTCCCATTACCCCCACCAAGCCGGCACCCACCCATCCCGCATCGCCACGTGCTACGGGGACCCAACCACGGTGCGCGTCCACGAAGCAGCCTACGGGGACCTCCCGCCAACAGGCACGGGCCACCGGCCCCTCTACATCGACCTCATCATCCCCAACCTACCCCCACCCGCGGCCACCCTGCCAGACGACACCCTCCCACCCACACTGCAGTTCCCGGCCGAGGACGACCACGGCGCCTGTCACAGGTATAACAGGGCCCTACACGCCATCCTGCGCCGCCCGGGTGCACCGACACTCACCACCGCCATGCGCCGGGCGGCACAAGCATGCGGCAAGGAGCGTGACACAAACCACACGGGAGCACCACCAGACCTCACCCTCCAGCAACTCGTCCATGACATCTGGACCACGAAAGGGGAACTCGCCACCCTGCTACGCCCCAGCACACCGGAGGCACGAGACCGGGACGCCCACCTCCGTGCGCTCCTCACCACCCGCCGCCACCAACTCCAGGAATGGCACGCCCACCGCATAGCGGCCGCAGCCCAAGAACGCGAAAGATACGGCAGCAAACGACACGCCGTACAAGTCCCTACGGTACGTCAGCCGCATCCTGGAGGACACGGGGCGCCGTACCATCCACGCGATACGCACCCCGTAAGGAGACCTCACCAATGACCCCGACGCCCTCCTCCAGGCAGTCCTGGACAGCTTCCAGGCACAACACGGGGACGCCCTCCCCGAGCTCGACCCCCACACCAGAAACACCATCCGCGAGCATGTGCCCAGGGTCTTCAACCGGGAACAGCGACGCGCCATCGAACACGACCCCTTCAGCATCTCAGAACTGCAGCGCGCCCTAGACCGCCTGAAGAAGGGGGTCGTGCCCGGCGTCGACGGTTTGCCGGCCGAAGCGTACCAACGCCTCACCCTGCCCATCAAACGCCGCCTGGCAGCCCGCCTGTGGGACATCGTCACGGGCGCCACGCCCATCCCCCCTGAGTGGGCCAACCTGGTCCACCCCCTCTACAAAGAGGGGGACTGGGCGCAGCCGGGGAACTGGCGGCCCATAGTCTGCGCCACCACCGAGGTCAAGCTGGTGTGGACGCTCAACCTAGGCCGCATCGCGCCAGCGGTCTTCGCCCACGTGCCCGCCAGCATGTGGGGAGCCATGGCCGGCAGGTCCCCCCACGAGGCCATCTTCCTCCAGGACACCGCACTGGACATGAACCCCTACGAGATGATCATCGCCTCCCTCGATGTCCAAGGCGCGTTCCCCCACGCCCCACACCGGCTCCTCACGGAGGTATGGGATGCCATGGGCCTCCCATTCCTATCCTTCATGACCGGGTACATCCAGACCCGACTCTACGCCGTCATCACAGCCGCAGGCCTCACCCCCTGGACCGGCACAGACAGCGGGGTCCCCCAGGGAGGAGCCGAAGGCCCCTTCCTCTACCTCCTCGTCACCCTGCCACTGGCATTCGAGCTAGCACGGGTGTACCCGGGGTACGCCCCATACCCGCTACGCTCCCCCCTCATCAACTTCGCGGACGACAACCTCCTAACTACGGCCACCCGCCACCGCGACCCTGAGAACGCAGGGCTACCAACGACCACCGACCAAGCGTCCGCCATTCTCCAACTCACCACAACATACCTGGACGCCCGCCAGCTCCTAGTGCACCCCCGCAAATCGGTCGGACTGGCCGACGCCAAGACCCCCACCCCCCACATCCGGAAAGGCGAACCCCTACACCTGGAAGACACCACAGTCCACCTGGGAGTCACACAGGCCACGCGGCACCACCACATCACACTCCCAAGCATGCTAGAAGAGCGCCTCGCCCGGATACCCCAAATTGCCAGCGGGGACCTCCTGTCTACGCAGGGCCTGGCGTACTTCATGGAAGCAGTGCTCAACGCGGCCATCGGGTACCAAGCCCTGCACCTCCCGCGCCCCCAAGACGCACTACGCCACGCTCGACAGCAAGTGACGAAGGCATGGGCGCAACACGGAGGCTGGCCCACGTCTTTCCCCAAGGAGGCCATGATGGCCCACTGGCGCTACTACGGACACAATACGGGCGCCCTGGTCGACATGGCCTATGCCAAACACGCAGCACACCTCCTACACAGGGTAACACACAACCACCAACCAGAAGTTCGCGAGGCGGCAGCCATACGCATAAAAGAAGCGCAAATGGCCCGCAACACCTGCCCCCGGTGGAAACTGGCGCAACACGGCGTCTCCACCCCCGTGGGCACTGGCATCTGGGCCCAGCTACAACTCCTCCTACCGCACCACACACACGCCATCCTGACAAACCACCACTGCAATCAACAGGGGCCACTCGTGGCCACACACACCGACATCCACCGACGCCCGGCAGGCGAGGTGGACACCCTGCGCCTCGTAGGGGCCACCATCACCATAGTGTACATCACCCCAACACAGATGAAGATCATGGCCCAATGCGACGCCCACCACGCCCCGTTCCTTTCTGACCCACAATGGCCAGCACGCCACGTCTTCCAAGCGTACCTCCGCACATGTGCTACGAAGGCAGGGCGCGACATGCCGGGGCCGAAGGACATCGACACGGCGTACACAGCCTTCCAGCGCCAGCACCCCCGGCCCCGCCCGAGCGAGCACGAGACCCCCAACGACGGCGGCACGACGCAGGGGGAGCCCACCCCGTCAGCCGAAGGCTGGACACCACCCACCATCCTGCTACTAGCACCAAACGGCCACAAACATGCTACCCGCACTGTCCAGCGACACCATGCCCCCTGGTCCATCCCCAAACACAATGCACCGGAGACCGATGTACCACCAGTCAGACACAGTGACCAGGGCATACCACGCGAGTGCTGGCACTGCGGCCCGGCAGCCCTCGACACTCCGTGGCCCCTGCTGCACCTCATCTCCACCCACTACCGCACCCCCACCGCCGCCGCCACCGCCGACCAGCAGGCATGGCTCTCCCCCTGGTTTCACACGGTACCCCCAGACCACCCGGCGCACGTAGCCTGGACCCGAACACCCACGGCGACATGGACGTTCACCAACGAGCGGGCAGACCCGGACGACGTAGCCATGGAGTACGACCGCTGCAACCCACACCGCGCAGGACCTCAGGAGGCACCCATGCGCCCCCTACAGCACAAATGCCCCACCCTCCGCGGCGACAAAGACGACAAGGAGCGGCGACAGACCATCACGTGCCAGAAGTTCCACCCCAACACGGGATACCTCTTCCACCTGATGTACGCGTATATCACCCAGGGACGCCCAGACAGGGGCCTCCTCCGCCTCACCCCACGAGCCCAGGCCATCATCACCCAGGGGATAGGCGTCTATGCAGCGCCACTACTGCAACCCACGCAAATCACCGCCAGAACCGCCCAGGGGAACCCCATCTACGTCTATCACCCCACAGCAATCGCCCGCCTACCCATACCCAGCGACACCGACATCATCTACTTCACTGACGCATCCGGCACCCAGCAACGCACCCCCACGGTCGGTTGCGCCTCCGTGCGCATCACCCGGCACGCGGACGGCCTCCACGTGGAACACCACACCGGGGCCACCATCTTTGGGGCGTCCTCCGACGGCGAACCGCGCACCATGGCAGACGCCGACACCGCCACACCGCCGCCCACGACGATCCGGCCCCGCAACATCCCGGTAGTCGTGGACGCCACGGTCGACATCCACCTCACCAGGCGCCTTGCGGACCTGCCCCTCCACAAAGCACTCGAGTCCGGCCTCACCACACAAGCGTTGGGACTATGGATGCCCTTCAAGGGCATGCACCCCCAGGACGCCCTACACATCATCAAGCAGGAGTCACACCGCTACGCATACGGCAATGGACACGCAGGCCAAACACCAGAACACCAACCACACCCCGGTGCTCGAACGCGTGCGACTGGACACCCCACACCACAGCCACCTGCAGCACCTGCCCCCGATACCCCCGGCCACACAGCCCCCCCAATAGATGCCCGAGGACACGCCGTACACGGATCGAGACAAGCAGTACCACTACCCCACACCCATCCAGCAACTGGCCACCACACTGGGCCACCCAGCGAACACCGAACTCCTCCGACGCCTTGAAGACTCCGTCCGCACCCCCCTCTACTACTCCGCCCTGCGCCCGGATAGCCTCCCAGCACACCTACAAAAGCCCCGACTCCAACTCGCCCTCGAACAACTTCCCCTCCTCACCCAATACCACCGATGGTATACGCGCCGCTCGATCCACGTCCCCGCAGGACACACCAAATGCATCTGCAGCCACGCGGAAGAAGAAACATGGGACCACTTCAAGGCGTGCCCCCTGTACAGAGGACTGGACACCCTCACAGACTGGAACCCAACCCACACCATCGCACAGCACGCCGGATGGCTGGCGCAGTCCCCGGCGACCCAGCAACTCACCACCGTCCTCAAGCAGACGGAGGTGCTCGAGGCAGTCCGCAGGGGGCTCGTCCCCACTGCCGTCTACACCTTGCTGCGCACCCACGCGGAGGACCCCCAGGCCACGGCGGCGCACATGCAGCGGACGGCCGTTGCCAAGACGGCGGAGCAGCTCACATACCGCACCCACAAATACCTGCAGCATGCGGCAACCCTGCCCCCAACAGACCAAGCCCACCTCCTCAAACTCCTGTTCTACGAACCATGAGAACCTACCCCGTGACATACCAACACGGAACCCCCACCACGTCTACACACCGTCCACCGAGCACAGCACTGGCACAGCACACACGGGCGCCACAGGCACCGCACACGCTCCCACCAGCATGCGCGCGCCACCAGCCCCCATCCCCCCACGCCGCCGTCCGTCCACAGGTACCACCAACCACCAGCCACCGCGTGTCCCCTCTGCGTTCGCCAGCGGCTACCACAGACAGCCCTGCCCTGCAACCCAGACCACTGGGTCTGCCTGGGAGCCGCGCACCGCCTCACCCACTGCCCCCACTGCGGGGACCTCAACCCCCGCCACCGCGAACGGCCCGCGGCCCCAGCCGCACCCCCCCCCGCCAGCCACCCCAGCTTCTTCGGATTCCTCACCGACACCCTCCGGGACCAACTGGGAGGGTACTACGTGGCGGACGCGGCGGACCACGCATGGACCATAGCCGTGGCCACGGGCAACACACCCCTGCCCCCCCACAGCCCACCCCTACGCCACAGCAGAGGCGGCTTGAACGTGGCGGCCCGCCACATCCTCCTCGCCCTGTACCTCCACCACCGAGACCTACACCTCCCAGACCCACAACTCCCGGCCCCCCAAGCAGCAGCCCTGACGCCGGAAGCGTGAGCCGACACGGCACCAGAGGAGATAGCAGCCTACCTCCGAATCACCTGCCGCCGGTTTAAACACGCCCTCAGCCGACGGAAGGGAACACCTTACCCACTCAGCGCACTCCTCTACCCGGCACACCACCCCCACCCCGCACAACAGAAGCCCCCGGAGGGCTGGGCGTCTTTTCGGGACGCCCACCTGGCCGCCCCCGACGAGGCCACCGCCACGCGGATGGGCCTCACGGACCAGGAAACCTACGTCAAAGGCCTCAAGACGAGCCTCCAAGAGGCACACCGCTGGCACGCCCGCTCCCCGTCGCCCCAACGGGGACAGGGGAGTTCACCCGCCCCCGACACCCACCAGGCCAAGAAGACCAAGACAGGTCAGGGGGCCCGCCAACGCGCCCGCCAGCAGGACGCGACGCCCCGGCCAAGGCCCGGGTCCAGCCACACCGCACCGCCCCACGCCCAGACCCCCGGGGCACACCAACAACACCGCCACCGCCAGCGCCCACCACCACCACCGTACCGCAGCACCCAAACCCTGCAGCCCAGTCAGCCACCACCGCCCACACACGTCAACACCATGCCAGGACCACCGTACGTGCAGAGCCAGGGGACATGGCACCACCAACACCACCACCACTCCCCCGTCCCTCCCAATCCCTACCCCCTAATGCCCCCATGCTACAGCGACCCCCACCAGCTACATCCCCACCACGCCCCAGCACAACCAGGCCCCGCGAACCACCCACCCCACATAGCGCACATCACCGCACCAGACCACCACGTATTCCACCACCACCAGCCCCTGCCACCACACCCACCAACGCCGGGGTACCACACACAACCGGCACACCCTCCACACCACCAGCACGCGGTCCAGCACCACCCGCCGCCCCCGCTACACGGGCCCACGACATACGAGCCACGGTACACCCCCATGGACCCGCAAGGAGCCGCGCACGCACACCAGCAACACCAGGGCCTAGTAGGAGCGCCTCACCACCACCAACAGCCCCCCCACCCACACCCCATACCAGCGAGCACCATCCACCAGCAGCCACCCATCACGTACGGACCACAGCCCCACCCGGGGGCTCATGCGGCCGCCTCCCACCCGCACCCCGGCACGACAACCAGTCAAGAACCACAAGGGCCACACGGCGCACACACGCAACACCCACACGACCTACAGGGACGCCCGGACCCCCAGCCAGCACAACATCCACCCCCGCCCCCCCCACCCCACCACCACCAGCAGCCCCCCCACCCACACCCCATACCAGCGAGCACCATCCGCCAGCAGCCACCCACTTCATACGGACCATGGCCCCACCCGGACGCCCATGCGGCCGCCTCCCACCCACACCCCGGCACCACAACCAGTCAAGAACCGCAAGGGCCGCACGGCGCACACACGCAACACCCACACGACCCACAGGGACACCCAGACCCCCAGCCAGCACAACACCCGTCCCCCGCCCCGCCCACCACCACCAGCGCCACCCCCACACCACCCCCCCCCGCCCCCCCCCCGAGACCAGGCCACGGACACAACACGCGGCAGCCAGCACCAGCCAATTGACGTCGATACCCCCGCCGACACACGCCACCGCGAACCCCCCCTCCCGCGACCGCCACAAGAGACCCCATCACCGGACCCCACGCGCGACAACGACGACCACCCCCCCCAACCCACACCACCCCCCCCATCACACCCCGCACCACCAGTCGCCGCACCGGCCGAACCCTACGCCCTACACAACCCCGCAGCGGTACGGCAGCACCTCCGGGGACTCGGGGAACAGGACGTCGTGCTGTACCTCCGCACCTCCGGCACCAGTACCCCCATCCGGGGGGCCACCCTGGTCCAGGCGGCCACCCTGGGGGAAGGCGTCAGAGACTTCCTCTTCGACGCCTTCCTCCACGTCGCCCGACACGAGCGCCCCCCACGCGCCACCCCAGACGGCGAGAGCCCGCCCCCCACGGGGAGCCGGATCTGGGTGCCCCCCATCGACTGGGGGCGACACATGGTCGGACACCCCGTGCCGGAGCGGGACAGCACCCAGGGCCGCACCCGCTACCGCGAGCCCAACATGGCCCACCCCCCACCCGACGCCACCCCCGACAGCACCAAAGAGTGGGAGCGGGAAACATGGGTAGCCCGGATGGCCTCCCTGAGCAGTTTCCGGCACCACGTCCCGGGGGACGTCCCCACCCCCGACGAGCAGCAGCCAGCCCCCTCCACGTACATGACCCTCATGTACAATCTGCAATACACCCTCTCCACCACCACCTACGACGCACCCACAGACCACTGGGTGGTACACGGCACCGACTCCCTCCTCCCCGCCGACTACACGCCCCCCACACACAACCCAGGCCCCGACACGTACGCCAGGGGGGACGACCCGGACGACCCCCACATCTGGGGCACATGGGAACCCGAATCCCTGGACACGCTGCTCTCCATCCGCAGCGGCTACCAGGGCCTTGGTAGGGCGATGTATTGCCTCGCCAAGTGGACCCAACGGACCTGGGGGATCCCCACGGACCGATGGGTGTGGGTGGTCACGCTGCGCCCCCAGCAGAGGGAAGCCCCCCCAAACCGCAGGGGACCCACCCCCCCACGCCCCACCACCCTACAACTATGCCCGTACATGGTGGCAGCCCGCCTCATGACGCTGCTATGGACGGGCCCCCACACCCCCACCCAAAACTACCCCCACCTCACAGAGGAGGACATGCCCGGCATCCAGCGATGCTTCTTCCAGACCCTGGACTACCTCCAGCAAACACACCCGCACGTCCTGGAGCAGATATGGCCGACCCCCGGGTAACCCACGTGCCCGCGCAGCCGAGACAACGCCGCCACGCCAGCACCAGCACGCACGGATCACCAGGGAAAACGCGCGCACACGCCCGGTGCCCGAACCTGCACCCTCGTTCTCGCTACTTACAGGACCCAGCATCATACGCCCGCCCCCGAGGCCCAGGACCCTCCGCCGTCTCCCACAGCCCTTTCCTCCGCCTCCAACTCCACAACCTCCACCACCACGACCACCTCATCAACCACCACAACCACGCCTTCGTCCAGCACTCCACCCCCCAGGCCGCGGGGGACACCTCCCAAACGGGCCTCCAAACCCGCCCCCACCGCGAGCAGCCCCGCCGCCGCCAAGGCCCACGCCCCGGCGAAGCCCACACCCACGACCCAGCCGACGCCCAAGACCGCCGCCAAACGGCCACCCAAACCCAAGGGTCAACCCGCAGCCAAGCCCAAACCCAAGCCCAAACCCGGCGCCACGACGGCAGCGCGAGCCCGGACCCCCGAGGACGTCCTCTACGACATCCGGCCCCAGCCGTCCCAGGCCCGAAGGCAGCAGCGCCCAGCGCGGCGCCCCCCCACCGTCACCGACGCCACCGCCGCCACCTTCATGGCGGAGCGCGCCGCGGCCGAAGCGCGACGCACCTCGTCCCGCCACCTCCCAAAGCCCGCACCCCAGGCCCACGGACCGCCCCCGACCAAGCCAGAACAACGCCAGGGTCCACCAGCAGCGTCCCGGCCCCCCTACCGGCCCTCGATGACAGCCCACATGCAACGCATGCCCCACTACCGCCGCCGCCGCGAATCCCCGCCCAACCCCGAGGCGGAGACCGTACGCGCACACCCGCGGGTCCACATCCGCGTGCATCCCCACTCCCCACGCACCCCCACGGAACAGGACTACGAGGAATCCCCCAGGCCCGCCACCGCCGCCGGTCCCCACGACCACGTCACACTCACCCACGCCCACTCCTCCGCCCAAGACCGCAGGCCCGCCCAGGAACAGTGGTGGCAGCGCTGGACCCACACGCAGCTCTGGGAGCTGCGGAACCGGGCCCGGGGAGAGCCCTCCCTCGAGGGCCTGGTCCATCGGCCCCGCAAGGGGTCGGTGGAGAACTGCCGCCTCCGGCCGGCGGGGGGGTGGATGCCGCAGGCCGCATGGGAGGCCATGCTGGCCGATGCGCTCCACCCCCTGGGAGTCCACCCCCGCAGCCTCCCCGCGCCCCAGGACCACCCGTATGTCCTCAGGCGCCTGCGGCAGACCCTCCAGGAAACGCAGCGAGACGGCATCCGCCTGTGGGACATCACACAAAGCCCAGCCCCGCACGCACACACCCCCTCACCACCCCACAAGCGTCGGCGCACCGACACCGGCGACACCCACAGCACCCAAGGAGCCCTGCGCGCCACACAACACGACGCGCCTGACCCCCCGGCCAGCGGCGCCACCATCTAACCTCGTTACCCAGCAAACCACCACCGCGGGGCGCCACGCCAGGCCCCGCCCAGAAGTCACCAAACGAACCGGACGCCGAAGGAAGCAAACACACACGACAACGAGCACCACTACGCCCAAAGGCGCCGAACCCAGGCCCGCTACCCTGGGCTCCTCTCCACCCTCAGCACGACACACACGTCGCTGGCGTCACTCCTCCGCCGTGCCCCCTCCCACGCCACCGCCCCGACCCCCCCCCCCCTCCCGCCGCACGTTTCCACGCCGCCCAGCACCCAGCCCCACACACTGCGCCACAGCATCGCCCTAGTCCGGCTCCTCCACCATCGCGCCACTTGGCACCTCACAGTAGACCGCCGTCCTGTGGTCCCGCTCCCCCCGGCACCGCTCCCGGGGCCGCACCCGGCCCACGTCGTGTTCGCCCCCACGTCGCGGGCCGCGGACATCCTCCCGCTCCTCGCCGCCACCCCTCCCGGGCATCGCATACTGCTTGCCGCCAACCCCTCGGTCCTCAGTGAGGTCCTCATCGGGCACTCCGACGCCCTGCACGTGCGCCCGCTGCTGCCCAACCTGCACGCTGCGTACGCCCCCGACACGGCCGTCGACCCCTCCGTGTGGGACTCCAAGTGAGGCCACCGGCCACCGGCCGGCCCGCACGCACCACCCCGCACTCGCCTCGGGCGCACGACCCCGTGGACACCGCTACCCACACGCCCGGCCCCGCGCAACCGCCTAACCGAGCCAGATTCCAAGCACAAATCAAACCCGAGCCACACCCCAAAACCGCTAACCCTTGACTCCTAACCAAGCCCGCCAAGGGAACACCGAAACCACAGCCCACACCCACAGCCCACACAGCCGCCTAACCAGCCAGCTCCAGAAGCAAAGAGACACCTCACCAAACCCACCCTGACCCAAGCCAAACCGAGCCGAAGCCCCAACACAAATCAAACCCGAGCCACACCCCGAAACCGTCAACCCTTGACTCCTAACCAGGCCCGCTGAGGGAAATACGTAGACACAGCCCACAGCCACAGCCCACACAGCCGTCTAACCAGCCAGCACCAGAAGCAAAGAGACACCTAACCAAACCCACCCTGACCCATACCCGTGTACATCAGGACGCGCGAGCCGCGCCCTGGGGCGCGACCGCCGCCACAGCAGCAACGACACACGCCAGAGGACACAACGCTATTGCACCGCCGCACCAGCTGCTCGTGCCTGTGCCTGCAGTGTACGCGCGCCCCTGTTTTTCTCTTTATTGTTTTTTCTTTTTTTTTCCCAAAAAAGAAAAAAAAAAAAGAAACAAGTAAAAAAAAAAAAAAAAAAACAAGTAAAAAAAAAAAAACGAAAATTAGGGGGGGAGGAAGAGGGACACAACCACCCATGGCACACGCGCACCGCACACAGCACGCACACCGGTGAACAGGAGCCCAGTGGCCCAGGACACCGCACATGCAACACAACACACCGAGCGAGCACACCGGTGAACAGGAGCCGGCTGGCCCAGGACACCGCAGACGCACCACAGCAAACCGCGCGGGCACACCGGTGAACAGGAGCCCAGCGGCCCAGGACACAGCACACACGTAGGGCGGCCGAGGGACAGGAAAGAACCAATACCCCATGGGTCGGACGCACTGGGGCGACCCAGCCGACCCACCGGGCCAGTGGCAGGAGCGGTACTCCAAGGCCACTGGTCCGAGCTCGGCCAGGCTGCATCGGGGACCATGGCAAACGTCACCCGGAGCCATGGAAGCAACCGGTGACAGGCGAGCCGGTACACAGTCCAGGAGGGGGTCACCTGCCAAGCAGAGTGGCCCCGCAACTCAAGCCACAAGGGTGAGGCGGTCGTACCGTAGACAAGCGGGAGCAATACCGCTTGTGGTGAGAGATACTCCACACGGCTGGGCAGCCCCCCAGAGCTGCCGCCCAAAGGAGGGGGCATGTGGCCCTACCCATGGACACATGTGGGGACACCCTCCCACCTGGGACACATGGACCGGGTGGCCGCGACAATGCCTTCCCAAGCACATGCAGGAGCGGCTCAAGAGGCACCTGACATAGGGCAGTGGGAGGGACAGGACGTCCCCTTGGTAAGACCTTCTTCCTGCAATCTCAAAGGAGGCATCCCGAGCTCCCGAAGATACCTACCTACCTTGACCTGTTGGGGGCTCTTCTTCCCGGCCTCGCCCCCGGTACCCGTGCCTTTTCCCCATCTGGTCACCTGCGATTTTTTTTCGCGCCACCCGCGGCCCCTCTTCTGCACCGCTTGCTCCTTCCCGTTCCCCCGCCGCCTACTCGCTCTGTGCTGTTTGCCCTCCGGCGGTGCTTGTGGTTTTTTTCTTGGTCTGCCCCCCCCCCTTTCCCGCAGTGCTTCCTGCCTTGTGGTACCCTCCTCCCTGCATGCAGGCACGTCAGCACTGCACTGGTCATCGGGTCACGGTTCCCCTCCGTGCTCGTCTCCTGTCCCTTCGTCTCCTGGGGCGTGCCCCTTGGCGGTCCCCGGCCATGCCAGGTGGGCGCCCCTCCCTCGCGTCCCTCCCCTCTCTTCCCTCTCTTCTCTCCCCTGCCCCCCCCCCCCCCTCCCTTGTCTCTCGCCCGCCCTCTTACTGCTGCTCTCCTGCTCCGTGTGCTCTCCGCTGGTCTTCCCCGCGCCAGGGCTGTATCTCGCGGGCTCTCAAGCGCCCCTCGGCCCCCGCCCTGTCCTCCTTCCTGTAGGCCGACTTGGGCGGCCTCCCCGGATACCCCTTCGGGGGGATTCCCCCGTCGTCCGCCCCCGCCAGCCTCCCCTCCATCAGCTCCCTGATGGTGGGGCGGGGCCGCCGGTACGATTCAATGCGGGTCATTGGCATGGCGGTTCTCTGCGCGAGATGTGGTGTACCTTTGTGCCGTTGTTGGCCCCCTGCGTCCCCCTCCTCCCGCGCGGCACTGTCCCTCTGGTTCTCCTGATTTTTTCCCTTGGTTGCCTCTCTTGTCGCCCTCATCGCTGCTCACGCGCACCCTGCGTGTGCCCTCTGCTCCTCTCTGCGTTTCCCCTGCCTCGCCGCCCCGTGCCCTCAACCCCTGTCACGCCATTTCTCCCCTCATCACCTCCTATCCGCTGTCACTCTGATGGGCCTTGTCTGTACATTTCCGTCCGCCGACTCTGCCGTTGCCGTGCATTCTCCCACGTGTGCCACGCGTTGGTTCTACCTATGCCCTATTCTGTTGTCCCTACCCTTTCCCCTGGTGTCGGGTCGTACCCTCGCCCTGCCCACTCTGATGTGCTACTGTCCCCAAGCTTTGTGCTATGCCCCCCTTCCAGGACTCTCACCCCATCCGGGACGCCATTGGTTCACGGCGAGGGGGAGCGTTTACATGCGGACTGGATTGCGGTCCTACTTGTGGACGGGTTAGATGATGGGTTGTTCGGATCTGCCCCGACTTGTGCCGGTGGCTGATCGAGCTATCCTCATGCGGCAGGCAAGAGTGAACCGCCCATGGGGCCCACGATAGCCAATGCGATCCTCATAGGCCCAGCGCCTCGAGCGGGCATCTCAGCTCTATGTCACCGCCGGATGTTCTCGACAGGCTCCTGTCCGTCTCGACCCCAGGCTGAGTATCCCCGCCGGCCCAGCGCATCTGGCATCGCTGCGCGGTTCCATACCACCGCTCGCCGTACTCCACCAGCACACCAGCCCACAGTACACTAGTCCACCAGTACTTCTGCATCATGTCAGGCTTCTCGCTCTGGGCCGTGCTTCGTGCGGCACCCACGGAACTTCCTGCGCCCTGCTGCCCGGCCGCTCCGTCCGCATCCGTCGGCGCTCCTGTACTCCACCGCCCCAGCCGCTGTCGCCGCGGACCCTGTTCCCTCCTCTGGGGGTTCTTGTCTTCGTCTGCCATCACCTCATACCCCGCTGCCATGCAGGCCATCCTCCGCCCCTGGCCGTGTCCCCTCCACATCTTGCTCCTCCGCGCCCCCTTGCCTTTCCTCTACTCCTTGCGTCCCCCACGCCTGTCCTCGACCATCTCCTTCCCTTGCCGACTCCTCGGGTCTTCCCCTCCTGCAGCCCTCCTTGCCTCTCGTCCGTCCGTCCACTCTGCACTCTCCGTGTGCCTGGCGCCCACGTGTTGATGAGGATGTGCACTGCGGTCCCGCTCCTGCCTCGCCCTACGCCTCGCCCTCGTACCACCCCTCCCGCTGCAACAGCTCCCGCAGCTCCCGCACCCTGGGCTGTTTCCCCCGCTCCCGGGGACAGTCCAGGCTCACCCCCGGGAGCGCCTCTCCCAGCATCCTCCTCCACCGGCCCTCCTCCATCTCAGGCCCCCTTTCCCTTGGCCTCCCCGCCCTGCCGACCAGGTCGCTGAAGGGGCGGGTCCCTCGCTTCTCCCGCCCCCCCCTCGTCCTCCCCGCCCACTTCACGTAGCGGACCAGCTCCGCCACGTCCCCCGCCCTCCATCTCGCGACTGTCCCGGGCCCCCTCCGTACCGGCGGCGGCGCATAGCGCCGCGGCGGTGGCGACTCCGAGCCCCAGTCCGTCGGCGTCGGCTCCGGGCTGGGGCTGGCCGGCCGCGGCGCCCCCTCTGCTTCCCCTGCTCCCCGTTCCTCCTCCCGGCGCCGCTTCCCCCTCGCCTGTCCAGCCTCCCCTCCCTCCTCTCTGGCCCTCTTCCCGGACGGCGACCACCCCTCCACATCCGTGGAGGTGGTGTCCCCTTCCGGGTCCGGGAGGACCCGGTGCGCCCCTCGGGCCACCGCCTCCTCCTCCTCCCGCACCCTGAGCTCCCACGCCGCCACCTCCCTGTCTCTCTCCGCCTGCCTCGCTGCCTCACCCCTGATCTGCCTCCATGCCCTCTCCTGCATCTCACTCTCCTGCTCCGGCGGGATAGCCGGCTGCCTTAATGGCAGTAGTGGGGGGCGACTCTCCGGCCCCCCGCTCTCCCCATGCCACCCGCCTTCACGTTCCGCCCTCTCCACCCTCCTCATCCTTTTTCAAAATTTTTTCCAAAATTTTTCGAAAATTTTTTGACCTTCTGCTCTTGCCCTCGTGTTGAAAACTGCGAAGCACTACAGGCACCTGAAGCAGGATGAACACGGACTCTGTTTTTGTTGAAATCTGTTCTCAAATAATTGGTATGGTACCATGGTTTCGGCCTGAGTTCAGGCCCTCGTCAGCCTGCCAACTGTACAAATGAAGACAGAGAGGCCTAACCCTAACCCGGTGCGCCCCTCGGGCCACCGCCTCCTCCTCCACCCGCACCCTGAGCTCCCACGCCGCCACCTCCCTGTCTCTCTCCGCCAGCCTCGCTGCCTCACCCCTGATCTGCCTCCATGCCCTCTCCTGCATCTCACTCTCCTGCTGCGGCGGGATAGCCGGCTGCCTGAATGGTAGTAGTGGGGGGCGATCCTCCGGCCCCCCGCTCTCCCCATGCCGCCCGCCTTCAAGTTCCGCCCTCTCCACCCTCTCCATCCTTCTCCGAAGATCCGCCCACGCTCGCTGCAGCTCCTCCAGTGCCTGCGCCTCCCCTCCCCGCGGCCTGCCTTGTCCCTCCGTCCACCCCTCCGCCACCCTGTACGCTCCTCCCATGACCCTTGCTTCCCTCTCCCGCAGCCTCCTCTCTTCTTCCCCTATCCTCTCCCATGCCCTCCTCTGCTCTTCTCCCTTCCCTCCCTGCGCCCCCAACGTCATCCCACCAGCCTGCGGGCGCTGCTGTACGTGTGCTTGCGATGGCACAGCCTGGTACGCTGGCGGGGGTGGGTACACCATCCCCATCGCAGGGTAAGGTGGTGGCGGAAATGACGGGATGACTGGCGGGATGGCTGGCGGGACTACACCTCCCCACCAACCCAATCCCTTCCCTGGGAACACCGGTGAGCCCATGTACCCACGGCCAACCGCCTTCCCCTGCCCTTTGCCCGTTCGCCCCGCTTTCCAGTGTCCCTTGCTGCCTGCTCCTTGGGGTCGTGCCTTCCCGTGTCCCTTTCCTGGGAGCCCATCTTGTCCCCCTCCTTTCCCTTGCGCACGGTGCCCAATATGCCTGCTCTTACCGCCTTCTTCTAGCCCCGCATCCCTGCCCTGCACCGCGCTGCCTGCCTGTCCACTTCGCTGGCTCCCACTCTCTTGCCCTCCCTCCCGCTGGCCGTGGCGCCCCGCCGCTGCTGCGCTGCTCTGTCCTGCCTGCCCTTCCCCTCTCTGCAGCCCGCCACTGGGTTGTCCGCTGTGCACCCCTCCCGACCCCTCCTGTCCACCCTGGCGCTCCGACCTTCCCCTCCCTGACCCCATCTCCAGCCGGCAGATGGTGTCTGGCCCCGGCTCCGGGGGCTCGTGGCGACGGCGCTGGCGCTCCAAGTGCGCCAGCGCCTCGTACCGCGCCGCCTGCTGGCGGCGCGCCTCCCTCTCCTCCTCCGCCCGCACCCCGCAGTGACCTGTGGGGGCAACCCCGGCGGCGGCTATTTGAACGAGCGTTGGGGCTGCGGCCGCTGTTGTTCCTGTCCGCCCCCTTTTCCCCCTTTCTCCTCCTGGTGCCCTGTTGCATGCCTGGCCCCTGACGACCCCGCCTGCCCTTTCCCTCCCTTGCCTGTCCGCCCCTGTCCTCCGGTGCGTACACCGCTGTCCCCGCTCTCTGCTGCTCCCACCTCCGCTCGTTCTCGCCTACTCTTGCCCTCGTCCTTCCTCCGCACCTCCGAGATGATGCATGTCATGGCTGCCGCCGGCAAATTGGGTGCCGCCAGCTGCCCTGGGTCCCCCTCCACTGCCATCTTCCTCGCCTCCTCCCCCTCGTCCTCCGACACCACGAGTATGTCGTCGACTACCGACCCGTCCAGCCTGTCGCTCTCCGCCAGGTTGAACGGGTCCGCCCGCCGCCTCGCTACCGCTTGCTCCCCCCGCTGGTCCCCCTGCCCTTCAGCTCCCGCTGCTACCACCTCCATCCTTGCCCCACTTGCCTCTGCTTGCCCTCCCTTGTCTTCTCCCTCCCCTGTCCCTGCCGCGGCCTCATCTTTCCTCTTCTGCTCTTCTGTTTGCCGCCCCTCCTGCTGGACCGTCTCCGGACTCTCCGAGACGAAGGTGAGGACACCTCTGCGGATGCCGCCGAGGACGTCGGCGAGGGGGGCTGCGGGGCTGGGTCCGCCAGCATTCGGGCCACGTTGACCCTCACTCCCACCAGCCACGGCCCCCCGTACCACCTCACGGCCCACGGTGGCGGCGCGGCCTCCGCTGCCGGCGACTGGCTTGACTTCAGCTCAGGCTTGCGGCACATCTCTCTGCACACATGGCATCGTGTTCGAGCCCTGGGCCTTGCCGTCTCGTCCCCATTCTACCCGCGCCCCGCACCTGGCGGCCCCCTATTTGCCACTGTTCGCGCGCCCTAAGTGTGCTGTGCTCCTAATGTACCGCTGCTCCTTGTCGTCTTCCACGCCTCTACGTACTGTGGACTCTTCCCAGGCGACCGCTAGTCACGTACTGGACCGTCTTTTCCTTGTCCTCGCACACCTTGCTACTTTCCTCATGTCGGCTTGCGCCTCTCGGTTCCTCTTGGCTGCCGCTTCTTCTTGCCTTGCGTCATCCGCCCCCCGCTCGTGTGCCCGCTTGGCCATCAACTCGCTGCCTCGCCCCCCTGGTCCGCTCCCCTGGGGCCTGCTCAGCGCCGGGTTCGCTCAGTGGCTCGGTGCACCCCCGTCTCAGATGCTCCAGTCCGAGTGACGGGTGACCCTGCGTCATCTTTCCCCCTCGAGACTACACTTCGTATATGAATTGTACATTGTAAAATATTTATGTATGTATTTTGCTTTGTGTATAAATTATACATTACAAGCGATACCAACAGAGTCTGTGTTGCTGCTGACCATTGGCCCGGTCTGCCGGAAACCCGACCCTACCGGAGCCTTCTTGATAGAGAAGGGGATGCGCAAATATCAAAGGCAATATACATATGCATAATAATTTTTGGAACCGGCACCCAAACAATTTTGGATTGGCGATTGATTAAGCGACGATTTTGGATTTACTCGGGCGCAAGTTTTCTGCTATAAAGCAAAATCAACCTTTAAGTTTTGGGGGAAAAAATGTACTTCAATAATAGCAATCTGACAGAGATAAAGCTAAAGCACAATCATGAGGGTTTTTAAAACACAGTGGGAGCGATGACATGAAAATATGTTGTTCGTACCGTTTCCCAATGTATTGTACCGTGTATGATGTCTTTGGACAAAGGTTTTCCTCAAATTGTCTCAAAAATTATGGAACACTCTTGGCAAAAATGTTGGTGTATACGTTTAGAAACCCGTGACTTCGAGTTTGAGAGTCCACAATGTAGACTACCAAGGCACGAAAGATTGCTCTTAAGTGCATCGGTTAGTGTTGTGGACGCAATATTATAGTAAGTGTTCTCAGTTGCGACTCTACCTACACTTGGAATAGGCTTAGTCCATCTGTTCACTTTTCATCATTTTGACCAATTCTAGTTGAGTTTTATCGGTTTAATTTGTTGAAACGCTTCATGCTTTCACTCATTTGCACAATTCACACCCTAGAACTTTGTTGATATATCTTTTGTGAGGTTTTAAGATGTATCGCTCCACCAAAATAGCAAAAAGGCGCCGTAAAACACCAAGAGCAAAGGTTTTAAAGATCTGCTAATGATTTTTCAAAAGATTGTAACAAAAACTTTTCACGGGTGCATTAAGATGTTCCCTTCCATGCAAAGTTAGTAAGTGGCCTACTGAGAAGGTATGCACAGGCACATGTGGACTCGTAGTGCACCAAAATAAGGAATATGCGGTTTGAATTTTTGAGATACTTTTGTAATGCCAAGACCTTTCATGGATCCAAAATTGCGAGCCATCAGTACCACAACCCGACATCTGCGGTCATTTTGCGCAATGAGCAACAGCTATAATTTTTGCCCGAGAGATGTGGAGCGCGGCTGACGGAAATTATCGATGCGCCGTGTGTTGGTTTAAATTTGCGCGCCCCGGGTGGAGCAACCGCAATAGCAGAGACATGCTTCGAAAACCTAAGGATGCACCACATGGTTAGGCCGCTGTGCACTTCAAATAGGAGCTGTTCACCATGTACAAACTTCTACGCTTGCGATGCAAACCGCAAAATTAGAAAAATGTACACCTAGTTTCGCTGCGATAGGCCGTCAGGGTCGGCGCCGCCCGCGTAGAGCGGGTCTCTTGCGGTTGAATGAGGAGACACTCAAAGAGAGCGCGCCTGTAAAGATGCTTGAAAAATGGGAAAGGATGGAGGATCGACAGGTTAAGGTCTGGACCAACAACTGTTACATTCAGCAGTATGGTACTCACTCAACAGTCCAGGACCAGTCACACCGTGTTATGTGTTGCCGCTATCCCGTGCTAGATGCCATACCTCAAAAGAGGCTTGAGCTTGGATGCATTGATGACAAATATTGGTCTCGTGGCTGGCTTGCTCGTGGCGATAAACATATCATTCTGTACAATTGTTGGAGATCTCCATTTCTTGGCCAATTGTCCAATAGGTCTACCAAGTATTCGATCAGCCGTGGACACGATTAGCGAACCAATTGCAGGTTGAGGCTGGCGCTCGCTCTTGTTGAGTACACTGCAGGTAAACTTGTATTGTCCCCTGATGGAGATTCTCGACTACTCTGACTTACTCTGATTGTTTGCATCTTGTATGACAAAATCATTCACAGAAGATGCCCAAAGTTGCTGTACTAGGGTCGACCACAACGTTAGAATTGGCATGAGAAGTTGAGCCGAACACCTGTGCTTTATGGCTGGTGGCATCAGTACAAATACTTTGTGACACATGTCTGGAGGTGGCCTCCATAACCTCTTGGTATACTTCCGTTTTGGACAGCTGGGCTTCAATAAGACTGTTGGACCGTACCATTAAGCTCTGAGTCATGCAAGTTACAATTGCTCCTATCTTGAAGTCTGCACCCCGTTTTCTACAACAAGTGCGCCAAAAAGCATGAAGGCTGCAAGCTGTTGATGGTGGTACCAAGGCGGACAGGTTGAAAAGTCCGGTGTGGAAGTCCATGGTGCATCTTCTACAAAACAGGTGCCTCTTGGTATTGTACTGCGGATTCCTTGTACACCGGTGCAACCCGGCCGGTCCTCAACGGATCCGCACTCGATGCTTGCAACGTTTATTCGCCTTGTATCTAATTTGCTGCTTGTCTTGTAGCCGGACAACCCACTCCTATAAGTCCAAACCATTTGATTGCAAAGGCGGACCTTCAACTCACGTCTGCCAGGGCACTGTTACTGCGGAGAGTTCGGCTAGGTAATGATCAGTCACGTCGACTTCCTTAGCAAGAAGCACACTTGGACGCTCGGTCCGAGCGAGGTGGAGGACTTGCTCGTCCAGATCAATGTTGCAGAGATCAGCCAAAGTTTGATGATCCCTGGTGCCTCCAAGCAGATTGAGTTGCACATCCAACACAATACGTCAATGATGAACAACTCCAATTAACGTACTGCCCTTGGGCGAATGTTAGTACAATTTTACTTGAAGTTCCATCCAGCACTTCCGCTTGAGCCATCTGCAAAGCCGGGTGTTAAGGTGTACAAATCCGTCTAGACAAATGTATTGCGCAGCTTTCTTACGCAAAACATCAATTTGAAAGCAGAAGTGGTGGCATCCATGCACAAGAGGGTTCCCCTGCGCCCAGATGCGCACCCAACCACCAAAATGGAAACCATATCCGCCGTGCTTGATTCATAGCAACGGTGAGCTTTCCTTTTCCGTTGCGTACATTGCCACTGCCTGTTGCTCCGCTATTTTTCCTCCGGTGTCTTTGCGTGGATTGCGAGGCCTCGCAATACGTCTCAAAAAAGGCACGTAAAAAGGGTACTTTGACACTTGGAAAACCAGGCCTCGCAATAAAATCTAGGTAATTGAAGCAAATTACCCATATTTTAGAATGCGGGGCCTCGCAATATGGTTGCCAAAGTTGGCCAGGTTTGCGAAAGATTGGACCAACCAAGTATTGATTATGGATTGGGAAACATATTGTCCAGGTTTTTTACGCAGCGTGGTCACATTAAAAAGGCGTAGTTGGTAGGATGAGGATCAACCAAGGTGGGGACGCTGATTTCGGCGATTGGCGGCCACTTGATGGAGTTGGCAAGACGTCTTTTATCAAGCCACTCCCAACATCAGAAAGCTCTGAAGCGTCAAATAGACACTCAGAAAATGAAAAAACCTGCAATCTATAGCAAGCCCAATTGTAATGTGTCCAAACGCGACAAATAATGTCGGTGCCGTGCCAAATTTATTTTTTTTGAGACATGGCGGTTTCCCGCCCAAAAAATCATCACAAACTGCTCACAATGCGAGGTTCTTCGAAGGACAGCCGCGGGAATGGAACCCGTACAAATAGATCATGCCACTGTAAACTTCCCTGGGTGCAAAGCACTGCCAAGTGAGGTACCAATAGCCTAGGGGCCAATAGCCGTGCCAAATTTATTGTATGGAGCTGTTGCTTTGACTGGTTCAGTCATGCACTAAACACAGATGGACCTACCTTTGGTGATGATGATGCTTTGGTTTGCACCATTTTTGTTATTGCACCTGTTTTGCACAAAATTTCGAAAGTGAGCATTGAAGTATTGGTCAAAAATCAGTGACTTTCTGTCTCACAAGGTGCTGCAGCTGTATTGGGGGAATGTTTGCTCGGCGCGCACTCGGCGCGCTACCTTTCTATTAACTATCCCGACTTCAGCCCGAGATTTACCCTCTGCTGGAGAAGGCGCCCCAAATAGACCGTGATGGACTACGCACCTTCCCTACAAAGCACGTTGCATAATTAGACGATACCTGTGAATTGAACAACTCCAAATGTCATTTGTACTGTACTAAACAAACGGTAAGTTGCCTTCACCTTTCGCATAGATTTTGCTGTGGTAATGAGTCCCCAAGCTGCAAGCAGTTTCGACGGCGTTTGTGCCTTACGTCACAAGAACAAAGTGCAAACTCAGTATTCGCTACATCACCCCTGCCTTCTCGGGGTCCCCATGGTGGGAGAAATCAATATGGCTACATTACCCCTGCTTTCTTGGTGTCCCCACGGTGGGGAGAAATCAACCTAGTAAGGAGTGGATGTGGTGGAACCGAGCAAAAAATGGAAGAAAATCGGTGAAACTGGGTGAGAATCCAAATATACCATATCCTGAATGTGAAAGAAGCATCAAAATACCCGTTGTCAAACAACAATAATGCCCATAGTATCACAAAGTATGGGGCTCTAGGATGGCAAGCCGTCCAAATAGTTGCACTGCGCACGCACTGCGCTTAGTGCACTCCCTAAAAGGTCACCGGTGGGGTACGGGTCAAAAAAGATGCCCGGCGCGCGCCCGGCGCGCTAACGCTCCCCCATTGTTTGGTGCTGAAGCTTTGGCAATTGTTGTAAAACACTCACGGATCACAGTAAAAAAAAATCTGCTATCTCAAGATTACTGCATGGCATGAGCGCATAGAATATCTGAAAAATTGTGGATAATCTGACCTAATGAATGGTGAACAACAATTGTAAAATTGGGCAGTGTCGTGACACTCTACCACTGGTCAACTTCAGTTTGTTGGACACGAAACTCAGCACACAAAGTATGCTTACAGTGAGACTTGCTAAAGGTAATAATCATACATGATTGATCTCTGGCACCAAATCACAAATGCATAGGAGAGTGTCAGCAGACCTCAGCAGCAAAAATAAAAAAAAAGAAGAAGTTCCTGCACTTGCACCTGGTGTAATACACCCATGCTTGGTCTTGCAGTTTGGTGTTCCAGGTGCCACTGCAAAAGTATCTGTATGTCTGCAGAGATTCGTATTTTCTCTGTCTGGGCCCATGTATCAACACCTTCAGCGGACCGAAGACTGGTGGCATATTATCAACCTGAGGAAGCACCTTTCACATTTGGAAATGATCTTGGATGGCTGTCTGTGCAACTAGGGACTTGATCATTGAGCAAGTTTGCCAGTGATATGTAGTGAGGCACCCTGCTGCATCAGCTTGATGGCGCACTTGGCAATGTTGTCAACATCATCCATACCCAAGTGATGCATACCGTCCAACTTCAACTGCAACCGCCCAAGCATTCCCTTCATCCCTCTTACAGGCTTTCTGGGTTGGTGGAACTCATTGAAGATATCTTTCAAGTTCACCCATTGGTACAGTGCAGATGGTAAATCAATTTTAGAGAGCCTGAGATATGGAGATACACAGCGTATTCCACAATGATGTTGCTTCATGTACACTGGCTGCAGTTGGGCTCACTGTTTGCTAAAATTGACATTGGTGGCAGAGCTCTGTTGCACAAAGTGATGCATATGATTGCCGCATAAGGGATTCCAAAGCAATGCCCCATCAATGCCCCAGCAATGCACAAACAGATCCATGCCCTATCATCACAGAATTCTTGTCCATCATGAGCGATCCACCGTGCTCACCCTCAGTGGCGATGGCGGCCTGCATGCATGACACACAGAAGCCATTGGTCGCTGCTTCCATACACTTCAGTAGCTGGGTGGTTGTGTGCGCATTGGCTGCCTTTGTGTGTTGGATGAAAGCACCAGCTGCCCGCATGAACCAGACTACCAGAAGAACAAGGGCCCCTTAAAGGCCGACACTATGGGAAGCACATGGATTGACAGACGCAATTTGAAATTTTTGCGCTTTTTTGTTACGACACCAAAAACGACTGGAATCACTCCCGATAAGCCTCGAATGGTCCAGATACGTAACCGATCGTTCTTATGCAACAAAAGCAAAGGCTCAGAGACTAATGACTAGACAACCTGCAGGCCCTATTTGTTTGCAAAGCCAATGGTATGTCTAGAACCAGCATCTGTGTTGTGGGAAGAACCACCTCCCACTTCCCCTCCAGAAGAGGTCGTATCCCCCAGTCCCCCATGGTTCTACCCTCCATGACTCACACGCCTAACCCCAACAAGTATTTGCAACATGGTTGACAACAAGTAAGCACAACACACAAAATGTCCTTCGGATTGAGCATCAACAAGCATCAGGGTATGAACAAGGGCTCAAGAGCATGAACAAAACCACGTACAACACACTTGCACTGCCTTGGTATTTGCGACTTGATGTCCCAGTTCCCGCACGTCACAAATGCTGATGGGTGGCCACAAGACTCCTCCATCTTTAAGACCCAATCCATGAGCTCAGGTAGGGCTTGCACAAACGGAATCGCATTGGACTGCAGGTTGTGGTGCCCACCCTTTACATCCTCAAATAAGTGCACAGGACGAACCCATCGATGGAACCTCCCTGGTAGGGCGAGGTGAGGGACACACAAAGGATGACGAAGTTGTACACCTGTGGCCAGCTGCGCCCTGCTCATCCATCCCTCTGTGATGAAAACCTCGTGCCTGGCCCTTTTGGCCAAGCCCACAAGGCTATGCTGTTCTGCCCAGGCCCTTGAGATCGAGATCAACGTTCCCACAACAGAGGGCGGTCCTTCATGCCAAGGAACAACAAAGTACCGGCCTCTGGTACGCTCGGCCCTGACAAAGCGCCAGCCGACGAGTAACAGCTGTCGGTCGCTGGCCAACTGGCATCGGTTGACCATCGACTGCTGGCAATTCAGCGCAAACCACCGTTGGTTGACCCAGTCCCGCCCCTGACAGCCTTAGGCCATCCTTAGTGGGGGGAAAAAAAAACAATACCTCTTTCCTACAGGACAGCCCTAGCCGAAACCCCCAAGTGAGAGGGCCGGGAGTCCTTTGGAACCGGCAACGTCCACGGCAGCTGGAATATGGGGCAACGTGTTGACTTGCAGAGGCTGGTCTGACTAAGCCGCTGTGCCCAGCGTGTGGAGAGAGTCAAATTCCCCCCAAGACCAAAATCAAGTCAAGACTTGAAGGGAAATGCAACACTTTGGGGTACCCTCGGTGTCCCACAAGCCCCTCATCAAAGTGCATTCTACATGCAACCGCTTGATATCAAAATCAGCTTGCAAACACTTTGGAAAGGCGGATCTCCGACCATCCTCCAGCGACCAATCATGCCAGATCGCCCCTACTTTCCATCCCATTCCCATGCCATCCCCTTGCCTTGCGCTCTCCACCTCTTGCACCCACTCTTGCGTTGCCACTGGCACCGCGGAGATGTTATTCTCCTGGACATTGCACTCCGGGAGCAGCGGTATTTCCTCCGTGCCACTGCCCACCGCGAATGCATAATGCCATGTCTCCTTGGTACTCCGGTGCACATGAACCGCCCAGTTGGCTCATAGCGGCGTACATCGTCCATGGCCCTCTTCATCCTCTCCGCGGCCTTCAGTGACATCTCCTCACTATAGGCAAACACCACCCCCAGCCCTTGGTGCCCCATTGTGGTGGGCATGCTCCTTAGCGCCACCGTGGTAATTTATCCACGCACCATGCATCCTTCCCCCTCCATCTCCGATCTCTCCGTCCCAAACCTGCGCAGGCCGCATGCCTTCCCTCTCCTCCGCCCTTCACTCTAGGTGGAAACCCCACCATCATTGTCCACCCGCTAGGGTGCACACTCTACCCTGCCATCGCGACCGCGGCCAAACCACCGTGGCCCGCATGAGGACCATCTTCTTTCCTCTCCCCATTCTTCTCCCACATCTTCCCGGTGCTGCAGCAACAATGTGGCCTCTCCCCCCACCAGTTATCCACACACATCCACCCCCCCGCGCCATCCATTTGTGCCATGGTCCTCTCCCCGTCAGCCCCTCCAACTCCTCATCCCTGACGTCTTGCACTTGTATACCAAAGACCGCTTCCCATGCTTGTTGCCTCTGGCAGTCTTGCTGTTGTTCTCCAACCGGTTGCTCCATCCGCCTACTTGCCTCCTTCCCCAAATACGCCCACCTGCGCCCTTTCCAGCGAACCTATACTTCTCGCATCTCCTCCCACACGTTGTCGTGGGTCCCCTTACCGCCGTCCTGGGGTGTGTCCTCGCCTCACCTTCTTTTGGTCCCTCCTCCCTAGATGCCTCTGACTCCTCACAATCGTTGCCTCCTTCCTACTCTATCCCATCCCCTCAAGGATTTCCACCTCCTCCTTCCCTGCCCCCTCCGATGTCCCGAACTCTTCCCCCATTGATCACCTCCGTGTCTAATGCAAGCTCCACCTTGTTCGTTGGACCCTGTGCCGGCCACATCACCTCATTGTGTCCCCCTTCTCACCTTTTCCACATCAGGGCCACTGCCGCCATGTTCCCCTTACCCACCTCTGCCATCCTTCGGTACGCCTACCCTCTTCCCTCCACACCCGCTTCCTGGTGTATGGCCATGCGGCATTGTTGTACCTCTGCCCACCTTCCAACCTCCAGTAATCCATCCGATATTCCTCTCCCTTCTTCCTTAACTAGGTTCCTTCAACCTTTTGACCCACTCGTGCTGTAGCATGATGGCCCCCCACTCTCCCTTGGGGCATCTAGCCATGTCCATCTTTGCTAGGTGTTCCCGCACCTCCTCTGCCTCCTTTCACACTCACCAACCTGTCTTCGAATCTTTTTCTCCCCCGAGATAATCTCATCTGCCATGTTGTTGCGGATTGTCCCACCCGCACCTCTTCTTGACCACACATTGTCTCATCCGCATGTGTTCCGCATCATGGATTGTCCTATCCTTATTTGCTCCCCGCGGATGGTCCCATCCGCTTGTGGCCATTGGTGGATTGTCCCATCCGCCACGCCACTGCTCCGCAGATTGTCTCATCTGCACTTGCTCCTCCCAAGTTGTCCCGTCCGCTAGTCGTCTTAGGCAGATTGTCCCATTCGCGCATTCCCCTGTTCCTACTCTTTACCTACCAAGACGCCTACCACTATAGCAGATGGGCTATACTCCCCTTAGCGGATTGTCGTATCTACACATTCCTCCCTCTACCTACTTATTGCCGATAGTCCCATCCGCATGTGCCCATAGCAGATTGTCCCATCCACTTGTAGTCCTCACGGCGGATGTGCTATATTGCTTTCCATTTTGCTTGTTGCCATATTGTCCCATCCGCTTGTACTCCCCGAGTGGCTTGTCCTGTCAACCATACCCATCCATCTACCTACGAGTATGCCTACCACTATAGTAGATTGTCCCATGCACTTAGCGGATTGTCCTATCCTCGTATTCCTCCTCCTACCTACTAGTGGTGGATTGTCCCATCCGCTTGTGTTCCTCACAGCGGTTTGTCCCATCCACCTTGTTGCGTACTCATGCTGATTGTACCATCCACTACATTGCTTTTCACTTTGCTAGCCTGCGGATTGTCTCATCCGCCTTCACTCCTTGCAGGCTGTCCCATCGGCCTGTGGTATTCAAGGTGGATTGCCCTATCCGTTGCTTGGTCGCGGATTGTCCCATGTGCACCTCTTCTTGAGCTTGGTGTGTCCAATTTGTTTACCATTTGGCGGATTGTCCCACCCGCTTGTGGTCATAAGAGGATTGTACCATCCACCACATTGCTTCTCTGTGGTTTGTCCCATCCGCTTGCGGTCCTCGGTGGATTGTCCCCGCCACCAGGTGGGTTGCAGCCTTGATCCCTCGGGCTCATCTTGACCGCAAGGGCCTGATGAGGGAGTGGCAGGCTTTACAGGGTCAATCCGGCAGCTACACAGGACGACGAGGACACCTCGGCCGTGGCAATGGGTGTGGATGCGGCAAAGTTCAAGGGTGATGCACAAGGTACACTTCCTAGGGTGGAAGGGGCAAGGTCCAAGGTCTAGAGGGGCCTGCATGGTGGTTGATGGGGGTGCTAGCCCTAGGTCCAGGCTTCTAGGCAAAGGGGCCAACTTTGCCGGGTGGCAGGTGGGTGCGGGGATCAGGGAGGGCATGCACTATGGCACCACAATGGTGGCCCTTCCGCCGGCCGTAGTGCCTTTCCCCAGGTTGGCTCCCCTTGGTCCAAGCACAAGACCGGCCACCCGTGACGGACTGATTTTAGGTGGAGTTGGCTTCTTCGGCGCCTGAGGTTTGAGTCGAGGGGCAAAGCCCTGTTAGCTGGTGCCAAGTCTTGGGGGCAGGGTACTAGTGAGGAGAGGGAGAACGGAAGCTAAAAATAGGTAAGGTATGGGACGACCAAGAGTGGGGGTTGAGGGGGAGAGAGCGGAATGGATAGCAGAGCAAAGGACCCAGTACCCGTATCTGGTACCTTGCAGCTAGTACGCCAGAAGACAACGGCGACCAGTGAGAGGAGAATGACGCAAATTCATTGAGCGGCAAGCCAGGACACTATCAACAGTGGCAGTAAGGTGGGATGCCAACGTGGTCAGAGCCGGGCAACCTCAGCGTGGGCTGAGTGTGAGAACAGGGCGGAGGTGGGCCCATGAAGGAGAGCAACGGAGCAAGAGGTGGTAGGAGCATAAGCCGGGAGAGGAGGACAAGCTCGGCTTGTAGTGGGTGCTCTGTGTCTTGAAAGGGCGACCACATACGAAGGAGGGGGTGGAGGCGCGACAAGAAGGGTCGGTTCAGACGGTGTGGAAAGAGCAAGTCCTTACACTGGGGGAGCAGGAGGGCTTGAAGGAGCTGTTACTTGCTTGATAGGATGCGTGAGATGGTACCGCACTAAAATGATGAATGGAGGTAAGTGCAGCGGACCACCGGAAGTGGAGGCCAAGGCGGTCAGTGGTGGGTGCAGGGTACCGGTTTACTCGGAGGCGCCGGATGGAAATCGGTATAGGTGGGTGGAAAATTTCGGCTGTAGGCAAGGGACTGTCACAAGCATGATATAGAGGAGGAGCCCGGCATGACGGCACGAGCTATTATGGGGTATGTGTGTTAATGGTAGACAAGAAACAAGACGGCAGCAACTGCAAGGAGACTGTGAGGTGGCCGTCGACGGAGTCTTGGCCATGGCTAAGGGTATTTAGGTCAGATGCTAAGGTGCTTGGAGACTCTACCAGTCACAATGAGACGGGTCGATGTCCCATGGGGTGGCAAGCACCTGTATTGGGCCCTCCGCCGCATCAATGGAGGACTAACCAGTGTTCATTCGAGGGCCCTATGGAGGTTGCCATAATGGAGACTGTTGTTTAGGGGCCATTTGCTACGCAGATTATTTGTAGATTGTCCCATCCGCACCCTTTTTTGGCCTGTTGACCCGTCATTTGCTTGCCTCATTGCCTGCTCACATTTTGTCCCATCCACCTAACCACCGTAGCGGATTGTCCCATCCGCTAGTAATCACTTGGGTGGGCCATCCTTAATGCATTTTCCTCCCTCTAACTACTGGAAGCGGATTGTCCCATCCGCATTCGTCCTTATCACAGATTGTCCCATCCGCATTTGCTTCCCACTGATCGTCCCATCTGCTGATGCTCTATCTGCCTCACTGCTTTTTGCTTGGTTCCCCCACTCCCCTTCTTGACCTGTGTTTGTCCCATCCGCCATTTTTGCATGCCACTGTGCGAGCTACATATGGTCCCATCTGCATGTCCTCCCTTGGGCAGATTGTCCTTTCCGCATGTATTCCTCCCCCTGCCTACTTGCCTGCTGGTAAAGGTTGTCCCCACCACATGTGTTCTCACCGCGGATTGTCGCATCCACATTGGTGCCTTGCAGATCGACCCATCTGCTTGTGATCTTCATGGCGGGTTGCCACATCCGCCACGTTACTGGGTTGCAGATTGTCCTATACCCACCCCTCCTTGACTGCGGATTGTCCCATCCACTTGTGATGGCGGATTGTCCCATCTGCATAAATCTGCACCTCCACTGCTACCGAATTGTTTCTATCCGCGTATTTTCCTGCTTGCGGATGGTCCCTTCTGCACATACTCCCTGTGGATTGTCCCATCCGCTTCCGGTGTGCAAGGCGGATTGTCCCATCCGCCCCTCTGCTTAATTGCGGATTGTCCCATCCGCTTGTGATCACCGGCACTCAGAAGACAGGGGACCATACGGCGGCGGGCAGGGACCACCCAGATAGACCGCCACACGGAAAGTGCATGCCGATTGGCACACCAGCCCTGCCACACGGGGATCTGGTCTGACCACGTCTGACGATACCTAAAGCCCCCCCCCCCCCCCTGCACTATAATTGAGCCCAAGCCCGTAATCACCCGCAAAGCTCCAACGGAATATCAGTGTTGCCCAGTGGGAGTGGAAGGGATGAGAAGGTTGATGAAAAAAGGATGAAAATGCTCATGACTTTTCCCCCCACCCCTGGTCTGAACACATCTGCAGTGCACGGTGCGCCAGTTGCTGATTTGCACCAGGTCCAGAGGCTCACAAGAAAGTTGAAGCACAGACCTATGACTTGCATATCCGCTGACCGCAGAGCCAGAACTGGCAGTTCGATGATTTCCTCTTTGCCCTCGAGGTCCAGCACAAAGTACAGGGGAAAGGGCTGGGCGATGGCTGCAAAAGAAGCAGGTTTTGGGTCAAAGTGAAGGTCAACAAGTGGAGATGACCACACACCCACATCTTGCACCAAAGCATTGAACTGACTGCCTCAATAATCCCTCGGGGAATCACAAAGAGATTCTCAGTCAAGGAAAATCAAATTACTGAAGTCACTGCTGGGGCATTGCTGTGGTAGTGGGGGAACAACACAACGTCAGTTCTATGCTGGCAGCCGTTGCAGGCCTGCCCCGTTAGCCTGCAGTGGCGCTTTCGAACGGAGTGGAGGAGGGGGGAGGGGGCGGGGGGACAGCAAAGGCGCATGACACTTTTTCGGGTTCCTATGGTCCCGACGTTTGGCTGCTTTGGAAAGGGGGGGTTCTGAATCTGGAGGGGGGCGGGTGGCTCCTTCGCAAATCTCCCTTCCAACGCGTGCCAGTTCGGCCCTGTAGATAGTCTCGCACTTGCCATCCATCGCTTGAAAAGTGCCCAGGAACTGCTCTGTAGTGCGCGGTTGTGCAAGGTTTCCGGGGCAGCTGACCTGGCACAGCCAAACGGTGCCTGCTCTGTCGGGCTTCGATGTCTGCCGGTTGCATCTGGTGTCTGGTGCAGGGGAGAGGGAGTGGTCTGCACACGACATCTATGGACTACTGGCAGGCCCACACATTTCAAACGCCCTCTCGTACAAACAGATCCGGAACATCGTCGCCCTCCCTTGTGCCGTTGTGGAGTTGTGGAAGCACCTTTCCTGAAAAGCTGGGCCCCTCTTGGAGCAACGCTGGGGCACAGGGCCCGGGAGCTGGACAATTTCTTGGCCATCTGTGTGCGCCAACTCGGACTGTGAGTACCGGGACATTGAGGGCTACTCGTCCCGTTTGCTGGGAAATCGCTGAAATCAATGCACATGATGGACTGGCTGTTTGCCTGACGGCAGTGCAACTGCAAACAGCTCCAAACCTGGCGATCTTGGCGGAGTGCGGTATGATTTCATGAGCCACTGAGCCTCTATTGCAGCGCCTTCTCGAGGCTTATGACTCAGCGTGCATGAATGTCCATATCTGCAATACCCAGCGCAGTAGTACTTGCAAGGTAAGTCAGCCTCAGCAGGTGGTGTAGGCGCAAGGATGGGGCGACCGGTGGCTCCAGCCTGAAAAACGAGCGTGTAATAATGATACCACCGATTGCTTGATAGAAGCCCCAACGTCATCCAACCCCCTTTTGAGAAATGCTGTTAGACTGGGACAAACGACTCATCTTCTCGCCGATTGGCATCACCAGTGTGAGTGCAGCGAGATCATGCACAGATTCCTGTCTTCACAGCCGCAGAAACAAGTGGCCTGCAATATCCCCAAGTTATGGCAGCAGTATGTGTTGCTGGAAGAGACGTATGAGTACTTGAGTAAAAAATCATGTGCAGCGGAACGTGGCTGTGGACATATGCAGCTTCACTGCAAACCCCTTGCTGAGGGTACAACAGCACAAGTCTACAGCCTCGGTGAATGATGGGGGGCATATCCAATTTGGACATTTGCGCGGAATGGACCGCGCAGTGGCAGAGAACTGTGGACCAGCCTCTTCTGCATTGGTGCTCTCTAGGCTCACAGTGCCCAAGCTCTCGGGACGAGGACTGTGCAGCTTGGACACTACCGGAGCATTTCAGCTGGTAGATAGCACTGGACACTCCTCAAAAAGGCGCAACATTGTGTGTATGGTGAGCATAACTTGGCATACAAGGAATACCTGGGAGTATACGGGTAAAAAAGGGGGTTTTGGGAGAAAGGGGTATGTGGCATGTACAGATGGCTACTAATGTACAATGCACAATGCATGCATAGGTGAGTTGGGGAATACCTCTAGTTTATCAATTATGATGATGAATGTTGTGTTTGAAACTACCCCATTTTGGGCTCTTGGGGTATACGGCCGTATACTCAAGGCTCCAATACCTCAGTATACAGCCGTATACTCCGAAGTATACGACCGTATACTTGGAGTATTTGCTTGCACCATGTGGTTTTTTCAACTTGAAAAATTCCATTGTTGTGCCTTTTGTGCCCATCTTCTTGCATGCTTTGCCTTTGCCAAACAATTGCACACCATTTGAACCCAACCTAGGCTCATACTTTATTCATGATTTCAATGTATGTCTCCATATGTGTCCATTTCAATCCATGTATTGCTTCTTGCTCGCTTAGGCACCCTTTTTTTGGCACCATGACTGATGCGGGCACTCATGCCTTGCTGAAGAAGTGGGCCGATGCCGTAGCTCTCCGCAGTGCACAGAGGTGTGTACAGCCCGGACAGCACACGCATGGTGTCTTGGGCTTCTCTTGAGAATTGTGCTTGGTCCACCTTGGACACCCCTGTTGCCTTGGTGAGGGTGACGCAACCTGGTGTTGCCCAACCCCACAACCTCACTGACCCTCTGTTGTCGCTATTTGACAACAACCCTAACCTCCAAGCTATTGTGCTGCAGCTCCATGACACCGATACCCGCGCTGTTGCAGAGCACGTCAAAAAAAGCTGCGGGGGGCCGAATAGGGGGATGAGTCTGTATTTGAGGGAATGGGAGATGCCAGATGGCTCCCCATGGATTCCGCCCTCGGGGACCTGGCTGCTGGCTGGCGCCAGCGGGAGTGCAAGGCCCAGCAAGTGCAGCGGGGGCATTGGGAGGACACCGCCCCCCTCTACTCTCTCCACTCCCAATCGACATGGTCTTAGCATGCCGATTTGGAGGGCCACACCCTCCCCACCTGGTACAAGGGTACTGGGATGCACCCCTCCCTTTTTTTCCCCCTCACCACCACCCCCGTTTTTGGTGTTGAACACCATCGGGTCCCCATCCCCCTTGAGGTCGTCGATCATTGTCATGATGACAACCTCAAGGGTTTGCCCCAACGGGGGCATGCTTTCCAGCCAGGCTTCATTTCTGAAGCCTGGATGGAGAAGCTTGAGGGGGAGTATGGGGAACTTAGGGGGGATGAGGGTCAATATTTTCAATGAGGATTGGCCCGCCAAGACCTGTGCGGGGGGACAGTGACACCTGCCGCACGGTGATGCCACCAGTTTTGCAAGGGAGGTCCTGATCCCCCACTTGGAGACTCATTTGGGTTGGAATTGTCCAGTCGTGAATGTCACCACCTTCATTGTAGTGAAGGCCGGCACAATCGATGTGGAAAAAAACAGCGCCGGCACCGTGACATTTACCTCAGCTATGTTACCGGTCCGGACTAACACCATGTGATTTGCTTGTTCCCAATGTTCCACCCCACACCCAATGATGTCTGTGCTGGGGATTTTGTTGTTGCATCACACACGGGCCTCCCGGACCCTTGGGTGGTGGCCCCATTGGCCCCATTGGACGTCGGGGATGTGTGGTTGGGGAATGCACTTGTTGTGCATCGGGGAGGTATTTGCCCTTCCACTCACCCCAATGAGCCCCGTGTTTTTGGTTTCATTCGGTTGGTACCTCGAGGTTCAACTCAAACAACACTTGCCCCGTTGTTGTTCCCCCTTGGGCCAACAAAGAACCCGCATCCCCCCACGGGTCTCAAGGCCCTCATGCCACTTCTCACTGCTGCAGGGTGCTGGCTCTTCCATACCCGAAATAGTGAAAATCTCCGCTGCTTTTTTTCTTTGCAAGTTTTGGGACCCAACTCCACTTGCAGCACCCATAGCCGGCTGTCACCGTTGAGGTTTTGCTCAAATCTCTGCATAACTCACCGTCATACTCTCGTGTCTTGTCCACCAAAATTGGGGCAGAATCCGAGCCAGCAATGCAGAGGCACGATCTTGGGGCATTTTGCGCAGGGTTGCCGGCTCCATGATCGACCCTGGGCCCCAAAGGGAGTTGCAAACCATTGCTGGCTACAGTATGTGAGGGACCCTAGTCCTGTCCGTCCCCCGGTGGAGCAGGCCCAGGCACCACTGCGAGGGAGGGTGGATCAGTACTGTCTCAGGGCCCTCCCCCCACCGCAAACATGCAATGAGCGTGGAGGTGAATCGGCATCCCTCAAAGGGCTCGCACCACGTCCATATAATGAGGGGGACGAGGGCATTGGTGATGGTCCAAGGGCCCACGCATGAGTGCAGTGGGGAGGTGGGACGGATCGGCGGTGGTCACTGGGCCCTCTACCCACTGCACCCATGCAATAGAGGGGGCGGGGGGCTTGGAAGGGGGCAGAACTGCCTTCGAAGCGACGCAGCAGTGCCTTTGGAAAACAGGCAGCACTGCCTGCGGCAAAGCATAGGGACGGGGGATGCCATGGAAAAGGGGGGGGGGGGGTGGCGAAACTGCCCGCATGAACTCAGGGACAGCACGTTGCCGAACGTACCCATGCCATGGGGGGGAGGAGATGTGGTGCGGTGTGTGCTGCTTGCACTCTTTGTCTGCTTCTTTGAGAGGATGCCCTGACTGCACATTCACACGGCAAAGCGGGGGTGGTGCTGCAGATGCATTCCAGACAATCACGGCATCGCCGGTTACCTGTCGGACTTTCGTTTCATCCGCAGTGAGTTCCACCGCTGCACTACTTCGGAGGGCACTGCAGATCAACTCCAAATCTACGGTGAGTTCCTTCATTTTGTTGAATGCCGCCACTTGATCCAGGGGGACGTACCCGTCATCATCCATCAGCAAAACGAGGTACTTATCCCGCTGCAGATTCTGGGGACTAAAGTAGTGTGCCACTTGGAGGCGAATTTTCTCGTCCAACGACATACGTGAGGCCTGAAAAAAAAAAAGCAGAGAGTAACCACAACATGTGCTACATGGGGTGAGGGTCTCCCGCCCTTCAAAAAGAGAGCGACATTGCCCGGTCCCCAACAGCCGACAGCAGAGGGTCCAGGGCGCGATGCCGATGGTTTGGGTTTTATAGCACACAGCAGGGATGGATATAGTTTCGGGAGGTAGCCCCCCCCAGAGCCCCCCCCCCCCCCCCCCGATGACGAAATGATGATGACGAAATTCGGCGGGCCAATTTTGACCACTTTTGACCCCTGAAAAAAATTCAAAGTGATTTTTGGCCCCCACCACATACATCTTCGTGTTCAGCACATTCCCCTGATCAGTTTGATGGGCCTCATGACATGTTCTGAAATAAAACTCTTGTCGAGACTTGGGACCACTTTTGGCCTCTCAGAAAAAAAATGCGACGGCTGCGGCGCCAAAACTTACCCTTTACCATACCCCCCCCCCCTTGCGCAAGCACGCTGAAAGTCAGCAAAACGACGGTAACACGGGCTCATGTGCTTAGACAAGCCCGTGCTTGCGCGCGCTGCGCGGTACCAAAAGAACGTATGTCACCGGAAACCTGCCCATACCTCACCCTAAGCACAATTGTCACAACAGGGCACTACAACACAATGTGCAGGCAAATTTCAGCGAGTTCTGGAGGTCCTCACTGCCCATCAGGGCCATCAGGAGCTGTGGAATAGAAGCCCTTTCCCACCTTGCGCCTCATCTTGAACAATTGCACATGCTTGCCCTTTGGGGCAGCCTTTGGGGCAGGCTTGGCTTCACATCAACAGGGACATCATTGGGTTGCAATTGCAAGCAGAATGTTGGTATGAGCAGGAGGAACTACCACAAGCATGATCAAGCCCACCTTTCCCTCTACAAGCGAAGCACAATCGCATAATGTTACATTTCTGACCATAAAAACCGTGGTCAGAAAATTCCATCAAAACGACGGTAACACGGGCTCATGTGCTTAGACAAGGCAGTGCTTGCGCAAAGGGGGGGGGGGGGTAAGAGGGATAGAGGATTTTCGGAATCGTGATTGCATCATCTTGGGCCCCTCAGAGGCCCCCCCACCCCACCCCCACCCCACCCCAAAAAAATAAATCAGTCACTATTCTATCCGTCCCTAGCACACAGCCCGTACGTTGTGGCTGCTTCGGAATAACAATGGGGACAGCAAAACGTGTTTTTGGCAAGCAGTTGGCCAGTCCTCCTCCAAATCTAGAACCTGTTCACGCTCTTCGGCGCTTGCATTGCATGCCTGATGGAGAAGTGCGCAGGCTGGACCACTAGGTTTGACTGCAGGAACGCATTGCGAGCAGATATTTGGGGACGAGACACAGGCAGCATTTGTTTGTGCAGCGCCTGTCTCTCATAGTAGTCAGCCGGCGAGGCTCTGAAACTCAGGAGGGGCGAAGAGCTTGTGCCCTTGGGCATACAATGTACAGCTGAGAGGAAGGGATACGCCTCGTGCAAGGGTTTAGTTGGCATTTGCACAAAGTCACTCTCCCAAACGCAGTGAATTCATACGATGGATATTACACGCAACCGCTGACCACTGTGCATTGAGCCCTCCTTGGAACCATCAATGAGTGTACTCTGGCAGATTAAACAGGCCGCCCCTCGAGTCAGAGTTGTGCTTTCCAAGCTTTCCAGTTCGCTTTTGTTTTGTCGTCTGTCAGCGATGTCTGTCAACGATGCAGTCCACTTGATCTCCACTTTACCAAATGCTGCAGCAAAAGCAGTGGTGCAGATGGAGACACAAACATGATGGTCCATGCAAGGGGCATGTGCGGCAACATGACCCCTGAGGCCTATTTCTGTAATCCTGAACCGATTTTTGTGTGAAGACCCACTTCCGTACGGCGCAGCCCCAAGTACAAGTACAAGTACAACGCAATACACAGCACAGCACTTTACCATTGAACCCAGCAAAATGGAGCCACGAGTTGAACTGCATGTGTCCCATGGTATCGCATTGGGACAACATCTTATCAAAGTTTGCAATGCAATGTCATTTGCGCAGGGGCCTAAGCCGCCACAGAATGGATGAAGGATGCACACTGTTGTCATCAGGTGCGGTCCCTGCGATATCATGCATCACGTCAGAGAACGTACCTTCCACCCCCGGTCCCTCTTCCCTTCTGAACCTCTCCTTCTGTGCCCCGTCCCATCCCCCTTTCGCTCCATTAGCACCCTTTCCAGCAGTTCACCATATCCATTGCATGACAGCGCGGGGGCAGACCAAAAGGTCGAACGAACGATGCAAACCAAATCCTTGAAACCCCGAAAAACGCTGCACGGTCGTGGGGATGGGACGTCCTGAAGGCCGGTTGCCCGACAGTGCTGCATTCCGGTCAGGGCAGGGGGTGGTTCACTCCGCCCTCTTCGCTGTGCGTCGCATGCTCCCCTGCCCTGTGCCCGCCCCCATGCCCAGGGCTGCCCCCTCTGTCGTGTCAACCTCCCGCCCGCCTTGCAACAACCAGGACTTTCCCCAATGAAAGCAGAAAATTTTCCCTTTGCATTGCAGGCCAACATTGGTACCACTCCCTTGAAAAGAGGCGGAATCACCCGAAATAAACGTTAGAGTGCAGAGCAGCGGGCGGACAAATACCATTTATTGTTTTATCATACAATGCCAGGACAGCTGTCAATGGCCGTCGACGTCACCGGTGGACCATCAACCGTCGGTTGGAAATTAAGCATCGGCGATTGCGGGTTTGCAGCCGGCGGTTAGGAGTTGACCACGGCTGACCGCCAGTAGCAGTTCCGGATTTTCCTTAGCCAAAAAAAAAGCCGTCCGTTAAGCCGCCCTGGCGACAAGGAAAGACTTCCCGCCATTATACCAGGCCCCAGCCTCACGAGCAGTACTCGTGAATTGAGAGTTGCAAGCAAAGCCTCCATCTCTGAAGAGGACTGCTTGGTGCCCCAGCACTTCCGTATGGCCCATCTGCCACCGATAGGGAGCGCCCTCTGAGGTCATATGGGTGGCATGAAATCCGGAAGGGGATTGTCTGCCCATGCCACGCCCTTGAGGTCAAAGCAGTCTCGTGCGAGAGTCAGGGTCAGATACAGTTTCATGGACATCACAGACGGAGAGGCAACGGCTATGCACCAAGAACAACAGCCTTTTGCGACCTTTCTGGTTCTGGGGACGTGCTGGGTCAGGGAATACGAGTGTACTGAAGGGGCATTAATGCTGTTTGAAGGGGGATTTTATCAAAGAGCATTGGTTCCATTTGGGCTTTTCCCGCATAGCAATGCCCGTCCCCAAGAGTGGCATTGCCAGAGGGTCGGCGTTTGGCTTATGAGTCAAATAATGACCCCCTTTCCTCATGGCACTTTGTTCGTGCAGTCGCACTGTGGAATGAAACGAGAGAGTGTTTTGCGTAACTGCAATTATCCACACACAACCCATGGGGGCTCATGAAGAGTTCATGTGGTTTGGCTGTGTTTTGAAAAACGCACAGGTACAGTTTCCAGCCCAGATGGGAAGGAGTGCAACAGGATGATGACTCATCTGGGCACAATGTCGGGCTGCTTTAAGATGCATTGGTGCTGGTGGCTGCGGATGGGTGAGATGGGTAAGGGCACTTTGGGTCTCGCGCTGCAGAATTCCTGTTTCTCTTCAAAAGGGTGCGAAATATGCAGGTGGAAGCAGGGAAACTCGTCGAATGGTGTACGCCCTGATTAGGGGGCTGAGTTGGCCGAATCCATGCTCAATCACAGAAGCAGATCCCGTCCGCGTCCGCGTTTGCTTCCGTCGCGATCCAATTTAGCCACAATGCCCAGCAAGTAGGTCGGTGTAGTTCACACTGTGCGTGGATCCTTCGTCGGCAGCTACCCGTGGACGATTGCTCTGAGTTTCTCCTTTGTTCCCTCTGTGAGCATCAGGGGTGTGTCCAGAAGCACGGACGCCAGCTGCTTCAGGTGCGGCCACTGCAATATCACGGGATTTCCGGCGCTGTGCAATCCAACCAACCTCTCATAAACCTCCTGGCATTTGTCGAGGTCACCGCCGATTGGCAGAAGCCCGAGCACCAGGGGCAGCACCTGTGCAGGGGGAATTACAATCGGTGCAAAGAAATTTTGGGTCCCATGAAGTAAAATCAATGGAAGTCGCAATACGGGGCGACCACAACTGCCCCCCACTCTGAAGCGTTGGAGGACCCCCAGATGGCAGGGGTGATGTAGCCACCCGGCCCAAGTGTGGGCCACTTCTGATTTTGTCCCCCGCTCTGAAGCGTTGGGGACCCCCAAATGGCAGGGCTGATGTAGCCATTCTGCCCAGTACAGTCTTGGAACACCACAATCCCTTGCATGAACACTGGCAATCATGGTGCAGCCTGTGTCTCTATCCCATGCAGCTGCCGCCGTTCAGAGACTGGGGCACGAACATGTCGCGTGCAGACCACCAAACACAAAGCTTGCAGGTACGACTGCCGTTGATCAACATCTTCATGCTGCGATGGTAGGAGTGTGCTTTTGTTCGTGTGGATCCCTGTCCACAGGATCATCTTCGCGGGCTCTAAGTTGCAAAATACCAACACCTCTCCCGACCTGGCAAAACCCTCATTCTGCTGGGGGTTTAAGCTGTTGATCGCCTGCCCGTCAAACATTGGATCCTTTTCCAGTTGCACCATCAATTTGTGCAGACACAAAGCGCGTACGTGTCCAGGAAATAGACCTTTATAATCCTGCACGCAATTGTTGCAAGAGCTTCTGGGTGAGGCGCACACTTTTGCGCTCAGTATTATTATGCCCTTGAGTCGGGTGTATTCTACTAAACCTCCACAGTGCGAAAGCGGATGTGCTCAACCCCAGAACTCATCGCCAGGACACAAAAGCATGCGATGTGGGGTGCCTCTATACAGATTGCCGCATCCACAGTTTAAAGAACAAAACTCGGGACAGAGTTTGGCACAGGGTACAAAAAAATGCCCTGGCGGAGTCGAAATGCCTGGTTCAGAGAATTTTGTTGTCAACTCACACATCATCCCATGCGCATGCATGAAACCCAGTGTACTTGTAGCACGTGGGCTAAACAAGGCCACTCATTCATCAAATGGCTGAGCCCCTCCCTCAGATATCACAACATGACCGCACAATACATGGATTTGGTGGAGCTGCAGTAATACTGCAACCCCACGGAACGGGGGAGGCTTCAAAGGTGCCGCCAGGTCAGAATGATGGTAGGCAGAGTGCTGCGACCCTTTCGTGCTTTCCGATGAAGGCGACAAGGGTCCTAACGGCAGCGATGATGACATCCTACACGACGCTGTGCTTCGGTGGATCGGTACAGTGTCCCTAACGAATGGGCTGCGTGGCAGTGGTTCTCCTGTGCCTTGTTTTGGACCTCACGCACCATTCCGTCCGCTTCGGTTTTGTTCTGCTTACACCCGCCTTTCCGTGGCTTCCGTCCCGGCTGTCTCTCTGCTTCCTCCCTACCCTCCCAGTTGCCCCATCCTGTCCCTGCCCTCCCCCCTACCCTCCCAGTTGCCCACTCTAAAGGCCACCCGCTCAGCTGCCATAGCAAATGACGCCTGACCAGGAAGTGCAGAGATTGAGCCCTGGGTCGGACATAAGTATTAACGCAAAGCCGTCCTCGGCGCTAGGTGTCCTCGGTGGCTCCACAAGCCGGAGGTGACCAATGCCTCCCCATTTTACCCCCTCCTTGCTGCGCATCCTCCCGTGCGCTGCCCCATACGACGACCTCAGGGCTCTCCCCTCTCCTGGACGTCCACTACGTGTCTTGTCTGCATTCCCTCTTCACACTCCTTCCAACTACGTATGTCCCTCCCCCTGCCTCTTGATTCTCCGCCTGCGCTTTCTGCTCTCTCGCATTTGAGCCACGCATATTCCCACACCCCACGCGGTTCACATGGCGTTCTCCTGTGCACATCCCTCATTCCCTTCCCCATGAACATCGCAGCACCTGAGGGGCGACTTGTGGGGCAACATCCAGCCCCTGCAGCACCGCCAACACCAGGTCACAAGTGGCCTCCTGCCAATCTTCCTCCTGGCAATTCTGGCATTCGGGCTTCTGGAGGGCCTTGCAGAGCTTAGGAGCCGCCGCCTCAAACACTGCCGCCCCCTGAATTCGCACTGCAATGCCCACTCCAGCAGCCGCAGGGCCTATCACCTTGTGTGGAAACGATGACAAGATGGGGGCTGAGAAGAGGACAGTGAGGCGCAACATACAACGAAGGGTCGGGGAACATTAAGGGGGATTGTGGGGAGGTTCCGGTGAGAAGCGCTGAGAATTGTTGGGTGCCTGTCTTGGAAGCCCGCTCTTAAGCGCGGCATCCATGTAGCATGCACAGGGATGCAAAATGGATGGCTATGGCACATCACAGGCACATTCATAGGATGAACACCCCTGCACATCCTTTGATCTGGTCGCAACACATGTCCCCAAACAAGGGCAAAAAAGAAGTCAGATTGGCTTCAACGTGCAGTACAGTTCAGCTGGGAGAAAACACTCAGAGTAGAAGCCCTTTCACAGCGGGTTGGAAACCTTATTATATTGACAAGGTCGTTTCCCAGCTGGGATTCGAGAAAGCCGAAGGGGGCGGGACCACTTCCACCAGCCTGGCAGATAAAATGACGCTCATGGAATCAAGGATTAGAGCTGTCCTGTTCGATGATGGTCCCATGGTACCTGGGGGCCTGAGGCGCACGCCTCGCGAGCCACAAGCGCCAGGCAAGCGCCCTGGGTATTTGGTAAAACTTAGCTCCAGACGAGGTAAAACTTAGTAAGTTTTGGTAAAACTTAGTAGAAGTTTTTATAAATTTTTGTTTACTAAGTTTCTACTCGTTTCTACTAAGTTTTACCCCCCCCCCCCCGGGCTGCCGTTTTAAACACGGTAGTCAACACTTTGATGGTAGGTGGTACTTTTGTTCAAGGGCACAAGGCCCCCGAGTCAATTCCCGGCCACTTGTGTAAGTGGCACCCCACCCAGGCCGAACCATCATGCACACCAATTAGTTGGCACTCGGCCAACATGACGAAATATGATTGGGATCGGGCACTAGAAACAAAATCAAGCTCAAGAAAAGAGTCCTAACAGGGCCATGGCCAACATCTTTGCCAACTACTTACAAGTAGTTACAAAAGACACGCTTGAAAATCAAGTCAGCCTTGGTATCTGCATGGCGCAGTCTGCCTCGCACTGTGGGATTATTGGTGCATATCCCAAACAAAGCCGTTTTCAACTCCCCTTGCAGCTCGGTGCAAAATGCTTGGTCATTTCTCAATTAACCATCGGCATTTTGGGGGTATTGAGGAGGCACCGCATACCACTTGCGACACATCCACATGCTGCGACGGGTGTTAACAACACAAGCAGCAACAACTGCAAAAGCAACAGCGGCAGTAGCAAGGTTGGCCGCCCAGAATTGGCGCAATCCAACACACATCTCCGATTGACACAAGATAGACGCATGCAAGATACAATGAAGAACCTTACATTCACGGCAGGCTTTGTGAGGTGCGCCATCACAAGAAAAGCATGTGTCAACGGGGTCCACCGATTTGGGTTCAGTGTACATCCGAGCCACCTCCCAATGCAGTCCTCGGTCCTCGGTGTGGAGGCCGGCTTGGAACGACTAAAGTACACAGTAGCTGCAGCCATTTCAGCAGCAACCACAATCTGTCAGGTGGCACTTGCAATATGCCCTTCACAACGCGTCGAGACAGGGCGCAATCCCTGACGGCTGATGGGTCCCCACCGCTTCAAAGTTGGGGGGCAAAATCAGAGGTGGCCCACAAGTGGGCCGGGTGGCTACATAAGCCCTGCCGCCTTGGGGGTCCCCACTGCTTCGGAGCGGGGGGCAGAATCAGAAGTGGCCAAAAGTGGGCCGGGTGGCTACATAACCCCTGCCGCCTTGGGGGTCCCAACTACTTCACAGCAGGGGGCAGAATCAGAAGTGGCCCACAAGTGGGCTTGGTGTCTACATAACCCGTGCCGCGTGGGGGGTCCCCACCGCTTCAAAGCAGGGGGCAAAATCAGAAGTGGCCCACAAGTGGGCCGGGTGGCTACATCACCCCTGCCGCTTGGGGGGTCCCCACCGCTTCAAAGCAAGGGGCAAAATCAGAAGTGGCCCACAAGTGGGCCGGGTGGCTACATAACCCCTGCCGCCTTGGGGGGTCCCCACCGCTTCAAAGCGGGGGGCAGAATCAGAAGTGGCCCACAAATGGGCCGGGTGGCTACATAACCCCTGCCGCCTAGGGGGTCCCCTGCGCTTAAGAGCGGGGGGTAGAATCAGAAGTGGCCCACAAGTGGGCCGGGTGGCTACATAACCGGGGTCCCCTGCGCTTCAAAGCGGGGGGCAGAATCAGAGGTGGCCCACAAGTGGGCCGGGTGGCTACATAACCCTTGCCGCCTAGGGGGTCCCCTGCGCTTAAGAGCGGGGGGCAGAATCAAAAGTGGCCCACAAGTGGGCAAAGTGGCTACATAACCGGGGTCCCCACCGCTTCAAAGCAGGGGGCAGAATCAGAGGTTGCCCACAAGTGGGCCGGGTGGCTACATAACCCCTGGGGTCCCCACCGCTTCAAAGCAAGGGGCAAAATCAGAGGTTGCCCACAAGTGGGCTGGGTGGCTACATCACCCCTGCCGCCTTGGGGGTCCCCACCGCTTCAGAGCGGGGGGCAAAATCAGAGGTGGCCCACAAGTGGGCTGGGTGGCTACATCACCCCTGCCGCCTTGAAGGTCCCCACCGCTTCAAAGCAGGGGGCAAAATCAGTGGTGGCCCACAAGTGGGCCGGGTGGCTACATAAACCCTGCCGCCTGGCAGGTACCACCACTTCAGAGCAGGGGGCAGAATCAGCAGTGGCGGCAGTCAAAAGTGGAAAAACTTATTTTTTTGGTAAACTTTTTACTTAGTAAAAAAATTAATTAATTTTTCTACTAAGTAATTTACTTAGTAGAAAAACCCACCCCCATAGGAAAACCTTAGCAAATATTTTTTCCTAAATTTTCAAACTTAGTAAAAAACTAAAGTAATAAAAATAAAAATAAATCTATTTTTACTAAGTTTTACCACGGACCCAAGGGCCCTGGGGAGCCGTGACCAAGCGCTCAGCGCTGCACCACCTGGGCCCTCACAGTAGCAGTCAAGGTGTGCCCCCGTTAGCAGCCCTGTACCACAGGTCTGTTCCTCAAGGTCAGAGTGTCCGTCTCTCTCTGCCCTGAATGGGTGGCAACCCAAACGCCCGGTCCCAAGGCACCGGGCATTCGGTTACCGGACCCACATTTTCTGTAGTGGCCTCAATGCAGGACTCCCCTGAGCCGCGACCAAGGCCCAGAATACTGAGCACACACAGCCCAACACGCACAGCCCTTGGAGAGAGAAGGTGTGCCACCACTGCTCAACCCAATACACACACAGATACGGCGGTACCTCTCGCCCGCCAGCCCCATGGTGGGGACTCCGGACTGTCATAAGTCCGGCACTTCGCTGAGCGGCGTGGGTGCCTGGTCTTTCCCACGACGCTGGCCCCGGTGCACACAGCGCTAAGGCCGAGGCAGAGGGGTCCACAGGCACACCATCCAAGTGGGGATGGTTGGGGAAGGTTGGCGAGAGTTGGTTAGATCAGTTGACGAGGGTTGTGGAAGGCTGTAAAGGATTGGCGAGGATTGCAGAGGGTTGGGGAGGGATCGGTGGGTGGGCCCATGGCGCACATACTTAAGGCCAGTCAGCCCTGTGGCCAAAAACATCAAGCCACCGCACCTGATGATTGATGCGGGTGTACTTACGTGGACGGCCTCACAAGGGCGTGGCAACATTTGACACCGTGCGCCAAACGTGCGCTTCAGCTGCAGATTATGAGCGACCAGCAAAGAGCTGTCCTGCACATCCGCAACGGCACTGGCCGTTCGATACCAGGAAGCCGGGACCAGACCTCCCTCTCTGCTCAGACCCAGCACACGTGTCTAATACACAAATTTGCTCTGTTTCCTATGCTCTTGCGTCCTCCGTCCACAGTACGGTTGTTCTCCTTCCATGCCCCCTGCTGGAGAATACGCTTTGGGGGCCCTGAGATGGCAGGGGTTACAAAGCCATGTTGAGTCCTGCCCACTCTGGGACCCCCAAGACAGTAGTCCTCCCTGCTTCAGGGACTGGAGACGGCAGGGCTGATGTAGCCATGTGGACTTCCACCCCCAACGCGGGGAGAAGTCCGAGGACGGCAGGGACTCCCCCATTGGATGACCTCTTGCTTATCCTGTTCGTACCCGCTTGACCGGCTGCACCTAAATCCCCGCATAAACACAACGTGGGAAGCATGGCGCCCACCCTCATGTGGGGTAGGGGAAGCCGCGGCTGTACGGGCACCCTTGACCTGCGGAATCAGGAGGGAACTGGCTGCGTCACCCTGTTTGGCTTTGGCCAAACCCCTGCACCGTTTACTACGTCCACCACCACTCGTGGATGCCCTCCCTTAATTCGCTCGTGGTGAGTGGCTCACATGGACCCCACACCCCGTTGCGCCCGTCGACCCTTGGCTGGATCTGGAGTTCAGGGGTAAACCAATCGCCCACTTGGCTGATCGCCCCCTTCCACCAAACATCCCAAATCAGAGGGGGTGGCCGGAGCTACATCCGCGAGGTTCATCAGTACGATACGATTGGACTCAACGGAACAAAGGGGAACATGTGGGAAACAGCACAGAAAGGGTGTGCAAGCAAGTGAGGGCAGGGAGGGCAAATGAGGGCAAAGGTCTGCGCATCAGATAAAACCTCCGGATCGTCGGTGCCCAAGAAATGTACGAGTGCCTTGATGTAGTCTTGGAAATAGGGGCTAAAGAGCTCCAGCGCCTGTTTTTTGTGGGCAGCGTTCATGAAAGCATTCATGAGCTGCACGGCAATGCTCTTCTCTAGTCCGGACTCCGCGTGCATGAGTTGACACAAGGGGTGCACGAGCATCGTGTTGAAGCAGGCCATGAACTGCCGGTGGCTCGACAGGAAATCACTGGTGGTCTGCACGACGGCCTGCAGATCAAAGACAACGCGCAACGCGTCGCACACGCCTCCGCAGTCCGCTTGTGCGCGGGCGACCCGGATGCGCCTCAACGTTGTCAATGCCCTGCCGCCGCACACCAGGCAATCAACGGCCACAGTCCATCAAAATACTGCGCTTGTATTACACTGGTCAAAGTTGACGTCGCACATCCTGCGACCTCAACCAACGCACCGCCAGGACCAGCCCAGGCATGCACTTGAAATGAGAGATGTGCCCCCCAACGGCCGCCAAGAGTGGTTGTCCACCCCGCTACAACGGCTCCCAGCCGCCCCCAAGTGCCCATCAATCGTTTTGCAAGTGCCAAGCGCTTGCAACGGCCAGTAACCGTTTTTCTCTTGTGGTGAGACCCCACAGTAGCCTCCCTCCCAGACAGGCATGGACATGGACCAGCCACCGTCAGTGCTAGTCCCGCACTGCACCAACACAGACAGACAACCTGCATCAATTCCTCTGAGGCCTCAGAGCTGCGCTGCGTATTCGCAGCCGCTGGTCCATCTTCCGATTGCTGCGCACCCTCCTCCTCCTCCCCCTCCTCCTCCTCCTCCCACAGTCGCCTCCACGCAGCCAGCGCACCCTCCAACACGTTCTTCAGCGTTCCCGCACATTCCACGAGCACCTCCTCGTGCCCCGCAATGCCAACCGTGTCCTCCGGAACCGCCGTCACGATTCTCTGCAAGGCCTCCACGTGGGACGTCTGCGCACTCGTGATGGGCTCCGTCTGAATGGCCCGGAGCAGGGGCACTGTCACTTGGTTGACCCACGTCAGGAACTCCGCGTCAAGGTCGGACGTGCCGCGCACGCAGACCACGGCAGACGCAAGGATGCTGCTGCAGCTCTTGCGGATGTCGGGCGAGAAGGCGTAGCATATCAATGGCAGCGCAGCCTGAAGCAACGCTTCTGCGTGGGGCTGCATGGCCTCCGGGTATCGGCCCATGAAAAAGGCGAGCGCAGCTCCAGCAGAGGCACGTTCAGATACTTGCGCCGTGTCTACGGCAACCTGCATTGAGGTGGAGAGCGCGGGCAGGGTGGCATGTGTGTGGGAAAGTAGCAGAGGGCGTACTTGCAGGCGAGGCCGGTGGTGAAGGCGGCGAAATGGCTGGTCCAGAGAAGGTGCGGGTGGTGATTGTGGGGGCGGCACTGCTGGCAACGGCACCAGCGGTAATACCGGTGGCCTTCATGCGGAAGACTGTGGAGGTGAATTGTGCGTGTGATGCTGCTGCTGGCAAGCGCCACAGTTGTGCACTGATTACGTGGATCGGTGTGACCCCCAGTGCTTGCACGTAACGGGCCATGCATCGGCGCATAGGTGACCGACTCTGCATGACGGCAACGACCGTCACCACCACCACCACCACCACCACCACCACCACCACCACCACCAACATGACCACGATGGCCACCATGACGACGCCGACGTTGCCACCGTTGCCGCCACTCAACGGTCGCAGAAATACCGTGCGAATCCTAAAGTTTTGCCGAATCCTTTTTGTTGTGCTTGGTGTTTTGATCTTCTTTATGCAAAAAGTTTGCAACGTCACCCAAAATCGGGGGGAAATATTGTATTTTTGCGATTTTTCTTCTGCAGAATTCAGTTTTGCGGCGCTGTTTTTGGTTGACTGAGTCCGAAGTTTTGTTATTTTCGTTTTTTTTCGGGCGTTTGGCCTCCTTTTGGGGGGGCAATTATGGTTCATTCATTGTGGTGCCACTGAAAAGGACCTGGGGTACCTTGAACTTTGGGATTGCAGTCCATTCCTACACAGGCATGGATCAGTTGGAATCTGGAATTGCAGTCCATAGCACAGACAATTACCAGCAAGCAAGTGTTTCAGATGATTCAGGCCGACCAGATTTTCAACGAACTAGTTCCAAATTCGTCCATAATAGTGCCCATGGCACATGAAATGCTCCCAACCACTTTTTGACAAAACCGCGGTTTGTAAATTCGCCTCGATAATACTGCACAAGGCACATCAAAAGCTGAAATAAGGGCACAGAAAGCTCTGCAGGAGCAAGGGGGGCGGGGGCAAAAAATCAATTCAGCGTTTTTGCGCGGAACTCATTTTTGCTAAGGGCATGCAGCTGAAAATCAACATTTTTTTGCGCTTCTTTTTTTTTGCGGTAAAACAACTTTTTTGGGGGGTAAAACTGCCACACCATTAATTATTTTCGCAAATAATTCGGATTCGCACAGTCTTATGGGGTGTGTACAGCCGCTCAAGCCTCCTTGCCACAGTTGCAACTAGAGGAGCAACGCATGCCACTCACAAATGGGAGGGGGCAAGAAAGGGGGGGGGGGGGGTGACACACTACATACCAGTCTCATACAGAGGGGTATAAGGCCACAACGCCAGAGGTCAGAGACGCCGCTGTCGGTGACAGAAAATGTTCTGCGTGGTCAAAAGCACATGGGTCGGCAGGGGGGTGTTTTGGGGAGGGGGTCTAGCAAGGCTCCCCATACCTGGGTTATATCCCATCCTGGTGAAAGTGGACATCGAGGGCAGAGAGGGGAAGGAGCAGCGATGCACCACGGCAACACCACGGCTGGGGGGATTTCGAGGGGGGGGGGGGGTTCCGCCGGGCGTGTTCGGAGGCGGTAGTGCCGGAAACGGAGAGCCCGGACCCTGCCCACAGTGTGGGCCCAATCATAGATGGCTTGTTGCAGGCCTTTCAGCCATCGGGCCAGGGCGAGTTGGGGGTCGATGTCCCTCCTGCGGAGCACCGAGCTCTGGAAATCGGCCGTATCCGCTGGGGATAGAGCCACGGGGCCCAGGTGGTACTCTGGCGTGCGAGAGACCGTATTGGGGCTAGGTTTGTCCAGCCGGGCCACCGGATGGCTGACGGTGAAGAGGAGGGGGACATGGTGGTCCGATAGGGTGCAAGACCGCACTGGGGCCTCTAGGAACTCCCAGCCACTGCGCGCGAGCACATGGGGGCCTCATTGAAATCCTAGCCCCCGACGTGTGAGCGCACTGGGGCCTCTAGGAACTCCCGGCCCCTGTGCATGAGCGCACTAGGGCCTCATTGAAATCCTGGCCCTTCTGCATGAGCATATTGGGGCCTCATTGAAATCCTAGCCCCCTGTGCATGAGCACACTGAGGCCTCTAGGAACTCACGGCCCCTGTGCATGAGCGCATTGGGGCCTCATTAGACTCATGGTCCCTATGTATTAGCGCACCGGGGCCTCATGGAACTCATGGCCCCCGTGCATGAGCGCACTGGGGCCTCATTGAACCCATGGCGCCTGTGCCTGAGCGCACCGGGGCCACATTGAACTCCTGGTCCCCGTACATGAGCGCACTGGGGTCTCATTAAAGTCATGGCCCCTGTGCATGAGCGTACTGAGTCTCCTTGGAATCCTCGCCCCTGTGCGTGAGCACATGGGGCCTTATTGAAATCACGGCCCCTGTGCGTGAGCACACTGGGGCCTCATTGAACTCATGGCCCCTGTACATCAGCGCACTGGGGTCATCATGAACTCCTAGCCCCTGTGCATAAGCGTACTGGGGCCTCACTGAAATTACGGCCCCTGTGCATGGGCACACCGGGGCCTCATTGGACTCCTGGGCCCTGCACATGAGCGCGCTGGGGCCTTGTGGAACTCATGGCCCTTGTACACGAGGGCACTGGGGCCCCATTGAACTCATGGCCCCTGTGCATCAGTGCACTGGACCTCGTTGGACCTCGTGAGTTTAATAAGGCCCCTGTGCACGAGCGCACTGGGGCCTCACTGAAATGCTGGCCCCTGTGCCTGAGCGCACTGGGGCCTAAATGAAATACTGGCCCCTGTGCATGAGCGCACTAGGGCCTCATGGAACTCGCGGCCCCTGTGCATGTGCGCACTGGGGCTTCATTTGACTCCTAGCCCCTGTGTGTGAGCGCACTGGGGCCTCATGGAACTCAGGGACCCTGTACACGAGCGCACTGGGGCCCACTGAAGGCCTGGCCCCTGTGCACGAGCGCATGAGCATCCTGGTGCCTCATTGAAGGCTTGGTGTGGTGTGGTGTGGTGTGGTGTGGTGTGGTGTGGTGTGGTGTGGTGTGGTGTGGTGTGGTGTGGCGTGGTGTGGTGTGGTGTGGTGTGGTGTGGTGTGGTGTGGTGTGGTGTGGTGTGCCGAAGGCGCTGTTACCAAAAGGCAAAAGGCCGGGATGTCTACCCACGGGTACAGGTAAACGGGCTGGGCTGTGTGTGTTGCGTGCGCGCTGTGCGTAAGTGTGTAGGCCTCGGCAGGGGGAGGGGGAGTCGGGGAGACCTGGTGAGTTCGCCTCTGGCGACCGCGCTTATTCCAGGAGCTCCCGCTGCACCCCTTCCCTTTCTGCTTGCTGGTGCAGGCGTAGCTCCTGCAACGCCCACACCTGGTGCTGCCCGGGCCCAGGCGGGCCTTCAGCAGTGTGGCACGCGCCTTGGCGTGGGCGTACCAGATCCGTATGGACTCCTCCACGACGTGGCGGAGGAACTCCGTGCCCAGCGAGTGGGGCCCTGTACACTCCAGGTGGGCCAGCTGCATGGAGGGGGTCCGCAGGGCTGCCGCCCACTGCTCCAGCACAGTCGGTTCCCACAGCTGGTGACGCACTGGGGCCGCCCGTGGCCCCACCTTCTGGTCGAGCCACGCTGCGAGGCGCCGGCGGGCTGGCCCCCACTCGTGCGATTGAGCCGAGCAGGGCCACAGGTGGGGCGCCGTCTCAGGCTGTGTCCCGCACAGGAGGCACGTTGTATCCAGCACCGTGCCCCGGTGGGAGGAACGGTGGGCTAGGACGGCCATGGTCGGGACGTTGTCTATGCGATGCGCCGTGATGTGGCGCTGCTGGTCGTGGTCGAACCAGTCCAGGGGGAGGCCCCCCCCTGGCATGAAGTTTACCCCCCAGCGGGCCTCGTAGATGGCTTGCGCCGGTATGGAGGCCCGGTCCTGCAACCAGTCACTCAGCGCCGTCGGGGAGAGCTAGCACTGGTCGCGGAAGGGCACTGGGGGGATAAATGAGTAGGGGCGCCTGAGGGGCCACGTGAGGTCTACCTCCGGCGGCTCGCGCGTCGCTGCGTCCACACGGACGTTGAGGTCCGTGATCCAGTGCGACAGTGTGGTCACCACATTGATGGCAGACCTCGGGGAGAGGCGCTGCCCCCCCAGGACGGTGGCGTAGAGGTGGTGGATGCCATCTCCGCAGTGCCCTCCTTCCTGGTACGTGCGGAGGGCCCCCACTGCTGCCTCCGAGTCCGGCACCAGCCAGTAAATCCCCTGCTGTGTCGCCAGCCGGCGGTCATACGAGAGGAGGGCCATCGCCTCCCCCTCCTGGGAGGTGCCCACTCCTGAGGCCACCTGGGCCTGATACTCCCCAGGCCCGCTCTGGACGACCCCGGCCATGGCCATACCCGCCTGCGTGGCCCCTGCATCCACCGCCACGACACTGCCTCGGAGGGTCGCCAGCGCAGGCAGGTCATGGAACCAGACGCCCGGGCGAGTCTCAGGGGCCAACACTCGCGGGGGGCTGGTCGCCCGGCCGTGTGGCGCCAGGAGGGCCATGTCCCCATGGTGCTCCCTGAGGTGGGTGCGCAGGGCCTGGTGTAGCTCCGCTGGCACTGACCCCACCGTATCGAGGGAGTAATAGAGGGGCCCCTTGTGCGGGTGCCCCGGGCATTTGTGCGCCATGCACTCCGCTGAATATTGGAAGCGCGCCACCGCCGCCGGGGCTATGGCGATCCACGGAAACGGCGGCAGCGTCGAGGTGACCGTCACGAGAGGGGCCTGCGATGTGCTGGCCCAGTTCCAGTAGTGGTGTGGTGTGGTGTGGTGTGGTGTGGTGTGGTGTGGTGTGGTGTGGTGTGGTGTGGTGTGGTGTGGTGTGGTGTGGTGTGGTGTGGTGTGGTGTGGTGTGGTGTGGTGTGGTGTGGTGTGGTGTGGTGTGGTGTGGTGTGGTGTGGTGTGGTGTGGTGTGGTGTGGTGTGGTGTGGTGTGGTGTGGTGTGGTGTGGTGTGGTGTGGTGTGGTGTGGTGTGGTGTGGTGTGGTGTGGTGTGGTGTGGTGTGGTGTAGTGTGGTGTGGTGTGGTGTGGTGTGGTGTGGTGTGGTGTGGTGTGTTAGGTGTGGTGTGGTGTGGTGCGGTGCGGTGTGGTGTGGTGTGGTGTGGTGTGGTGTGGTGTGGTGTGGTGTGGTGTGGTGTGGTGTGGTGTGGTGTGGTGTGGTGTGCCGAAGGCGCTATTACCAAAAGGCAAAGGCCGGGATGTCTACCCACGGGTACAGGTAAACGGGCTGGGCTGTGTGTGTTGTGTGCGCGCTGTGTGTAAGTGTGTTGTTGCATAGCCGGACCAGTGCACTTGCGCACTTGGCCGACACTGCCCTGCCGACGCCTGCGCGCAGTCACACAGGGTCTCATGGGTCCACTGCACCCTGCGTGCCGCGCTGCACCATCTGTGCTGTTTGTGTGGTGCTGCACTGCTTGGTGCTGTGCACTACACTTGCACTGCTTGGTGCTGTGCACTATACTGCACTGTGTGCGCCCTGCTGTACTGTTGTTTTGGGCAGAGGGCAGTGGGCATTGTAACGCACTGCCACGCCGCCTGAGGGCCGTGGGCATCGGAAATCTCGCTTCGCACTGCCTCATTGCCTGGGGGCAGTGGGCAGTGGTACTCCTGCCGTACACTGCCTCGCTGCCTGGGGCAGTGGGCAGTGGAACTCCTGCGACGCGCTGCCCCACTGCCTGGGGGCCGTGGGCAGCGCTACTCCTGCAATACACCGCCCCAGTGCCCGGGGGCAGGGGGCAGTGGATCTCCTGCAATGCACTGCCGGACTGCCTGGGGGCAGTGGGCAGTGGACCTCCTGCAATACACTTCCTCACTGCCTGGGGGCAGTGGGCAGTGGACCTCCTGCAATGCACTGCCTCACTGCCTGGGGGCAGTGGGCAGTGGACCTCCTGCAATAAACTCCCTCACTGCCTGGGGACAGTGGGCAGTGGACCTCCTGCAATATAGAGCCCCACTGCCTGGGGGCAGTGGGCAGTGGACCTCCTGCAATACACTGCCCCACTGCCTGGGGGCAGTGGGCAGTGGACCTCCTTCAGTACACTGCCTCACTGCCTGGGAGGAGGAGGAGGAGGAGGAGGAGGAGCGCCTGCCGTGGTCCCACGTACGGTGAGCCGTGGCGTCGTCCCTCGGGGGCCCCACGCAGGCTCTGCCGAGGGAGTCCTCCGTCTTACCTCCGCTAGAGTAAGACGAATCTCGTCGCACACCTGAGAACGCTCCTCCCAGCAGGCCGTCTGGGTCACAACGCCGGTGTACGACAACGCTACGGTCCGATCTGCTCTCCGGTCCCGGCCACCGACTGCCCCGAACTGTCCTGGATCCACCCGAGTCAGCGTTCCAAGATCAACGTGAGCTGAGAAAGTGTGGGTCTCCCGGGGCATCACCCCCGACTTGAAAACGTCGCCGGGCTAAATAGAACGCGGCCCAGCACAACTATGCGCACTGCCGGCGGGCTGAGTACCGCCGGCGTCGCGAGCACGGTCACGCCACACGATCACGCGCACCGCCGGTGGCCTGAGTACCCCCGGGTTCTGTGAGTGCGGGACGTGCGTCACGGCCATAGCACCACGGTGGTGCACCGCCGTGGAGGTCACCGACGACGCCCGGCCGCAAAGGCCGAGCCCAAACGACGAGCCCTATGATACGTGCACCGAGACGGCACGTGACCGAGAAAATGGCACCACGATGGTGCCCGAGCGAGACGGCGACGTTCGCCGATGGCACGTGAGGCGGTGAGTACCGCCGATGACACGTCACCTCTGCACGGGGTGTCACGGAGGTTGGCGGAGCGCCAGGTGCAGACCTCGCCATGGTGCCTCGTGTATCGGCCTGGAGGATACACCATGGCCAGGCTGGCGCACGAAGACCGTCTGGGCAGCACCACGGTGGTGCTCTGCCCTGAAGGTTGCGCCACGACGGCGCATGCGGACGTTGACTGCACCACGGCGGTGCCATGTCACTGAACCGGCGCCACGTCGGCGCAGGGCTGTCTGGGCAGCGCCACGGTGGCACTCTGCCCTGAGGATTGCGCCACGATGGCGCACGTGCACGTTGGCGGCACCACGATGGCGCTCTGCCACCGAACTGGCGCCACGGAGGCATAGGACGGCACCACGATGGTGCCCCACCACTGAGCACGCGCCATGTCGGCGCAGAGCTGTCGGGGCGCGGGCCACGGTGGCGCACTGCCCTGGAGGTTGCGCAGCAACGGCATACCTGTACGTTGGCTGCACCACGGCGGCGCCCTGCCACATAGCGCCATGGTGGCGCTATGCCATGGGGGCGGCGCCACGACGGCGCACTCGTGCGCAGGCTGCACCACGGTGGCGCTCTGCTGCTGAGCTGGCGCCATTCAGGCGCTCCGTCCTGGAGGAAAGGGCGGGAAGGGGCATGGGGGGGAGAGGGACGACGAAAATCGGACGACCTGCCGGTTTCCCGGCAAACACGTGGCCGTTGCCTGGCTGTGCTTGTGGGCAATCCGTCCCACAGCTACCATCCTGAGGGTTTTTATCCTGGTGCCAAGCCACCAGATATCGAGGAGGTGCACTGTGTATGGCAGTGGTGCATCTGCCCCTCACAGGCTGCACCTCTGGCCCAGAGAGAAGCCCTGGACGGGTGGCGGGCGGGGTGGGCCCGGCCTGACGAGGCTGGGGGCAGTGGGCAGTGGACCTCCTGCAATACACTGCCTCACTGCTTGGGGGCAGTGGGCAGTGGACCTCCCGCAATACACTGCCCCACTGCCTGGGGGCAGTGGGCAGCGGACCTCCTGCAATGCACTGCCTCACTGCCTGGGGGCAGTGGGCAGTGGAATTCCCGCAGTACACTGCCCCACTGCCTGGGGGCACTGGGCAGTGGACCTCCTGCAGTACACTGCCTCACTGCCTGGGGGCAGTGGGCAGTGGAACTTCTGCAATGCACCGCCTCACTGCCTGGGGGCAGTGGGCGGTGGACCTCCTGCAGTACACTGCCCCACTGCCTGGGGGCAGTGGGCAGTGGAACTCCTGCAATACACTGCCTCACTGCCTGGGGGCAGTGGGCAGTGGAACTCCTGCAATACACTGCCGCACTGCCTGGGGGCAGTGGGCAGTGGAACTCCTGCAATACACTGCCCCATTGCCTGGGGGCAGCGGGCAGTGGACCTCCTTCAGTACACTGCCTCACTGCCTGGGGGCAGTGGGCAGTGGAATTCCCGCAGTACACTGCCCCACTGCCTGGGGGCAGTGGGCAGTGGATCTCCTGCAATATACTGCCTCACTGCCTGGGGGCAGTGGGCAGTGGACCTCCTGCAGTAAACTGCCCGGCTGCCTGAGGGCAGTGGGCAGTGGACCTGCTGCAACGCACTGCCCCAGCGCCTGCGGGCAGTGGGCAGTGGACCTCCTGCAGTACACTGCCTCACTGCCTGGGGGCAGTGGGCAGTGGACCTCCTGCAATACACTGCCCCACTGCCTGGGGGCAGTGGGCAGTGGAACTCCTGTAATACACTGCTTCACTGCCTGGGGGCAGTGGGCAGTGTAACTCCTGCAATGCACTGCCTCACTGCTTGGGGGGCAGTGGGCAGTGGAACTCCTGCAATGCACTGCCTCACTTCCGTGGGGCAGTGGGCAGTGGACCTCCTGCAGTACACTGCCCCACTGCCTGGGGGCAGGGGGCAGTGGACCTCTTGCAGTATACTGCCTCACTGCCTGGGGGCAGTGGGCAGTGGACCTTCTGCAATACACTGCCCCACTGCCTGGGGGCAGTGGGCAGTGGACCTCCTGCAACACACTGCCTCACTGCCTGGGGGCAGTGGGCAGTGGACCTCCTGCAACACACTGCCTCACCGCTTCGGGGCAGTGGGCAGTGGAAGTCCTGTGATACACTGCCTCACTGCCTGGGGGCAGTGGGCAGTCGAACCCCTGCAGTACACTGCCCCACCGCCTGGGGGCAGTGGGCAGTGGACCTTCTGCAATACACTGCGCGACTGCCTGGGGGCAGTGGGCAGTGGACCCCCTGCAATACACTGCCCCACTGCCTGGGGGCAGTGGGCAGTGGACCTCCTGCAATACACTGCCTCACTGCTTGGGGGCAGTGGGCAGTCGAACTCCTGCAGTACACTGCCCCACTGCCTGGGTGCAGTGGGCAGTGGACCTCCTGCAATACACTACACCACTGCCTGGGGGCAGTGGGCAGTGGACCTCCTGCAGTACACTGCCTCACTGCCTGGGGGCAGTGGGCAGTGGAACTCCTGCAATGCACTGCCTCACTGCCTGGGGGCAGTGGGCAGTGGACCTCCTGCAGTACACTGCCCCACTGCCTGGGGGCAGTGGGCAGTGGAACTCCTGCAATGCACTGCCTCACTGCCTGGGGGCAGTGGGCAGTGGACCTCCTGCAGTACACTGCCCCACTGCCTGGGGGCAGTGGGCAGTGGACCCCCGCAGTATACTGCCTCACTGCCTGGGGGCAGTGGGCAGTGGACCTCCTGCAATACACTGCCCCACTGCCTGGGGGCAGTGGGCAGTGGACCTCCTGCAGTACACTGCCCCACTGCCTGGGGGCAGTGGGCAGTGGAACTCCTGCAGTACACTGCCCCACTGCCTGGGGGCAGTGGGCAGTGGAACTCCTGCAATACACTGCCCCACTGCCTGGGGGCAGTGGGCAGTGGACCTCCTGCAACACACTGCCTCACTGCCTGGGGGCAGTGGGCAGTGGACCTCCTGCAGTACACTGCCTCACCGCTTCGGGGCAGTGGGCAGTGGAAGTCCTGTGATACACTGCCTCACTGCTTGGGGGCAGTGGGCAGTCGAACTCCTGCAGTACACTGCCCCACCGCCTGGGGGCAGTGGGCAGTGGACCTTCTGCAATACACTGCCCCACTGCCTGGGGGCAGTGGGCAGTGGACCTCCTGCAACACACTGCCTCACTGCCTGGGGGCAGTGGGCAGTGGACCTCCTGCAACACACTGCCTCACCGCTTCGGGGCAGTGGGCAGTGGAAGTCCTGTGATACACTGCCTCACTGCTTGGGGGCAGTGGAGGAGGAGGAGGAGGAGGAGGAGGAGGAGGAGCGCCTGCCGCGGTCCCACGTACGGTGAGCCTTGGCGTCGTCCCTCGGGGGCCCCACGCAGGCTCTGCCGAGGGAGTCCTCCGTCTTACCTCCGCTAGAGCAAGACGAATCTCGTCGCACACCTGAGAACGCTCCTCCCAGCAGGCCGTCTGGGTCACAACGCCAGTGTACGACAACGCTACGGCTCGATCTGCTCTCCGGTCCCGGCCACCGACCGCTCCGAACTGTCCTGGATCCACCCGAGTAAGCGTTCCAAGATCAACGTGCACGGAAGATGTGGGTCTCCCGGGGCATCACCTCCGACTTAGAACGCCGCCAGACAAGGAGCGCGGTCCGGCACGACTGCGCGCAGCACCGGAGCGGTCCGGGCGCGTGAGGTCGAGGACGGGTCACGGGCGGGGACAGGGCCACGGGGCGGGCCGACCCATGGCCACCTGCATGTCCTTAAAGACCGTGCGGGGTCCTTGGGAAGCCGCAGTGAGGATGGCCGAGAACGCAGAATGTAGTGCGGCACACCACGAGGGGATCACATCTCCACAGAGGCCGGCTTCCAGGCTCCGTCCATTGCCACCGTAATGGATGGCCCAGAGGCGGCGTCGACCTGGGAGATGAGGGGCAAGCCCGTGCCGTCCGAGACTGTCCAAGATGATCACGTCATGGGGATTCTGCTCAATCTCCTGCTACATGGTCGGCGGAATCTGGTTCGACCCGTTGTACACATACAGGACGCGGTACGGACTGTGCTTGCTCCGGGTGGAGATGACGGACTTCACCTTAGGGGCCAGGAGGAGGTCCCCTGATAGCCAGAGTCCTAGGAGGACGTCCCAGGCCGGCCACCTGCCCGAGCCGGGCGTTGGGGCCCAGTTGGCTACGTGATACCACTCTGGCGGTGGGTCGTTGGCGAGGGACTGGTTAACGGGGGCCCGCGGTAGGGGAGAGAGGTGGTCGGCAAGAGGTAGAACGGGCACCGCGTGCCGCTTATGTAGGAGAACGGTAGTGAGAACGACATCGCAGAGTAGGCGACGGAGACGCGCAGGACGCAGACCTCTGTGCAGCAGGGCATCCCTGTGTGGCGTGGAGATGGCTCCGAGACGACCAACAGTGTAGGTTGCGATGGTGTGGTGGGCCGGGGAGCCATCCACAGCCAGTATGAACGGCTCGTCCCCCCAAAGGACGAGGGTGCCCCAAGCAGTGGGCGTACAGTGGCGCCAGGCATGGCACCTCTGAGAGAGTCGGGCCGCAAGCCACCGATGGTAGTGGGCGCGGATGAGCGGGTCTAGCGGGCACGAGAGGATATGGTCCCCGGAGGCGGGCATGGTGCAGAGGGGGCAGGACGTATCCCTTGGGGGGAACAGGGAGAGGCGGATGCCGGTGACCGTGAGGTGATCCCCCCATGTGACGAGACCGTGGCTGACGATGTTGGCGTACTCGTTGAGGTCGGGGAGGCGTTGTGGCGGGGGGGACGCAGAGAAGGCGTGGTGGGAGGCGAGCAAGGCGCGGCGCGCGTGGGGCACGGCGTCGTGGACCTGGAGGCCCGCGTGGGAGAAGCAGACGCGGGGTTTCTGTAGGGGGCCGAGCCATCCCACGGCGTCCGGGCAATTGTCCGCAGCTTGCCCTGCCGCTTCGTCCACCCGGTCCAGCAGGGTATCGAGCCAGGTGCCGGCGATATGGGAATAGAGGTGATGGGGAGGGGCATGACCGTGGGCCATGTCGCGACACGATCTTATGAGATCTCCCTGCAGCGAGTCTTCCGGCTCGCGGCGCCCTTCCTGCGCCGTGATGTACCCTTTGCAGTCCGCGAAGTGCCACGCACCGGATCGGAAGCCGATGGCAGGGTCGGCTGAGGGCCCCTTGGCGGCGAGGGCCACCCATGCCGTGTACAGCTCCGCCGTGTAGGCGTTGTCCAGCCTCAAGGGGATGGGGACGGGGTACACCTGGTACCGGAGGGTGACGGGGCAGAACACCGCCACTGCCCCGCCGCAGCGCCGGGTCTTCGGGCACCACGACGCGTCGTGGAGGATCCCATAGTTCTCAGGGAGCCAGGAGAACGTGGGGACGGTCGCAGTCACCGCTTGGCAGCGTCTAACCGGGGGGACGGTGCCGACCGGCGGAGTGGGGCGGGGCGAGGCCCGGGGCCACCCCTTGCGTCGCGCGTCCTCTGTACTGCGATGGCCCGCAAGCATCCACGCGTGGGTGTCCTGGACCTCGAGTCCGGGTGACGACAGGGCCAGCACATGGGGGGTGTGGTGTGGCAGATGGCTGTCAGGGGGTAAGTGGATGGCGATGTCGCACCGGTGGCACAGGGCAACAAATAGATCGTGGTCCGTGGGGTGTGCGGTGCACCGGAGTCCGAGCTCCGGGGTGAGGCAGGGCTGGGAAGGATGGAACCGCCAGAGGGCAGTGAGGAGCCCGTGGCGCGTGGACCGGCAGACCAGGGAGTTGGGGTGGTTCAGGTGTCGGATGTAGACGCCGAAGAAGTTAGTAAACCCAACGACCGGTGCCGGGGGTATACCGACTCCCCCTTCGGGGACCTCACGGAGGAAGTGAGCAGAGGCGGAGAGGGTCCACCCAGCGGTGGCGCGCATGGCCGAGGCGGTCATGGCGTCCAGCACGCGCAGGGCCCCGTAGGAGGGGGGGCGGACACTGGTAAACCAGTTGACCGTCCCATGACACTTGGCAGTATACATGGCGAGGGGGTAGTGGGCGGGGAGTCGTGGGGCGCGGAGCGCCCGGCACGCAGCGCGGGCGCCCGAGAACAGGCGCCGGGAGTCGACGGGATGGAAGAGGTGGGGAAGGGCATGGCGGCCAAGGACGCGGACGTAGTCCTGGCTCGTGGCACATCGCACGGGGTGACCATTGAGGTATACCGTGTCGTTGAGGAAATAGACCTGACCATCGCGCATGTCGGTGCCGATCAAGACCGTTTTTGTTGGGTCTGAGTGGAGGTTGGTGAGGCGGCCCGCTCTCTCAATGCCGCTGGCGAGGGCGGGCAAATGGCAACGGTCGCCGGGCAGCCACTGGGTGTCATCCATCAGGAGAACCCGGTTCAGCGGGCCCGCGGGGGTGTCGGTGGGGGGGACGGAACGGCAGGCTTCGTGCCCCCGAACTTCGCCATATATGCAGTTCTTCATGCCGGACACGGGGCATCCTTGCCCCGTGCCGGCCCCCAGCCGGGTGGAGGACGGAGAGCGTCCGTCAGCTCCCCCCATGTGCACCTCAAGGGCGCGGTCATGGTGCTGAAGGGTCGCGGCGTCGGCTGGGGAGATCCCTGCGGCGGTGAGGACGGCGTACTCGGTGGTGTGGTTGATGGAGCCATACGCGTGGCGGACATCGTCCGACAGGACCCACGCTTCGAGGCGTCTGCGCCAGCGGTCCCACCATACATCGTGTAGGACGCGGAGTAGCTCCACGGAGGAGCAGTGCGGGGACATCCCGAACTGGTAGGGCGGCAGGATGCCGTTCTGAACCAGGCGGGGCTGGTAGTGGTCTTTGATGAGGGCAGCCGTGAGTTTCCATATCGTGGCCAGATTGGTCAGCGGTCTGCCGTTTGCAATGGGGCCGTGCGGCGTCTTTTTCGGAAGGTTGATGAAGTCTGCAGAGTGTGCCTGGGGCACGGGCACCCCACGGAGAATACTGTTGATCAGGCTCACGATCGCCGCAAACTGGGCATCCTCCAATTGTCCGAACAGCCGGTACTCCAGTAAGTCGTGGTACGGCACAGTGGCCGCCGCCCGGCGGATGATGGCCCGCAGGTTTGCGGTGGTGGCGTTGGGTGGTGGGCCGAGCGGCCTTTCCTCCCATCCCGTGATGGTCCGGACGCGCGCGAGTGAGAGCGCCTCAAGAGGGGCAAGGTGCCTTTGGCGCAGCTGGTCCAACGCAACGGCGGCTTGTTGATGAAGAGGTACTGGGACGCCCACCACGTAGACCGGATCCGCTGGGGGTACGTAGCGCGCCCCCAACGTGCGGCGGTAGTCCACTTTGGTGGGTTGGCCAGGGGCAGCGGGTAGGGGCGCCAGCCCTACATCCTTCTCCAGAAGGAGAACGTCCCAGGCCGCTCGGATGCGTTCTTTGAGGCGGGCGACCTCCACGAGGTGTGACGATTGGGACGCCCAATCCGGGTAGGCGAGCGTGTAGCGTCGAAGGTTGGTGACGTGGACACGTACCGTCGACGGTACCGGCTGGCTGGGGACGGGGGGCCCGTAGGCAGCCGTAGCCGCGGTGTATAGCGCTGAGGTCACCTCGGTATAGCGTGGCTGCGCTTCGGGCGCGCCCGGGGGCGGCGTAGCGAGTTCGGCCCGAAAGGTGTCGTTGAGGGTGCGGAGCTGGCTGGCGAGGGGCTCCCGCGGGATGGGGAAGCGGCCCTTTTTCGAAGGGCATACCAATTGGGGCGCTGGCGGGAGGTCATGGAGGGTGGCAGTCACGGGTAGGTGGTCAGATGGGAAACTGGAATCGGAGCGCACCTCCGTGGTGTGGGCTGCTTCCGAAGGGGTGCGGAGGAAGATGTGGTCCAGGGCACCGGCGAAACCTTGCGGGCTCACCCACGTGGGGGCCTCCGCAAGGGGGCGTAGACGGCGCATCCCAAGGCGCGTGAGCGTGGGGAGGACGAGGTCACAGAGGGAGGCAGGGGAGACAGGGAGGTGCGAGACCCAGCGGCAGTTGGCGTTCAGGTCCCCTGTCAGGACAACCACTCTAGCCGGGGTGAGGAGGAGGTACGGGTACACCCAATCCAGGATTTCTTGGAGGGTGTCGAGGTTCCCGTCGGCGGGGAAATACACGTTGGCGTGGCAGTGGGTCACGCCAGCCATGGTGAAGTGCGTGACGAGGGCTCGTCCCGACGGGTGGGCGCTGTGGCCGGTCACGACCAGGTCCGGGGTCCTGTAGAGGAGGGTGGCACATCCCCCAGCTATTCTTGCAGGTGCCTGGATGGTGTGGTACAGGGGGTGCACCCGTTGGATGATCAGGGGCCCCGCTTCTTGAACATGCAGGGTTAGCGGGTACTGGCACTCGCGCACCAGGACGTCCAGGGCGCGGAGCTTGGGTCGCAGGGACATCTGCACGTTGAGGGTCATCACGTCTGGGCGGGGCGACACGTGGCCGGTGGGGGGGGGACCAGGGCAGGAGCCGGCGGCGGTGGAGTGCTGGGTTAGCTTGCGGTCCACGGCTGCGGGGAGGGCGCAAGGTAGGCCTCGCACCCACTTGCGGAGGTGCCGGTGGTGGTACGTGGCCGCCATCGCCAAGACACTGGCCCGGGTGAGGCCTGTGGCTGTGATGGAGACGCGGCTGTGTAGGGATTGTGGGAGGACCACGTGGTGATGCTCGGGCAAGATGAAGGAGGTGGGTGGCAGGCCCTTGCGGCAGAGCTGCAACTGATGGGAGCCCGTCACCTGCACACAGTGCACGGCGCCCACTAACGACAGAACGTTACGGGGCCAGGGGTCCGCCCCGCTGCACGCCCGGTAGTAGTGCACACCCACCGGCAGGTGCAGGCACATTTCGAGGGCATAGGGGGGCGTGATGAACTGGGCAGTGCCCGAGGCCGGTACCGGTACCAGGCCCCATTCTCTGGGGGGGGAGCTGGGAGTGTATGCGCCCAGGTGCAGGTCCCGGACATGGGGGACGCCGTCGAGGTGGGAGTGGCGGAGCTGAGACACGGCGGCAGGGATGTCCTCGTTGCGCCCCGCCATGTCCCGGGTTACCGGTCCCGCGGACGCCGACCGAAGTACGGCTGGTAGCGCTGGGGGTCGGCTGGGGGGCTCCAGGGCGGGGGAGCGTAGGGGTTGTGGGCCATGGCCACTCGGGGGTCGTGGGGGTCCCCCGAGTACGGGTAGGGCAGGAGGGGGGCTGCTGCATGGTGGTCGTGGCGGCTGGAAAGCGCTTGTGGCTCATCGCGGTACGCGCTGCGACGCCTCGGCGGCGGGCTGTCGCGGCGATGGCCTGGGCTGCGGCGGCGGGACGGGGACCGGTCCGAGCGGCGGGGGCTGTACCTGCGCTGATATTTGGAGTCTGGTTCTCCGTCCGATCCCGACGTTGCCGTAAGGTCCACCTGATCGTCAGGGTCCCGTGGACGGCGCTGCTTCCCGCGGCTTCCCCGATGAGTCTTCCGGGGCGGACGGTCTCGGTCAGGGTCAGGCACCCAGGGCGTAAACGGTTGTTTCTTCGATTCGGCCCACGTCACTCGCCAGCCACGAGCCGTGTGTTGCCTCGTCAGTCGCATGCCGCGCTCGTACTCCGCTGGTCGGATTCCGACGATTGTGAACTTGGATGTATGGTTCAATTGTTCTTCAGTAATGGAGGAAAGGCCTGCACCAAATTTATCCCGAAGGATACCACCGAGGAGTCCTGCATCAACTTCACCGGACGGCGGATCGTCGACTTCTTGCCAGCCGACCCACAGGGCTTTCGAGTAAACTTGCGGATCGATTTTTTGGGGTGTATACCCCTTCTTTTTCGCTGCGCCCTGTGCCTGGTTGGCGGCTGCAGCTTCTGATGGGGAGGTGGCTGGGCTGGCGGAAACCTGCTGGACTGCAGGGGGGTTGGAGAGGAAGGAGCGCAGGACTTCCGCGATGCCGGGCAGGCTGGGCGCGTGGCTGTGGACCCAGGCCCACTGCTCCCGTATCGGCGACTGCGGGAGGGTGTTGACCTTCGCGCCGTACTGGCGGAAGAGCTGGAGGTGGAGCGCGTGCGCAACCTCGTCCTCACAGCCCTTGGGGATCTCCGGGATCCACTCCAGCAGGTCGGTCAGGGCGGCATCGGCAGGCGACGGCAGAGACGGCGGCGGCTGGGCGGTCGCGCCCGGTGCCCGAAAGGCAGAGACCGCCCTCGGCTTAGGGATCGGTTCCGGGACTGCGAACGACAGTTCGGGCGCACGCGCAGGGGCCTCCGGGACCGGCACGGCGCCTGGCGCGGCCATAGCCCTACGGAGGACGTCGGCCAATTCCTCGAGGTTGGGTGCCTGGGGCGAGGTGAGAACTGCTGCGGCGAGGATGACCGGCACGAGGACCAGGAACTGCTGAGAGCCGGGGGGGGGCAGCTCGAATGAAGCCGGAACGGTACTGCGCAGGGCGTTGGCGAATGCCGGCGGCGTGGACTGGAGGCCGTGGAGTCTGGTGGCGATGGACAGGAGGGGGGGTACCGACCTGATGAAGTTGTTGAGCCTAACGGCTTCGGTCTGCCGCTGTGCCGCGGCGCAACGCTGGGCCTGCTGCTGGGCATTATCCCGTTCGGTGCGCACCGCGTCCAGATCCCGCGTGAGGGACTCCAGGTCGCCCCGTGCCACGGCCAGCTCCCGTCGTTGGGCCTCATACTCGTCATGCAATTGAGCGTAGTCGGTGGAGTAGGCCGTGACATCCAGGTCCGGGACGAAAGGCTCCCCCACCTGGGAGGGGCTGGGGGGGGCCGACTCGACGGCCGGGGCCGGTGACTCCGGAGGCGTGGGGTCTGCGGCAGCCGGTGGTACCTGGGAGGCAGGCTCTGGGAGATTGAAAGAAAGCCTTGTCTGTTCGGGCAACAGTGATGAAGGCGATGGTTCGGACCCTGAGGGGGTGGGCTTGCCCTGGGCCTTGTACAGGGCTGACGCTGGGGTGAACGCCGCCGTGGCGAACAGAGTGCCGGCGGGGCTGGGCGCCGCTTGCCCTTTGGTGAGGTAAGGTGCGTGGCTGGGCGGCGTGAGCGGGGGCGGGTTGGCGGTGTCGGCGATGCCGGCCTGCAGCAGGGCGAAAGTGGGGGCTGTGGCCCAGGAGTGCTCGCCAGCCTGCTCGATCTGATGCAGCAGCTCCACGCTGCGGATCGGCAAGATCGAGCACTCGAGCAGCGGCCGCAGCTGCTCGGGGGTCCACATGCCCTTGTTGGCGAGGGCGGGGGGTGTGGGAACGGGGGCTGGCGTGTACTAACCTGTGAGGCAGACGGAGGAGGCCCACGCTAGGAGCCAGAACTTCAGCGGGACGAGGTCTGCTGTCGGGATGTGGGCTGCCTGCAGGACCGCATGCACGTCGTTGGGTAGCGCCCAAAAGGCCGCAACTACCTCTCGGGTGCGGAGGCGGTCCCATGACGGTCTGAGGTGGGGGGCAAGGAACTGGCTGATGGGCTTGTGGATCTTGTGGGAGACCTTCTGGCTTTGGATGTCCGGAGGGCCGGCAGTGTCGACGGGCGGTGGCTGTTCGCGGGCTGTGTACAGGCCCTTGAAGACTTGGTTGCGGAGGCGTGACGCCGAAATTGGGGCATGGCTTGGGCTCCACCGCGTGACGAGAGCCGCTGTGAGGGCCTCAGGGTCCTTGGAGATATACTCCAGCAGTGGGCCTCCTTGTACCAGCGACAGGGGGACGTGTTCGATGACCTTCGTGTCAGACGGGCCTGCGGCGACCGTTACGGTGGCTGTGAGCAGGAGCCCCCGCGGCGTCCACACCCCTGTCACCGCTGTAATAGCCTGGATGTCGCCGTTGGCAGCCGTCCATCGCAGGGCATCACACAAGTCAGCCAGGGCGGGGTCGGTGGCCTGGATAGCCGTATCTGCCGCTTCCAGTGCGTCATCCTTCAGCATGTCCAGTTCTCGCAGCAGACGGTCAGCATCGTCGGACTGGGCGATGTCCATCAGAAACATGGGGAACGGCCCCTGACGAATGGCGCCGCCTCGACCGGTGTCGGGGGCGGGAGAGGGGGTGTCCTGGGACGGTGTTGAGCGGTCTGACATGGTAGCTGTGGCGAGAAAAGAGCGGGTGGCCTGTGGCCGCAATATGTTGGGGGGGGGGGGCAGATCGAGGTGTCGGCAAACGGAGGTGCACTGACATCATAGGCAGCCCCAGTCGGATGGGGCGCGCAGGAGAGAAACAAGGGGTACCACGAGCGTGGCCATAGTGTGACAAAACAAAGAGCATGGCGCGATGGCGCGGAGTAACATGGGGCCGCCTGGCGGACCGGGTCGGTGAGCGGGGGTCCCAGGACACACAGGGCGGGGGTGCGAGGGGAGCACCGCGCTGGCGCGTGGTGCTGCAACCCTAGTGGCGCACGGGAGCGAGGGGCCCCACGTTGGGACGACGAATCGGACGACTGATGATACCCCTGCACAAGGCGTCACGCTTGAGCGGCGGATACGTCGAATGCAGTCCCCGTCGCGGCTCCCCGCGTAGCGGCCTGGAAGATTGCCACGGCGAGGTCGACGTCTTGCCAGAGCCGAACGTATAACGACGTGCCCACTGTGAGCAGGAAACGGCTTGCAAGGGGGAGGGACGCACTTGAGGTGCGGCACTCAGCCCTTGGAGACACAGGATGAAGAGGGAGAGAGAGAGTGCACCATACGGGTGGAGTTGAGCGGAGAGGGGGCCACGATGGCAGAGCTGAGTCACGTGGTGGCACGACTATCACGACGATTCACGATTGGTGTCGAGCGTGGCAGTGCGTGTAGGCAATCCGTCCTACAGCTACCATCCTGAGGGTTTTTAGACTGGTGCCAGGTCACCAGGCAGTGGGCAGTCGAACTCCTGCAGTACACTGCCCCACCGCCTGGGGGCAGTGGGCAGTGGACCCCCTGCAATACACTGCCCCACTGCCTGGGGGCAGTGGGCAGTGGACCTCCTGCAATACACTGCCTCACTGCTTGGGGGCAGTGGGCAGTCGAACTCCTGCAGTACACTGCCCCACTGCCTGGGTGCAGTGGGCAGTGGACCTCCTGCAATACACTACACCACTGCCTGGGGGCAGTGGGCAGTGGACCTCCTGCAGTACACTGCCTCACTGCCTGGGGGCAGTGGGCAGTGGAACTCCTGCAATGCACTGCCTCACTGCCTGGGGGCAGTGGGCAGTGGACCTCCTGCAGTACACTGCCCCACTGCCTGGGGGCAGTGGGCAGTGGAACTCCTGCAATGCACTGCCTCACTGCCTGGGGGCAGTGGGCAGTGGACCTCCTGCAGTACACTGCCCCACTGCCTGGGGGCAGTGGGCAGTGGACCCCCGCAGTATACTGCCTCACTGCCTGGGGGCAGTGGGCAGTGGACCTCCTGCAATACACTGCCCCACTGCCTGGGGGCAGTGGGCAGTGGACCTCCTGCAGTACACTGCCTCACTGCCTGGGGGCAGTGGGCAGTGGAACTCCTGCAGTACACTGCCCCACTGCCTGGGGGCAGTGGGCAGTGGAACTCCTGCAATGCACTGCCTCACTGCTTGGGGGCAGTGGGCAGTGGACCTCCTGCAGTACACTGCCCCACTGCCTGGGGGCAGTGGGCAGTGGATCCCCCGCAGTATACTGCCTCACTGCCTGGGGGCAGTGGGCAGTGGACCTTCTGCAATACACTGCCCCACTGCCTGGGGGCAGTGGGCAGTGGACCTCCTGCAACGCACTGCCTCACTGCCTGGGGGCAGTGGGCAGTGGACCTCCTGCAACACACCGCCTCACTGCCTGGGGGCAGTGGGCGGTGGACCTTCTGCAATACACTGCCCCACTGCCTGGGGGACAGTGGGCAGTGGACCTCCTGCAACACACTGCCTCACTGCCTGGGGGCAGTGGGCAGTGCAACTCCTGCAATACACTGCCTCACCGCCTGAGGGCAGTGGGCAGTGGACCGCCTGCAATAAACTCCCTCACTGCTTGGGGGCAGTGGGCAGTGGAACTCCTGCAGTACACTGCCTCACTGCCTGGGGGCAGTGGGCAGTGGAAATCCTGCAGTACACTGCCCCACTGCCTGGGGGCAGTGGGCAGTGGACCCCGTGCAATACACTGCCCCACTGCCTGGGAGCAGTGGGCAGTGGACCTCCTGCAATACAATGCCTCACTGCTTGGGGGCAGTGGGCAGTCGAACTCCTGCAGTACACTGCCCCACTGCCTGGGTGCAGTGGGCAGTGGACCTCCTGCAATACACTACACCACTGCCTGGGGGCAGTGGGCAGTGGACCTCCTGCAGTACACTGCCTCACTGCCTGGGGGCAGTGGGCAGTGGAACTCCTGCAATGCACTGCCTCACTGCCTGGGGGCAGTGGGCAGTGGACCTCCTGCAGTACACTGCCCCACTGCCTGGGGGCAGTGGGCAGTGGAACTCCTGCAATGCACTGCCTCACTGCCTGGGGGCAGTGGGCAGTGGACCTCCTGCAGTACACTGCCCCACTGCCTGGGGGCAGTGGGCAGTGGACCCCCGCAGTATACTGCCTCACTGCCTGGGGGCAGTGGGCAGTGGACCTCCTGCAATACACTGCCCCACTGCCTGGGGGCAGTGGGCAGTGGACCTCCTGCAGTACACTGCCTCACTGCCTGGGGGCAGTGGGCAGTGGAACTCCTGCAGTACACTGCCCCACTGCCTGGGGGCAGTGGGCAGTGGAACTCCTGCAATGCACTGCCTCACTGCTTGGGGGCAGTGGGCAGTGGACCTCCTGCAGTACACTGCCCCACTGCCTGGGGGCAGTGGGCAGTGGATCCCCCGCAGTATACTGCCTCACTGCCTGGGGGCAGTGGGCAGTGGACCTTCTGCAATACACTGCCCCACTGCCTGGGGGCAGTGGGCAGTGGACCTCCTGCAACGCACTGCCTCACTGCCTGGGGGCAGTGGGCAGTGGACCTCCTGCAACACACCGCCTCACTGCCTGGGGGCAGTGGGCGGTGGACCTTCTGCAATACACTGCCCCACTGCCTGGGGGACAGTGGGCAGTGGACCTCCTGCAACACACTGCCTCACTGCCTGGGGGCAGTGGGCAGTGCAACTCCTGCAATACACTGCCTCACCGCCTGAGGGCAGTGGGCAGTGGACCGCCTGCAATAAACTCCCTCACTGCTTGGGGGCAGTGGGCAGTGGAACTCCTGCAGTACACTGCCTCACTGCCTGGGGGCAGTGGGCAGTGGAACTCCTGCAATACACTGCCCCACTGCCTGGGGGCAGTGGGCAGTGGACCTCCTGCAGTACACTGCCTCACTGCCTGGGGGCAGTGGGCAGTGGAACTCCTGCAATGCACTGCCTCACGGCCGTGGGGCAGTGGGCAGTGGACCTCCTGCAGTACACTGCCCCACTGCCTGGGGGCAGTGGGCAGTGAACCTCCCGCAGTATACTGCCTCACTGCCTGGGGGCAGTGGGCAGTGGAACTCCTGCAATGCACTGCCTCACTGCTTGGGGGCAGTGGGCAGTGGACCTCCTGCAGTACACTGCCCCACTGCCTGGGGGCAGTGGGCAGTGGACCTCCTGCAATGCACTGCCTCACCGCTTCGGGGCAGTGGGCAGTGGAAGTCCTGTGATACACTGCCTCACTGCTTGGGGGCAGTGGGCAGTGGAACTCCTGCAGTACACTGCCCCACCGCCTGGGGGCAGTGGGCAGTGGACCTTCTGCAATACACTGCCCCACTGCCTGGGGGCAGTGGTCAGTGGACCCCCTGCAACACACTGCCTCACTGCCTGGGGGCAGTGGGCAGTGGACCTCCTGCAACACACTGCCTCACCGCTTCGGGGATTGGGCAGTGGAAGTCCTGTGATACACTGCCTCACTGCTTGGGGGCAGTGGGCAGTCGAACTCCTGCAGTACACTGCCCCACCGCCTGGGGGCGGTGGGCAGTGGACCCCCTGCAATACACTGCCCCACTGCCTGGGGGCAGTGGGCAGTGGACCTCCTGCAATACACTGCCTCACTGCTTGGGGGCAGTGGGCAGTCGAACTCCTGCAGTACACTGCCCCACTGCCTGGGTGCAGTGGGCAGTGGACCTCCGGCAATACACTACACCACTGCCTGGGGGCAGTGGGCAGTGGACCTCCTGCAGTACACTGCCTCACTGCCTGGGGGCAGTGGGCAGTGGAACTCCTGCAATGCACTGCCTCACTGCCTGGGGGCAGTGGGCAGTGGACCTCCTGCAGTACACTGCCCCACTGCCTGGGGGCAGTGGGCAGTGGAACTCCTGCAATGCACTGCCTCACTGCCTGGGGGCAGTGGGCAGTGGACCTCCTGCAGTACACTGCCCCACTGCCTGGGGGCAGTGGGCAGTGGACCCCCGCAGTATACTGCCTCACTGCCTGGGGGCAGTGGGCAGTGGACCTCCTGCAATACACTGCCCCACTGCCTGGGGGCAGTGGGCAGTGGACCTCCTGCAGTACACTGCCTCACTGCCTGGGGGCAGTGGGCAGTGGAACTCCTGCAGTACACTGCCCCACTGCCTGGGGGCAGTGGGCAGTGGAAGTCCTGCAGTGCACTGCCTCACTGCCTGGGGGCAGTGGGCAGTGGACCTCCTGCAGTACACTGCCCCACTGCCTGGGGGCAGTGGGCAGTGGATCCCCCGCAGTATACTGCCTCACTGCCTGGGGGCAGTGGGCAGTGGACCTTCTGCAATACACTGCCCCACTGCCTGGGGGCAGTGGGCAGTGGACCTCCTGCAACGCACTGCCTCACTGCCTGGGGGCAGTGGGCAGTGGACCTCCTGCAATACACTGCCCCACTGCCTGGGGGCAGTGGGCAGTGCAACTCCTGCAATACACTGCCTCACCGCCTGAGGGCAGTGGGCAGTGGACCTCCTGCAATAAACTCCCTCACTGCTTGGGGGCAGTGGGCAGTGGAACTCCTGCAGTACACTGCCTCACTGCCTGGGGGCAGTGGGCAGTGGAACTCCTGCAATACACTGCCCCACTGCCTGGGGGCAGTGGGCAGTGGACCTCCTGCAGTACACTGCCTCACTGCCTGGGGGCAGTGGGCAGTGGAACTCCTGCAATGCACTGCCTCACGGCCGTGGGGCAGTGGGCAGTGGACCTCCTGCAGTACACTGCCCCACTGCCTGGGGGCAGTGGGCAGTGGACCTCCCGCAGTATACTGCCTCACTGCCTGGGGGCAGTGGGCAGTGGACCTCCTGCAGTACACTGCCTCACTGCCTGGGGGCAGTGGGCAGTGGAACTCCTGCAATGCACTGCCTCACTGCCTGGGGGCAGTGGGCAGTGGACCTTCTGCAGTACACTGCCCCACTGCCTGGGGGCAGTGGGCAGTGGACCCCCGCAGTATACTGCCTCACTGCCTGGGGGCAGTGGGCAGTGGACCTCCTGCAATACACTGCCCCACTGCCTGGGGGCAGTGGGCAGTGGACCTCCTGCAGTACACTGCCTCACTGCCTGGGGGCAGTGGGCAGTGGAACTCCTGCAGTACACTGCCCCACTGCCTGGGGGCAGTGGGCAGTGGAACTCCTGCAATGCACTGCCTCACTGCTTGGGGGCAGTGGGCAGTGGACCTCCTGCAGTACACTGCCCCACTGCCTGGGGGCAGTGGGCAGTGGATCCCCCGCAGTATACTGCCTCACTGCCTGGGGGCAGTGGGCAGTGGACCTTCTGCAATACACTGCCCCACTGCCTGGGGGCAGTGGGCAGTGGACCTCCTGCAACGCACTGCCTCACTGCCTGGGGGCAGTGGGCAGTGGACCTCCTGCAACACACCGCCTCACTGCCTGGGGTCAGTGGGCGGTGGACCTTCTGCAATACACTGCCCCACTGCCTGGGGGACAGTGGGCAGTGGACCTCCTGCAACACACTGCCTCACTGCCTGGGGGCAGTGGGCAGTGCAACTCCTGCAATACACTGCCTCACCGCCTGAGGGCAGTGGGCAGTGGACCTCCTGCAATAAACTCCCTCACTGCTTGGGGGCAGTGGGCAGTGGAACTCCTGCAGTACACTGCCTCACTGCCTGGGGGCAGTGGGCAGTGGAACTCCTGCAATACACTGCCCCACTGCCTGGGGGCAGTGGGCAGTGGACCTCCTGCAGTACACTGCCTCACTGCCTGGGGGCAGTGGGCAGTGGAACTCCTGCAATGCACTGCCTCACGGCCGTGGGGCAGTGGGCAGTGGACCTCCTGCAGTACACTGCCCCACTGCCTGGGGGCAGTGGGCAGTGGACCTCTCGCAGTATACTGCCTCACTGCCTGGGGGCAGTGGGCAGTGGAACTCCTGCAATACACTGCCTCACTGCCTGGGGGCAGTGGGCAGTGGACCTTCTGCAATACACTGCCCCACTGCCTGGGTGCAATGGGCAGTGGAACTCCTGCAGTACACTGCCCCACTGCCTGGGGGCAGTGGGCAGTGGAACTCCTGCAACACACTGCCTCACCGCTTCGGGGCAGTGGGCTGTGGACCTCCTGCAATACAGTGCGTCACTGCGTGGGGGCAGTGGGCAGTGCAACTCGTGCAATGCACTGCCTCACCGCTTGGGGGGCAGTGGGCAGTGGACCTCCTGCAATGCACTGCCTCACTGCCTGGGGGCAGTGGGCAGTGGACCTCCTGCAGTACACTGCCCCACTGCCTGGGGGCAGTGGGCAGTGGACCTCCTGCAGTATACGGCCTCACTGCCTGGGGGCAGTGGGCAGTGGAACTCCTGCAACACACTGCCTCACTGCTTGGGGGCAGTGGGCAGTGGACCTCCTGCAGTACACTGCCTCACTGCTTGGGGGCAGTGGGCAGTGGAAATCCTGCAGTACACTGCCTCACTGCCTGGGGGCAGTGGGCAGTGGACCTCCTGCAATACACTGCCCCACTGCCTGGGGGCAGTGGGCAGTGGAACTCCTGCAGTATACTGCCTCACTGCCTGGGGGCAGTGGGCAGTGGAACTCCTGCAGTATACTGCCTCACTGCCTGGGGGCAGTGGGCAGTGGAACTCCTGCAATACACTGCCCCACTGCCTGGGGGCAGTGGGCAGTGGACCTCCTGCAACACACTGCCTCACCGCCTGGGGGCAGTGGGCAGTGGAAGTCCTGTGATACACTGCCTCACTGCCTGGGGGCAGTGTGCAGTGGACCCCCTGCAATACACTGCCCCACTGCCTGGGGGCAGCGGGCAGTGGACCTCCTGCAGTACACTACCTCACTGCCTGGGGGCAGTGGGCAGTGGAACTCCTGCAACACACTGCCTCACTGCCTGGGGGCAGTGGGCAGTGGACCTCCTGCAGTACACTGCCTCACTGCTTGGGGGCAGTGGGCAGTGGAAATCCTGCAGTACACTGCCTCACTGCCTGGGGGCAGTGGGCAGTGGACCTCCTGCAATACACTGCCCCACTGCCTGGGGGCAGTGGGCAGTGGAACTCCTGCAGTATACTGCCTCACTGCCTGGGGGCAGTGGGCAGTGGAACTCCTGCAGTATACTGCCTCACTGCCTGAGGGCAGTGGGCAGTGGACCTTCTGCAATACACTGCCCCACTGCCTGGGGGCAGTGGGCAGTGGACCTCCTGCAACACACTGCCTCACCGCCTGGGGGCAGTGGGCAGTGGAAGTCCTGTGATACACTGCCTCACTGCCTGGGGGCAGTGTGCAGTGGACCCCCTGCAATACACTGCCCCACTGCCTGGGGGCAGCGGGCAGTGGACCTCCTGCAGTACACTACCTCACTGCCTGGGGGCAGTGGGCAGTGGAACTCCTGCAATACACTGCCCCACTGCCTGGGGGCAGTGGGCAGTGGAACTCCTGCAATACACTGCCTCACCGCCTGGGGGCAGTGGGCAGTGGAAGTCCTGTGATACACTGCCTCACTGCCTGAGGGCAGTGTGCAGTGGACCCCCTGCAATACACTGCCCCACTGCCTGGGGGCAGCGGGCAGTGGACCTCCTGCAGTACACTACCCCACTGCCTGGGGGCAGTGGGCAGTGGAACTCCTGCAGTACACTGCCCCACTGCCTGGGGGCAGTGGGCAGTGGACCTCCTGCAATACACTGCCCCACTGCCTGGGGGCAGTGGGCTGTGGACCTCCTGCAATACACTGCCCCACTGCCTGGGGGCAGTGGGCAGTGGACCTCCTGCAGTACGCTGCCCCACTGCCTGGGGGCAGTGGGCTGTGGACCTCCTGCAGTACGCTGCCCCACTGCCTGGGGGCAGTGGGCAGTGGATCTTCTGCAACACACTGCCTCACCGCCTGGGGGCAGTGGGCAGTGGACTTCCTGCAATGCACTGTCCCAGCGCCTGGGGCAGTGGGTAGTGGAACTCCTGCGACACACTGCCTCACTGCCTGGGGGCAGTGGGCAGTGGACCTTCTGCAATGCACTGTCCCACTGCCTGGGGGCAGTGGGCAGCGGAACTCCTGCAATACACTGCCCCACTGCCTGGGGGCAGTGGGCAGTGGATCCCCCGCAATGCACCGCCCAGGGGGTGGTCGCAATGTCCTGCAGGGCCCGTGGGGAGGCAGCCGTTTCTAAGAACCGGGCACACCGGCCTGGGGGGACGGGGAGTCCAGCCCAGGGGGTGGTCGGAGTATCTTTCTGGGCCCATGGGGGGGCGGCATTGTCTAAGAACCGGGCACACCGGCCCGGGGGGGACGGGGAGTCCTGCCCAGGGGCCGGTCTGAGTATCCTGCAGGGCCCTTGGGGAGGCAGCTTCGTCCAAAAACCGGGCACACCGGCCCGGGGGGACAGGGAGTCCAGCCCAGGGGGTGGTCGGAGTATCCTTCAGGGCCCATGGGGAGGCAGCTGTGTCTAAGAACCGGGCACACCGGCCTGGGGGGGACAGGGAGTCCAGCCCAGGGGGTGGTCGGAGTATCCTCCAGGGCCCATGGGGAGGCAGCATTGTCTAAGAACCGGGCACACCGGCCTGGGGGGGACGGGGAGTCCAGCCCAGGGGGTGGTCGGAGTATCCTGCAGGGCCCATGGGGAGGCCGCTTCGTCCAAAAACCAGGCACACCGGCCCGGGGGGACGGGGAGTCCAGCCCAGGGGGTGGTCGGAGCATCCTTCTGGGCCCATGGGGAGGCAGCTGTGTCTAAGAACCGGGCACACCGGCCTGGGGGGGACGGGGAGTCCAGCCCAGGGGGTGGTCGGAGTATCCCTCTGGGCCCATGGAGAGGCGGCATTGTCTAAGAACCGGGCACACCGGCCTGGGGGGACGGGGAGTCCAGCCCAGGGGGGTGTCCGGAACCTCCTGCAAGGCCCACGGGGGGGCCAACATCTGCAAAGAACCGGGCGCACCGGCCTGGGGGGGACGGGGAGCCCAGCCCAGGGGGTGTTCGGGGCCTCCTGCAAGGCCTATGGGGGGCCATCATCTTCGGAGAACCGGGCACACCGGCCTGGGGGGACGGGGAGTCCAGCCCAGGGGGGTGTCCGGAACCTCCTGCAAGGCCCACGGGGGGGCCAACATCTGCAGAGAACCGGGCGCACCGGCCTGGGGGGGACGGGGAGCCCAGCCCAGGGGGTGTTCGGAGCCTCCTGCAAGGCCAATGGGGGGCCATCATCTTCGGAGAACCGGGCGCACCGGCCTGGGGGGGACGGGGAGTCCTGCCCAGGGGGTGTTCGGAACCTCCTGCAAGGCCAATGGGGGGCCATCTGCTTCAGAGAACCGGGCGCACCGGCCTGGGGGGGACGGGGAGTCCTGCCCAGGGGGTGTTCGGAGCCTCCTGCCAGGCCAATGGGGGGCCATCTCCTTCAGAGAACCGGGCGCACCGGCCTGGGGGGGACGGGGAGTCCTGCCCAGGGGGTGTTCGGAGCCTCCTGCAAGGCCGATGGGGGGGGTCACCGTCTCCAGAGAACCGGGCGCACCAGCCTGGGGGGGGACGGGAAGTCCTGCCCAGGGGGTGCTCGGAGCCTCCGGCAAGACCCGTAGGGAGCCACCATCCTGTAAGGCCCCTTACCCCTTGTCCCACTACGCTAGGCAGCAAGGCAGTAGGGCAGCAGTACCGGGGGTCATAACCCCGGGGTAGCAGTATCAGGGACTCAACGTGAGTCCTCTTAACCTGGAACACCCCCAAATACCGCCGGGGCTTAACTCCCGAACGTAACGGTATTTGGGGCCCCCGTGGGCCTTTTAAGCCCACGGAGTGTACTGGGGCGTGGCTACCAGCACTTAAAGTCTGGCCTGCCATACCCATTTCTGGGCTCGCCTCAGTACGGCCGGTCGGGTCCGGCTCTGGGGGCTGCGCACTAAAACCGGCACCGGGAGAGGGCCATTTTTACCCGGTTAAGCATTATTTATGGCAGTAGGCACTAATTATTACATTAGGGAATTACGCAGCGCATTTGTTTACCCCGCAGACATGCCCCTCCATTGGTGCGCTCACCTTTGGGGCTGCCTTTGGGGGATCGGGGGCTGTTACCCCTCCCGGACGCCCTCCCTGGTGTTGGCGCCGGGGTGGTGGCCGGGGGGCCTTATACCGTACCTCAAAGGATGTTGGATACCGGTACCGGGGCGTCCAGCCGGACGGGGACGGGGACGGTTCCTCCAACAACTTGACAGGGCGCAGCCCCGCAGCACCGGTCTTGAGAACACCAGCGTTGCCACTGGCCCTTCTCAGCAAACTCTCTGAGAAAGCGTTCTGAGTATCATCAGTCAAGACCCTGGTACCAGCGTGCCGGAATATTAGATTCGTCTGCCTGTTCGCCACTCCTGCAAGGCAGAGCCCTGGCACCGAGCAGTAGTCACCTCGCGGAACCAGTCTGCAGGTCCAGCTGGCACATTTTGGACTCTTTCTGAAAGTGACTGCATCTGCAGCAACTTTGACCTGCACCTCTGCTCCTGTGGCCCCGGGACCCCAGGCCAGTTTCCAGGCACCGCGCCTCTGCTAGGGCGGGGGCCCCTCACATGCACCCCCCGGGGCCCTTTTCACCTGCACACCTGGACGCTTGCCATGAAGACCCCGTACTGGAGCCTTCTCGGTGGCGCGTCCGGGCCCAGTTGTTCACGCGGCCGGCCGCCGATGCGGGGCCCTGGAGGCGCGCCGCACGGGCGCTGCCAGCCTGTGAGAGGGGCAAGGGCAGGAGAAGGGGGTGGGGGGGGGGGGGGCAGTGGGCAGGGGAGGTGGCAGGGAGCGGCCGCGGGAGGTAGTGCATGGGGGGCACCGAGTGCTGCATGGGGGTGTGTGGGATGGAGTTGGGGCAGAGGGCCCTGTGGGTGGGGCAAAGGCGTTGAGGGGAGATGGAGGGGGAGGCTGTACCAGCCGTCCTCTCTAGGGATCGCTGGTCCGTTCCCGGGGCCCTGGCGGCCGGTACTAGGGGGCCGCGGGCTCCCTCGGGGGTGGTGCTTGGCGCTGGCGCGCGCGTACACCCGACACTGTTAGTACACCACCCGTTTGGGTGGTGCCCGGGCCCTGTCGTCGGGGGCTTCGCACCCGGCACCCAGCCCGTGAGTAGAGCTGGGGAGTACTCAGGGTGTGGTGTGGTGTGGTGTGGTGTGGTGTGGTGTGGTGTGGTGTGGTGTGGTGTGGTGTGGTGTGGTGTGGTGTGCAGTGCTGTGCTGTGGTGTGGGGTGTGCAGAAGGCAGCGCACAAAAGTGGGATGCCACTCCACTTGGATGATTTCCAGTGGAGTGTCGTGGTTGGTCTGGGGAAAATAGGCTGTTGTTCAGCACGATTTGTTGAGAACTCATCTCGGTGTTGATTTGCAGCAAGATGCCGAGGATGGAGTGTTGGTGTTTCGGATGATTGGTGGTTTTGAGGTTGGCTCCGGGTAACTCAGCCCAGGAACTGGCACTGTGCTCGCGCACACTGCGAGCACAGCATTGCCTTGGTACCACAAATGCTCCGCCAACGTCGCATGGAAAAAGGAGTCACCAGTTTACTGTCCGCGCCTTTGATTGACAACACAAACGATTCCAATCCCTCCCCGCTTGGGGCCTGCTGATCTGCAGCATCTTCCATGACCACTCCACGGTCGAGCGCCAACTGTTGGATCAGCACCGGCACGATGCGCGACAGATACGGCAAGAAGGCGTCCTGCAACACGGGGCCGAAATCGTCAGCCAAACAACAAATAGTGCGCTTGCCAAGGGCAAGGGGCCACACAAGGGTCACGCCAATAGTTAATGCAACAATGCACAAAAGCAACAGCGGCGAACAGCACTGCCCATGTGAGTGCCTCGCAGGAATTACATGCCTTGTTGGACTTGCGACCCAACCCAGAGCCGGCGCCGTGTGCATGCCACACCCACACGCACACACCCCCATGCACCTCAGCAGCACTACGCCCCATGCACGTCCACAGCACCAACCCTCCACCCCCCACCCATGTGCCTCGGTGACGCCTACACCCGGGCGCTTAAGCGGCACCAAAGCCCCCTCCCTTCCCCCAGCGAACCCGAAGCGAGCCTCAAGTATGGCTTCTAGCCCGCATAACACTGTCTGTGGAACCTCCACATGCACAAGTGACCAGCCCAGTGGCTACACTCTGCACAAGCCTCTCCCCATGGTACCCCAGCTAAACTACTAGCAGGTGCACTGAATGTCAAGTGTTCAGAGGCGACACCTAACTCATACAGAGCAAGGGTGAGGCCTGACTCTGGGTGGACAATACTCAAGCAACGGCGGGTGCACCGCAACCTGAATTGCAACTGAAAAACGGTGGTGCACTAGATGGGTCTGGGGGGTGGGTCAGGTGCGACTGCGTGTCGGATATGGGACCAGCCCTGCAGCAATTCCAGTCTGCACCTCGTGCGTGCCACGACCCGTTCTCCACACCTCGACAATGGTAACCCCCATGTGCACATGTACGCCTCAAATAAAAAAAAAAACACTTGGTGAACGCCGAAGCCCACTTATTGGACAGGCCTCTGGAAACATGGTGTGCCATGCAGCTGGATCTATGGCCACACCGGGAGAGGGAACAGCTGGTCTCTGCAACAAGGAAAGCGTAACATCAACAACACATGCCACTGCCGAGATGCAACACATGGCAATGAATCAAGAAGGCAAGAGGCAAATTGCAGATGCTTTCATCTTATACAACCAATCGCCTGGGCGCTTCGGTGGCTCGTCAGACACATAACATACCCCATGGTGTAATCATGGCAGCCTTGCAAATTGCACACACAAAATCACAAACATCGATACACAACATGCCACAAGTGCAGCACTGTGCACTGCCGCCTCAAGGGTGGGGTTGATGTCATCATCAAGCCATAAGGGCACTACTAAATGCAGTGGGTGTAGGTCCTACAACCTCATTTACAAACAACAATTGAGAATCACACACTACCTCAATCACGCAATAAGAATAAGCACACCAATGAATGCAATGCCTGATCTAGTCTCAACTCAGTGCACTCGCACTCGGTACGGATACCACAAAGAAGGTGAAAAAGCATGCAACGCCATCAGCATACACAAGCACAGGTGCAATACCCCAACACAACGGGACTAAGGGCAAACGCACACGAAGTATGGAACACACAAGCCCAGAAACGCAAACACACACATACTCAATCACAACCCGACAGAGCCTTAGCCCACCCTACCCACCACATCACCCGGCATCTCGCCATCATCAACACTCAACTCCCTCTGCGCACCTCAGCTGGGCCAAACTCACTCCCATGCACCTCGTCCCCGTCTCCCATACACCTCAGAGAAAGTGGTGTCCCGTGCTGCTGGATCTATGGTCTGTGTCCACACGGGGAGAGGGGACAGCGGGTCTATGCAACGATGAAACCGTGACATAGACAACAAATGCTAGTACTGAGATGCAACACGTGGCAATGAATCAAGAAAAAAATTGGCAATTTGCAGATGCTTTCATCTTATACAACCAATGGCGTGGGCCATTCGGTGGCACGACAGACACATAACATGCCACATGGTGTAATCATGGCAGCTATGCAAACTGCACACGCAAAAACACACACATCGGTACACAACATTCCACCAATGCACCATTGTGCAGTGCCGCGTCAAAGGTTGGGCTGTTGTCCTCATAGAGACAACAGGGCACTACCGAATGCAGTGGGTGCGGGTCCTATAACCTTATTCATAGACAACAGTTGAGGATACACAGTACCTCGATCACGCAACAAGAATAAGTACGCCAATGAACGCAATGCTTGAATTAAAGCAGACGGAAACAAAGTGGGGGAACAGGCGTGTGCATGATCCGAGGCACACGCACAGATACATGCACAAGCACGCATACAACAAACAGCCCTACAATGCCTCGACCAATCATTATCACAAGGAAGAACACCAACACACGTACACATGCCATGATGCATTTAAATGGAGCCCTTGCCTGTCATATGCAACAGTGAACACCCACATGGCTACCCAAGCTTGCCTGGTCACCTGTAATCACAGGTGCAGATGCAGACGCAGGCATCAGCGCAGACAAGGAATCAGTGACGCTCACAACGCACAATTCCGCAATGCTCCTTGTCCCCGAAAATGTATGTGCAATCTTTGTCCGAAGGGCATAAAAACGGCATGCGAACATTTTGTTCTCACACTGAAATCCAGCTTCTGTTTCACAACTCCCGGACTGCCGATTCGAGTGACGACCAGTTCCCATAAATAAGGGGCAGGGGGTCCAGAGCCCCTAACCATTGGTCCACCCAAAAGTGGCGGAACCACAACCCTCTGGTGCACGAATGGCAGTGCACGGACCGTCCATAGCAATGCTGGGGTTGTTCTGTTGACGAGATTACTCTCGTACAGTGCACTGGCTGAGAGACGTTGTGGCAAGTGTATTGTCGTGACGCAAATCGGCTCTAGCATTTTGTGGTGTCAAGAGATGGATTTGTGATGCAACTGTCGTAGCCTGGAGCCGCAGACTTGTGACAAAAGAATGATGGTACACGGTGTGTCCTGGACTTCATGCACCAACCTTCACAACTGCCAGGCAGAAAGGCCCTCCAGACTTTGCTGAGCAACCCCTTCCGTAGTCACCCTGCGCACTTCAAAAGGCCGCCATACCCCCATCACATTCGCAAACAGGGGCATGATCTCATGCAGAGTACTCATCTGCGGATCTCCATCACTGATGCGGCTCGCCAGCACTGCCTCCACCACAGCCTCAGCGTCTGGCCGGAAGGTGTCCATTCCCACGGCGGACGCCACATGTGCAACACAGAGCATCCCCCGACTACGCCACAGTCTCTCAGGGGTGGACTGGGGTTGGCGGCCCAACACCGACCGCAAATACTGCATCACAGGGGCGTAATGGGGAGCAAACGACCCCTGCAGTCCCTGGGCCAGCGCAGCGATGGCTGCCAGGATGTTGGCATGCACGAACGGGTGCACAGAGGAGGCCGCCACCCCCAAAAGGGCTTGAAGACACGGATCAGCGTATAACTGGCAGAGGCCTGATAGAGTCAGCAGAACGAATGGGTGTCAGGTTTTTCACGTACCGCAGGGGGTACATAAAGCCCCGCCCCGCCCCCCCCCACAAACACAGGGCTCGATTGATGGGGACTCCAAGATCCAACCGCGGCGAATCCCGAGCCCCGGATGTCATCTGGACCCCAAAAATGAGACGTCATTTTTAGAATCGGCGCGTCGCGGGGGTCCCGACAATTCATCATTCGCCTTGTTTCATGGTGAGTGATCAATGGCCCGGTCGATTGAATCCCTGTCCCACACACACCCTCCGACTTTGAAAACCCGACTTTCCAAGTGCTGTGGAGAGGGGCGCAGCTGCACAGACGACTTGAAGGGATCGCCCAGATAATGGCCTGTCACAAAGCGTATGCCCAACCCTCCGCCATCCCCCCCCCTCCCGAGTTGGTGAACGTGGAGGTCCACAAAACCGGCGCGCAATCCACGGGCAACACTTCAGGATAGAGAGCCTACGGACTGGCCCGGGGGGGGGGGGGGGGGCTCGGCCTATGGCCCGCCCCGGTCAGCCCGGCCCAAAGGCAAAGGCATAATGAATCCAAAAAAGCACACGGCCATTGGCAGATGTGATTGGTGGTCAAAGGTCATGAAGTCCCTTCGGATGGTTCGGAGTGCTGCTCGAGGAAGAAGATGAATACGAAGATGAAGACGGACTGCAGCCAATACCTGATTCCCAATCCTCCATCACCCAATACCCCCAAAAAAGCGGACACCCCCCCTCAGGCACGGGAATGGCCAAAAAATGGGTGGATGCCACTCCCCCACCTCTTCACCCGCCCCCGCCCCCTGGGGTTGGGGGGTGTTCTCGACTCAGCAATGGCCTGGGTGACACTGGATGCGATTGTCCCCTTCGGTTGTGGAGCGGGTTTTGGTGCCTGTCCTTTGGCGCATTTTTGCAGAGTTCAGCAATTGATTGGCCCCCGCGCTGCCGGCGTGCGGGAGTCAGTGCGCGCGCGCCTCACTCCCGCCACAGAACACTCCGATGCTCGAACAAAGAATTCATGCAGGAACAGCACCTATAGTTGGATCTGCGTCATCGAAGACATTGACCAAAGCTAGCGCGGCGTGGCTGGCAACGCGAGGGGCAGTGTCTTGCAGCTCCGCAATGAGGGCGGGCACCACACGCTGATGGGTCTGGGCCTGAAATGCACCCTCAAAGTGCGTGGAGAACTGCGCGATACACTGAATTGCAGCGAATCTGGACAGTGGTATGACTCAGGGCATGGGGGTGCCAGCATCGCAGCCACTGCCCTGACTCCCTCCATCCAAGAGGAGGAGGTCGGCACCTCGTAACCGTTTTGCAACAACCGCTTTTGCAACCGCTTCCAGAATCCGCCATCCAAGCAACGCTTGATTTTAGAGTTGGTCGGAGCGGGGGCAGGCGGGGGGGGGGGGGCTCCGTTTTGGGGCCCTGGCTGACGCAGGCCAACCCACAGACCCAACTACACCAGAAAACATTTCCGCAATGGAGTAGTGGGTTTTACTAAAGGGGTCCGCTTCCGACACCCACTCACCTCCCCATCCGATAGTATGCACGATCGCCCCCCCACCCCACTCCCGTTCCGCCTCTGTTCGTCTCTAAACGCTCTCCGACCGCCTGGTTTGCAACCGTCCAACTCGGTCCACAACGCCAGTAACCGCGCCACCGCGCCTGAGACCCTCTTCATCGGTAGAGGGAGGGAGGGGGCGAGAGAAAACCGAAAAATTCTTGCGCCATTTGCGAAAATGGCTTCTATGTGGGAAACCCATATACATCCCTTCCCCTGATCCGACCAATGGTACCACTCGAAGGAGACACGGGAGGACAACCGGACGCGGGGATGATTGTGATGAATACATCGCAGGGCAAGCTCCGTCAAGTGCGGCAGCTGCCGCTTCATCACCGCATGGCATCCCTCGGGCAACTGACTCAAGGCCATGAGCGCAGCAAACTTTGCCTCCCAAGCCTCCTTGTGAAGGTACGCCAGCAGCAGCGGCGTCGCAAGCGGCTCCAGCACCGCACCGCCCACAGCCAGTGCCAGGCGGTCGAAGGCCTCGTATGCCACATCGAAGCTAGCGGCTTCATCCGTATCCTCTCCGTCGCCCGTGATACACCACGTGTCGTCATGTGTGATCTGCACATGAATGCGAGGGCACAATCGGTGATCCTGCACAACCCGCGGCAAGCGGAGTAACAGGGAGCACCATCCATGGATAACGCACGCCCTGCCATGACAGGGAAGGGGAAAGTGTAGAGCGGCAACTGTCTTAAGAGGACTGTTGCAGCGACGCTGGACCATCACGAGAATGTATCAACAACACGTGCGTTCCACAACGTTGCAAGAAAACTCAGCTTCGTCACAGGTTGCTGCAAGAACCACTGGTTGGACCTGAAACTTCGTCTGCCCAGCAGCTTTGCCTTGTGTTGGTGGTGTCTCCTCTTGATTTGGGATTTCCAAACTCCCTCTGCCATGGTCATACGGCTGGGAGAATTCCAGAGTGCATGTTTGCTACTCCCCCACATCCCACAGCCTGCATTCTTCCCATCTTCCCGTTCCCTCCTTTTGCGTGCCTGCCCCCCTCCCCCGGTTTCCTTGAGGCTGGCCAAGAGGATAGTATGCTTGTTGCATGTCAGTTCAATCCTGGGGGATAGCATCACATGTGCAATGGCGAAACCGTGACAAACTCCGGGAAGTCTCAGGGATCACGAGGGAACAGGGTGGTAACAGGCGGCCAATCGGCATGTGGAGCCTTGTCACGCCGAGGCACTCTAACACTACCACAACCTCGTTCCTCGAACACTTGGTGATGCGCAGGACCCTGGCCCTGTGTGACAACTCCCATGTCTGATGTGGCAGACTTCACGGTCCGGGGGTGCCGGAATGTGAAGTCTACCAGCGCTTGCAGGTGAGTGGACGCCACGAGGGGCAGTATGCCGCATTTCTGAGCAGTGAGACAGACATTTCACTCTCCACAAGGCACCCTCAGCCCTCATCACCGCCCCCCCCCCGTGCAACAAACGACCCAGCTGACTGTCCCAAAGTTGAAGAAGACTAAGGGCAGTAACTCTCCGGAGCAAAGCGTGACCAAGGGAATGATGAAAGGGGCGCAAAATGTTTTCGTCGTGCTCTCCCATGCTGCCACCCTCTCGGAGCCAAAATAGGGCCATTGACACCCCCGCGGTTTTCTCCGTTTCCCCGCGGTTTGGTGCACCCGTGGAGTGCGGAAGCATGACAGCTCCATATGATGAATGCGATCTGCTTCTCTTTGGTGGTTGCGTCTTGCAGGGCAAACAATCAAACACAAATGCTTCAAAAAGAAACCTTGACGTGGAAGATGTTGGCAACGGATTGCCTAATTTGAGCGACTCGGAATGGCTGATTTCGGAGCAAAGCTTCACAAATTGTGAGATGGCCCATCGTTTCAATCGCTTGGGGCCAGTATGGTGTGGTGCCCATGTCATGCTTAGCGGCGCATGGTGTCTCGGCACCCAACCCACCGCTGGGATGGGGGCAAATGGGCCGGGGACAAGAGGAATGGGGCTTGGGGTGGGGACAAAGGGAATGGGGACAAATCGCAAAGGGAGTGAGGACAAAAGGGACTGGGGACAAAGGTGGTCAAAATACCGTCACCAACAACTCCATCAAAATGTTCAACATGGCATCCACTGATGCAGAGAGCTTCCGGATCTTGGACGGTGTGCTTTCCTCTGCCAAAGTCAACAGTAACTCTACGCCCATGTGCCGCACTGAATCCGGCACGACACAATTCCCAGAAAACTGCAGCGCAATGTGCCACGTATCCTTCAAGACCTTCTCAAAGAAAATGGAGGATTCCTCGGCGATGGAGGTCAACCATTCCACGGATTTGACGGATAATGTTGCATCCCCGGACTCCAACGCTGCCTCCAAAGTCGCCAAGAGCGCCCGCGCAAGAGGTTGGAAGTGTTGCTTTTGATTGACCTCTTCAACGGCATTGACCAAGGCAGCGGTCGTTTCGATCGTAGCACACCGCACACGTAATTGCTGGAATTGCACGTATGGCAATGCAAATGATGCAATGCAACCACAACATGGCTACCTGATAAGGACAATCTCCTTCCCAACTCTTACCAGATTCAACAGTTACCAATCAAATTTCCACAAAGCCGAGCCACAATGTCATATGCTCCACTGTTGTGGGGTAGGCAATGCGATCCGTCGCGGATTGGGGTTGCGGAAACCCCCCCCCCTCCCCCACCAAATGGTCCGGATCATGGATTGGACATGGAGGTGGAAAACCCCCCGCCCCCCCCCTCCTCCCCCTTCCTGCCTTCCGAAATGGATCAAACCCTCAAAAAACCTCAAAAAAGCCACGCCGTGCCGCGCATACTACCGGTAGCCCCAACCTCACCAAGTCTTACACCAACCTTCCAATGTAGAGCCACAATGGGCATGCACATCCCACAGGTGGGCACATAGCAGGGCAAATTGAGATGGCATTGGGCACATCACTCATAATTAGTGCTAAAGTAAAGTGCAAAAGTGCAGTGGGGTTGGCAAAAGATGGCAAACAAGTACTGAGCAACTTGTTGACTGATGACATAATTCTTCATGCACAAGAATGTTCTTCATTTGCAACCAAGTAACAAACTCAAACACGTGAGAAAGTTGTTGTTAGACAACAAAAGTTCTTGATGTATGTTGGGGCACAAAGTTGCAAAGCAAATAAATTCAAAACAAACAAAGTCACAATAAAGGTGTGGATCCACAAATTGCAACAAATTCAATTCTTGATCCAACAAAGATGCTACCAAGAACAAGGTAGTTCATCTAGAAAAAGAAGAGACAAACCCAATGCTGTACATAATTGAAACTATGTACACCACCAATTAGCAAACATAGAGGAGACATGGATCGACACATTGAAAATGGATCGGCATGGATTGGGTTTGTGGAAACCCCCACCCACCCACCCAATGGGCTGGATCATGGATTGGGGTCGGTGAAATACCCCCCCCCCTTGGTACTCCCCTGCGACCGTGTTGCTCACATTCATGCCCCAACAAATGGGCAAGAGGGAGGGAGGGGCGGGAAGGGGAATATGGATTTTTAATGTGGAGAGCCTTGTAGCCATATTCAAACTATGGGGCACTAAGCAGCATCACCCAAAGCGACCCGCTCCTCCCAAATAAGGCAAGTGTTTCTTCCCCTCAAGTCACGGGCCCGGCATGGGCATAGTGGGGGCGTTCCAAGCCACACTAGCCGCAGCTGGGTTGGTTGACCCCCCCCTCCCCCCCCCTTGGCTGGCCGCGGCTGGCCAGAAACGGCTTGGGGGGAGTATGGCCAAAATCAAGGAAAACGAAGAAAAAACGGCCACACTTGGGGTCCCTAGGGGTGCAAGCCATCCCCTTTTGACTTGTGGCTATATATGCTACTGCATTTGGGGCAACTGGGTTGTGTGGCCTCTTTTGAAGTGCAAAATGATCCCCCTCCCTCCCATGCTCAACTTCACGTGCAACTGAAGACACACAATGTGGCATACTTCAACACAAAAAAAAAATTGAACACAAAATTTTTCAACACAAAATTTTGTGTTGAAAACTTTTGTGTTCAAAAGAATTTTTTTGTGTTGAGCAAAAATTTTTCTGTTAAAAAAATTTCGTGTTAGACACATCATCATCATCATGTGATCTTGAGATCAAAGGCAAAGAGGCAAAATGCAAGGCCCAACACAATATGGTGGCTACGTGGCTAGGTGGCTAGGTGGCTAGGTGCTAGGTGGCTGGGTCGCTAGGCGGCAGAGCCCCCCCCCTCCCCCTCCCCCCCACTGACCGGAAAAGGCCCAATGTACTTGACACATGTCAACTTTGACGCCACTCGGGGGTGGCGCGAGCCCATCTTCTCCGGCCAGGCGTGTTCAAGTAGGCGGCCACATGGTTTCTGCCACTAGCTTTGTGCCACCGCGGCAAAAGGTTGTGTTAATAGCGTTCACACGGGGGAATTCCGAGTCTCATGCGCGAGCAGAGCACGATGTTTCACGTGCCTCACATGATTATCCAAAGAGCAGGAGGTGAGCGGGATTGAGTGGAGTCGGGGCCCTTTTAACCTGTAGCACAGGCAACACCAAATGCTTAAAACACCCCGAAGCGAAACAATGAAGAAGGGGAAGCCCTCCAAAGCCTGCACATGAATGCGAAATAAGGTTTTGGTGCAAGTTACAATGTGCACCCCGATTTTCATGGGTTGGACGAATGATGTATTGAACACAAAGGACCTCCTGTTGGACACGAAATCGCAAACTGTTTGGAAAGTTTGCCTCCTGTCCAAGCAGGAGGCAGTACAGGAGGCACAACAAGAGGTAGAATACGGGGCAACCACCCAAAAATACACAAATCCACAATTTTTGGTACATCACAGACGAACCACTCTGGCGGGTGGTTTAAGGGTTTTGAAAAATGAAACACAAAAGGGTGGTTCACCCTCGGAGGGAATGCTTTTGCAAGGCTTAGTCGTTGTACCTGTTGTGGTGAGCTTGTCCACTCGATCGCTTCAACCAAAGATGACACATGGGGACCAAGAACCCCTGCACTCATACTCGGAATAGCTTCGCTTAATACGTTCAAGCAACTTTCTTGCAACTCCGAAATCGGGCTCCGCATGTTTCTCAATAACACCGGAAGCAACTCCGGCCACAATTGTTGCTCAAGTTGTAGCGAAGCTAAAGTGGCCACACAATGCATCACACTTCGATGCACGGACTTCAAAGGAGAGTTGAATGTGGACAAGAATAGTTCCAATAGCTCCTTCTTGAAGGAGGATTGCGGTTGCTGCAAAAGGGGAGATTGTTGCGCGGAGCGAATGCATTTCCGGGTTAGCACCGATGCCATTTGTTTGATGGAAGGATTCGTCGAAAACTTGATGATGTGCAGCAAGGTGGGAAGTAAGAATTCGTCTGGTAGTTGGGCATATTGGGCCTCGGCATTGGATCGCTTCGCATTGTCGGGGCTCAACAACGCATCTAGCAAGTTTTCCACTTGGTCCACGGAGGGTTGTGCCATCTGATGACAACGGAGGTGGAAGCGACCACTAGCGTTCCTCAACGGAGGTGAGAACCCATTGACTGAAGAATAGGCGCAATGCAAAATTGATAGTTTACATGAATTTGAAAGCTCCCTTGCATAAGTCGAACAAAAACCCATGGAGAATGCACGCGTATGGCCTGCTGCGTCCTCCGACCTCCAAGCCCTACTTCGCAAAGACGAAACCAAGGCGTGTTCATGCGATCAATTGACGCGTCCGGGTGCCGCCACATGCGCCATGCCGTGTCGAACGATAGGAGGATCATGAGGATGTACATGTGACGTATCTCTCAAACACTACCACGAAGCACCATCGAAGAGGAACCAAAGCTCACTTCGCGGAGTGAGGTTGCAAACACTTTTCGGGGTGCACCGTGGTACTGAAGGGGAGTAAGCAATTTGTGTGGATATGGTTTTTCCTTCACTCAAAGTTTGCTCGAAGACCAGTCTAGACTCTGCTGATACTCGACAACAAGAATTTTTCGACCGTTGGTCTCCACCAACTGGATAGGTCTCGAAGAGGAAAAAAAAGAACTACACATGCAAATGCCTCAAAAATGTGATACTTTCATCGTGTCGTCCTTGCGTAGGGACCACGCTCATCTAGGAGAGAGTCGGCGACAATCTGAGAATTTTCGGTTGAGAATAGGCATGACCGGATCCCCCCCCCACCACCGTCCCTCCCTCCATCCAACCCAGGTCAACGGCCGCATACACCCTCCTGCACCCATGTACCCGTGCACCAAAGCACACATGCACTAGACAAAGACCAATTGCTTACTCGTTCCAGAGGGACCCAGACTTCGGGTGCCTCAAGCGGTTGTGGAGGCCTTGTCATGTTCGCTCTTGAACACATCCCGGCACATACTACACTGGCACAATTGGCAAAGGAAGGTTGGTGTGTGTGGATCAGGGTCGGTGTTCAGACACCTATGCTCTGCATAAGACAAGAAATGGTTTGGGTGTTCGGGGTGAGGAATGGGTGTGGGAAGGCCCTTCAAGAGATCCATCTCATTTCCTGCTAACCGTTGGGACACCCACCCAAAGAGAAGCTCCACCATATTCTGAAACGAGCGGTTTGGGGCATACGAGAGGTTACGATCAAAACATCATCAAGACAAGCCAAAACAAGTCGTAAACTCAAGGCAATAGTACAGCGATGAACGTCGTAACAAACAACAGTGGCAAATTGTTAATCGTTTGGAGCGATGACCGACAGACGGTGTCGATTGACCGATTAAATTCGAATTGAGCTGATCTATTGATTGGGCATCTTAGAAACAGGCAAACGCGCAGCAAAAAGAGAGCAAAGTTTCAGCCAAAGAAGTAGTTTTCTGATGGAATTGAGAATAGAAATCGCCGCACTACGGGACCACCCACCTCCCCAAAGTTGTCAGATTGTCACCGACTCTCCCCATCCCCATCTCCCCATGGTTCCCGTTTTAGTACATTGGGCGACTGCGACTGCAAGTGCGCGAGTCACTAGGCTACCCGTGACAGAAACCACAACTTTTATAACATACTGTGTGCAGAGTCCTGATGGACGGCTTCCTCAACGTATTCAAATTGTTGCGATGGCGTGCGGCGTGTCTTTCTCCATGCCCCGCCGTGCTCTCTTTATGCTGAAACGGTATTGATGCTGTGCGAATTGTATGAATTTTCCGAGCGTGGCCAAACTGTCTCGGAGCAAAATGTGCTTGACACTTCGCCCTGAAACGGAGAGGACCCCGGGACCTAGAGGCCCAAGGTTCCTAATGTTAATGAGAAGAACTGTTTTTGTATTGAACAACTCAGCACCTCTTCAAAAAGGAATTGAAAATCCGTTAATTGACGGTTTGGGATTTTGTGCCGAATTCTCGTAGCCCACAGTTTGCGACGGAGTCAACCCCAGAGACCTCCGACGACTTCTGAGGGACATTCATTATGGCGAAGTTGCCCAGGCACCGAGTGAACGAATGAAACAGCCGTCCTCACTTTCGCTGAAGCGGGGTTTTCACGTTTGCTTTCATCAGTCTCAATCACCTTGATGGAAAACTTTGCAAACCCAGCCCTTGCACATTTTCACCCAAGGTGATTGGAAAAAGTGCAAACCCAGCCGTTGCATTTTTTTTGTTTTACATGCTTGCACTTTTTGGAATCCAAATTATTGCAAAAAGTGCTTAAGCAGCCCTTACATTACTGTCAATCAAGGTGAATGAAAAAAGTAGAAACCGGGCCCTTGCAATTTTTTCAATCAAGGTGATTGACTTGGTATGAGTGGACGTACAAACTGTTCTTGATTTTACCTCCGCTTCGCTTTGCGCGTCCTGCGTGAAAATACTTCGAGAACGCTTATTCAACGCACCCGATCCTTGCTCGTGCCTTTGTGCTCCATGGGAGTAAAAATACTCAGAATTATTATTGGGAGTGTGGAACGTGGTCGTCACCAACGACCTTTTTTTGAAGTCTCTCCATGTTGAGGGGTCAGGGCAGAAAACTCGCCAATGCCCGGCCCTCTTGGCATTTTTGGCAACCTGACCTTCGTGTGATTACCTCGGACGTACGTATCACGTGAGCTGGTCCTGGTCCATTTCTGAACATCGAAACATCGCTGAGTTACGGCCAATTTTGCGGTTTCAACAGTTATTTTGTTTGAGCGGCACCTATGTCCTTCCATGCGGGATTTCTGCTCCTATTCCTCCTGTGGCCTCACGTGGCGGAAGGGCACGGCGCTATTGTGAGTATAAACAACGGTGGTGACTCAACGGGGTCACGCAACTGGAGAGCCCACAAGCTTCTGGTTTCCAATGTTCAAGAGTGGGATCCCTACAGTCTTAACGGTCAACAAGGGCGCGTGGACGAACATGGCTCGCCATGTGGCGAACCTGGTCAGACTCAACACGCAGAGCAATACCGTGGTGCGTTTCGTCCGCCATGGCCCTCTAGCTGCTCTCGCTTTCCCTGACCCCAGCCCTAACCTAGAGACGGGCCTGTGCGTGGGGCGGCGGGGGGCCAACTGATATCACTGCCGTGGGTTGTACATAATATTTGGCACTGTTCAGCCCCTGCTCGTTTTGCTGTGCATTGTTTGCACAACCGAAGGCAGTGCACCACCAAAGTACGGTGCAAGGGGCAATGCCACTTACTTGCTGGCCGGAAGACTGGCGCTTGGTCCCGTTTCCACAGGCTCCAAACCTACTCTGACTTTGTGGCACCCCCCCTCCCCTTCCCCCTCATTTCTACCCTTAGAACTCACCTCGATCAACATCAAAGCAGGTGACACCAACACACTTTGTGGATAATTCGTGCAGGACAGTGAATCACCATGGCCGGGCCTGAGCACACACCAACGGGGACTCAGTGCAATGGTAACATGCGTGATTCCAGTCACACACCGGTGGTTCCATGCAGTCAGGCATCACGATTTGTCACTTGTCTCACGATGCCTCATCGTGAGCTCCGCCATGTGGACAGTGCCTGGTGGCTGGCCACGAGACAGTTCCTTGGTTCTTATGGTTCTGCTGCCGCTGGTTCCAGTACCCTGCCCCGTAGTCGCAATCGCTTCGCTGTCAGATATGCGCGACGAGTGGCTGATAGATGGGGAATGGGTTGCCGGAGAAGAAGTGGTGTTTCAAATGCGGATCACTGCAAACCATGGAGGCGTGATGGAGTATCGCTGGGCCTGTGGGGATGGAAAGGCGGCGGTGGAAATGGCGGATTTTTATGATGTCGATGCCTATGCAGGGAGTGAGGCAAATTGCTTCGCAAAGCACCCCACAGCAAATTTCCGTGGCGGCCAATGCCTGGTCCCAAGAACGTTACAGCGCGTCGACAAAGGTGCGCCCCCTGCCTACATGGGTTCCCGACAACCCGCACGTGGCGGCCTTAATCTAGCTAGTCGCGCGACGAACGTGAAGGACGTAAAGTAGATATCCCATGCTGTTTATGCCCCCCGCACCATTAGAACTTTCCACAGTTTGCGTCGTGCTTGGGGCCCAAGACCATCTGCACACATTATTGAAGGGAATTGGGTGAGGATTGTCAACATGTCACCCCCGAGCATCACTGGGGCCATGAAAGCCAGCCTCCATGATGGTAGAGATGGGGGGTGGGGTGATTCAGGTGCAGTTTAGGGGGAGGGGCGGGGGTTTCACACGAATTTCGATCCATTTTAGTTTGCGTTGATCTATGTCCCATCCATGTCTGGGAGGGCCGGGGAGCACGCACACAGCCAACCAACTGGGAACAGGCCCGCCCCACACGCGGCAGTGGGAAGAGCCCCAGCAGGACGCAGTGCGGCACACGGGGGGACCACGCAGAGCAAGCACGGCAGCAACCGCCAAACGCGGCGGACGCCGAACGCGCCATCGGCAACCAGGCCCCCCCCTCCACCCATGGGGTGCCCACCGCGTGCGGGACAGTCAACGCCGTGCGGAGACGCGAAATCCTTGTGCGGGGGACAGACAGATGGGGCAGGAGCAGGAGCGCACAGGTGCCACCCAGGAGCGCCAACGGAAAGGGGGAGGAGCAACACAGCCAAACAGGACGCGGGAGCCACACCAGAAAGGACAGGGGAGAGTGCAGCGGACAGGGAAGAGAGGGACAGCAAGGCAGGGGAGGCAGCAAGGACAGCGGTAACAGGGCATCAGAGTGGAGGAGCAGAGAACATGCGCATGGGAGGCTGTGACAACACGGGGGTTTTGGCATGACGCCATGGTGTGATGATCTCGTCTGCAGCTGGCGGCGCCTACTGGCCGATCGCCATTCGCTGCCCTTCCCTTGGACCCTTTCCCTCCATAGGCGGTGGTGCCCATCGGCTTCTCACCACCCTTTGACCTTCCTCTTCCTCCTTGCCCTAACCTTCCCTCTCCCCTCCCCTTTCCCTTCCCTTGGCCTTTTCCTCTGTAGGCCGCAGTGCCCATCGGCCTCACGACACTCCTTCCCTTCCCTTTCCCTTGGTCGGTTGTGCCAACGGAGCCCCCGGACTTGCCCTGACAACACGGGGGGGGGGGGGGGGGCTACCGGGTGCCAGGGCAACCCCTGCTCAACCAGCATCAAGTGAGGGTTGTCTCCCGCAGCCCAGATGGGCTGTTTGCGCAACATGAGAGGGTGCCCACCAGGGGCAGACCAGCCTGAGGGGGAAGGGGACGACAAGGGCCCCCCAACCCATACCCTACACCAACACCAGCAACCCGCCCAGGGGCGCCCAGGCCCCCCCCCACCCGACCCAGTGTACCCCTGCACCGCCGCTTCACACAACAGGAACGGCCGCCGTCAAAGAGACTGAGTGACCCCACAGGGGGGTCAGCAACGCTTGGGGGATCTGACACCCAGTGGGCCAGCAGTGGGGCCCCTGAGGTGTCCTGTGGAACGGTGAGTGCGCGCAGGGGATTGCGCACCTGGAGGGCCAACCCTGGGGCCCCTGCAGCGCAACATCATTGTTCGCCTACGCCCAGGGGATCCAGCACCCAGTGGGCCACCACTGGGGCCCCTGAGGCGCCCTGTGGAAAGGAGTGGTGGGCCAGGAAAGGGAAGGAACCTTCGACAAAACCGGGGTGGGCAAAACCAAGGACCACGGCGCGGCCACCATGCAGCGTAAATCACCCGGGACACCAAGCAGGCGCACACCACCCGCGTCAACCATAACGGAGCGCACGCCACCCGCGACCAGCAAGGGGCGCGCCATGCACACGCGCGACCCATGGAGTGGTGGAGCGCAGGGTGTGGACGGCCGGTACAGCGCGCGGAGGAGTGGGGCACCTGGGCCTCATGCACACGGAAATGCGGTGAGGCAGGCGGTGGAGGTGCTTGGGCAGCGAAAACTGTCAAACGACCCCCACAGCAACCAGCACAACCCCGGTACGCCAACTAATGGGCACCGCTCACGCACAAATGGCACCCGCCGCCACCAGCACAGCCCCAGTACACCAACCACGGGGCTCTGCAAACGCGGAAGCAACACCAGCAGGAGCACAGGCCGCAGCAGCCGACAAAACGCGGCGACCCGACGCAGCATGCAAAGGGAAGAACGGGTGGCTGTCCAGGGCCCCATAAAGAAACAGCAATTCCACGGAATGTCACACAGGGGGGGGGGGGGGCTCGCCACTGCGTCCGAGGGGGGGCGGGGTGTTTTACACCACCAGGGTGGATCAGATCGCCAACTCCCTGTGGGCTGCCAGATTGAAAGAGGGCTAGACGGGCCACTGATGATGGGGGGTGGGGGGTGCATTAGCCTGCAATTCTGACGTTATGCACGTTGCAGCTGGTTTAGATCAGGTGCTCAAGAATTTGGTGGCATGTGTGTGGTGCAGTTTTGTTCCATACATTGGGTATTTTCCTGGGCCCATTTGCTAACAGAGACAGACATGGGAAGATGATCGAGAACACAAGCATGCTGTTAGAAAGCCACAACCCCACACACAACCTATTTGCAACCCCAGAGGGCTAGGGAAGTACCCCTCCCTCCCCTTGCGCAAGCACCGCCTTGTCTAAGCACCAGGACCCGGTCTGACCGTCACTTTTGCCGAATTTTCTGACCACGGCTTTTACGGCCAGAAAGTAGGCAAAGTGTAATTGTCTGGCGATTGTAGAGGGAAAGAGGGGCTGTTTCATGCTTGTGATGAGTCCTCCTGCTCAAAACAACATTCTGCTTGGGTCTCAGGCATGTGACAAGCATGAGGTGAGCAAAAAAATGAATATTGAGATGGAGGAACTCTTTGCTCCATGGGTGATTGAAAAAACCAATAACCTGAAGGACACCAAGCAAATTCCTCACCCTTCACATGCACAATTCACAAGCTCCTGATGCCCCTGATGGGCAGTGAGGACCTCCAGAACTTGCTGAAATTTGCCTACACATTGTGTTCTAGGGCCCTGTTGCGACTATTGTGCTTAGGGTGAGGTATGGGCAGGTTTTTAGGACATGCTTTCTTTTGGTATCGCGCGTCGCACGGTTGCACTGCCTTGTCTAAGCACCAGGACCCGATCTGACCGTCACTTTCCTGACCTGGCTGGTGCTTGCGCAAGGGGGGGGCGGGGTAATCCAAAAGGGGAGGGTACAACTCCAAGCACCATGTTCAAGTCAGGGTGGACATGTGCGTTGGCAGCCAAACAGTGTGAACGTCACCTCCAGAAGGGAGCGGAGGGGGCGGGTATTGTAAACGGCGTCAGCAGCGCGACCCAAAAAGGCCTCATCACTGGCCATGGGTGAGCACAGGTACCTTTTTATTTCACCGGAGCGCTGCATTGGGCAAAGTTCCTGCCCCCATCGTGTCTGGACGAGCTACCGCAACCGATCCGGTGCTGGTTGTTGTCTGTCATGTGCCATGCAACCCTACGGCTGTGCCCAGCCCCCTATTGCACCATCGTGCTCTTGTACAGGAGAGACCAAGAACCTGTGGAGGGTGTATCCAGACTGGTACATCCTTGCACAGTCCGCTGCGTGCCAAGAAAACATGGAGGACGACGTTTTCCGCATGCACTACCGTCTGCCCCAGACACAGTGTGCCCGGATCGTTATCCAGTGGTGGTGGACTACCTCCAACAACTGTATCCCAGCGCAGTGGCGTGCAGCCTCGGACTTCCCCTGTGAAGGTTTGGACGGGATGGTAGGTACAGAGTAACGCAAGTGGCGGACCTCAGTTTCAAAAACTGCAATTTAGGGCCAAAAACAGCCATTTTTGGGCCAAAAAAGCCCTGGAACACATTCAAAACGGCCAAACGAAAGGAAATGGTGGGTGCATTCACGTGCGGCTTGACTTCCCCGTGTCACCAAGCTCTTTGCGGCTCTCTAACTGCATGATATGTCCCGGAAACGGCCCAAAAAGGCCCCCAGAAGCTCCAAATTTTGTGTAGATTGGCTAATCCACCAGAGGTAATTTGCGTCTACCACTCCTCTTTGGACACTTCACTCACCGATGCATTCTTGATCCCTACACGACGGATTGCCCCCGTGGAGAGGGTTGTCATGTCCCCTTGGTTGCCGCTGCTGTCATTTGTTGGCGTGTGAGGCAGGGGCAACGCCATAGTCGGCGCTGTGCACGCCTTGTTTAGTCTCATTTTGCAGCTTGGCGGTCAGTTGTTGCATTTTGCACTTGGACATTGCTTTTTCAAGAACGTTTGCAAATGAAACTCGTCATTGTGGGGCCGCAGAGGAGCCATATGGCTTGGTTGTGCTTTTGTGCCACGAGGAATGGTGTCAATAGACAACATGCATCATCATCAGGATCCGTGATAGTGCAATTTAGAAAAATTGGGGAACATTGCATTGCAGGGGGCTTCTCTTCCCCTGCGGCACCTGCAGTGCGTCTGCGGCGCGCCTGTGGCACGCAGGAAGCACCCACACAGCACCTCAGTGGCCTTCAACAGGGGGGGGGGGGGGATTGAGGTCCGCAATTTTTCGCAATTTTCCGCAATTTCGCAATTTTTCGCAATTTTCCGCAATTTTTCGCAATTTTCCGCAATTTTCCGCAATTTTTCCGCAATTTTTCACACTTCCCGATTTTTTGACCGCCTCCCCACGCTGGTGCAGAACAATGAGAATTTTTTTTTTTTACTATTCCATACACTCTCAAATGTTGCAAAGTCACCAGAACCTGGTATAGCTCAATTGGTAGTACCACTGCACTGTAGTTTCAGGGTCCTGGGTTCACACCCAGTTGGGCACAATATGGTCACCTTCGCTTTTTTGGTCTTTTTACCTTCGCTTTTTTGGTCTTTTTCATGCCTGCATGTTTGCATGTTTGCATGTGCATGTCCGATGTGCCAGAGATTGCAGAGCAATGGAGCCTATACATCCGTTGCAATGTTGTTGATATAAATGGGCCAACTGCTTTGCAGGAATGGTGGCAATCTCGTGCCCCTTCACCGTTCCAAGAGAGGGTGCTGTTCTTGATTACGCAGCCCACTTCTGGTGGTGATGTGGAACGCTTTTTCTCACAGTGTAGGACAGTTTCAAAGCGGCAGCACATATTGGATGACAACATCCGCCGCCTTCGGTTCATGCTGCAATTCCACGGTGATATTGAGGGGCGCCTCCTGTAAGTGTACTGCCCATAGACTATTTGTTTCAGTGAAATTCTGAGAATTCTGAGCCACCTGTCCAGAGTTGTTGCACCTTGAGGGTTCAGGAGGGCCGCTTACGACATCGCAATTTTCCGCAATTTTCCCGCAATTTTTCGCAATTTTCCGCAATTTTTCCGCAATTTTTCGCAATTGGATTCGACCCCCCCAGACCGCAATTCCCCCCCCCCCCTGCCTTCAAGAAAATTAAGCCTTGTGCGTATCAGTCGCTGTTGGTCCTGGAGCATTCCCCACATTTCCCTGTGTACGCTGTATCTTGAGTCTTTACCTGTCCATTTGGCATTTGGGACGCTGCAAAAAAGACAGAAAACATCAATATGGAAACAAGGCACTGAATCTGTCTGGCTTCAGGCAGTTTCCACAACACATTTCCCCTCACAACGGACGGGGTAGCAACGACGCCATTCCAAGGGCTGCCCCAATGCGCTGGTGCCCCTGTGTGCATGCCGTACATCTGCGTATGAAGCTGGACAGATTTACAGGCCAACAACATGCCCATCTGCACACACAAGCCAGCCATGGCAGGGTTTCTCAGCCTTTGGATACCAGGCACAGATCGCAGAACTTTGGTATTGCCTGAACAAGCGTATGATTCAACGGCATGTGCCACTTAATAATGATGCAAAGCAAGTGTGGTGTGTGTGTGTGTGTGTGTTTGTGTGTGTGTGTGTGTTTGTGTGTGTGTGCATTTAGCACCGATTTTGGCAATGTTCGCAATTTAATGCAGTCTCGTGCACCTCACACACACACGCACAAAAATGAAGAATATCTTGATGAACGGACATGTGGGTGCACATATCAATGGGAATTTGCCCCGACAGAGACTGGGTCACAGTTGGCTTGACCAATCAACTATTCTTTGCCTTTCAAGATGACTGGACTGGCAGCACACAGTAGCAAGACCTCAAAGGTGGGGCTAGACATGCCAGGGCCCAGACTGGAACCCGATGCCACAGGGGGTGCTTCCCCTGCGGCGCGCCCCGGTCCGCCGGAAGAAAAACGTACCAGTATTAGGAGTGTGGATTCACCAAAAAGTATTCCTGAGCGTCTGCCTATGGGTTCCTTGGCCCCAAACACTTGGATTTGGACAAAATCTCCTCAAGTGAGCAGTGAAGAGTGGAACGTGCTTCACGCGCGTCCTATATCAACATGTGATAATCTTTCTTCACCAGCAATGGGCTCTGCCGAGCAGTAGTCGAGCTGTCAAATGGTTTTTGGTTTTGGTTTTGGTTTTGGTTTTGTTTGGTATCCCAGCTCCGGTCTCCCACCCTCCCTTGCTCGCTCCTACCTCCCTGTTTCCCGCGTTGTTGCAGGAGGTGGCTGGCCAAGATGGGATATGTCTACTTGCGATCCCGCAGCGCACACAAAAGACCAATCCGGAGAGCAATTCACCAATTGCATCGATGTCCGGTTTGCAGGGAACACACCGCAGTCTGGACAAAAGCCGAGCCCCAGCCCCGCTGTTCCCGCCCCCAGCCCAACCCCGGCACCGAGCCCTACGCCCAAAGCCCCAGCGCCCCAAAGCCCGCGCCTTGGCACGGGGACCATTGCGCGGAAGGTGATCTACATCGGATGGGACCTGCTTGACTGGACTACTCTTTTGCATGATATCTCATTCGTGGTGGAGCATGGCTACACGCACATCATCTTGGCGTTTTGGATGCCACACTGGGAGGCGGACGCTGTTGGCGTTTGGGGCCGAATGAGCCAGGCCCAGCGACAGGTGCGCCTCGTTCAAGAGGTCGGCCGGCGTGGCCTCTTGAGGGACCTCAAGGCCTTGTCATGCGCTGGATGCTTTTCATTCAGCACAATGCAAATTGTTTCTTTTGAACCTCCCGTTCCTACGGTGGTTCGTGCCTCATACCCCAATTTCCTGCCGATTGGAGAGGCACCGGCCCTCATGTCATGCATGCCTGAGTGGGCGACCCCCACCTATGCCCATGCCTCTGCACGTACGTCAGGGGTGTACACGAAACGTGCGTGATGTCTGTTATTGTTTTTACACTCAGATGCTTGCACTTGATGCACGGATAGTGGGACCGGTAGTAGTAATGGACTTGGGGAGGGAAATTGTGCAGTGGGTTTGGACCCAACCGTTGATTGTAGACCAAAGATTGAGGCAATGCAATCCAGTGTGCGCTTTTGTTCTCCAGAACAAAGGACTTATCACAACATCAAGTCACTGCACACTGCATGATATCGCATCGTTGCCGGCCGCCATATCTTAATTCAAAAAAGGAACCCCTCATGAAGAAATGCCGATTCTCTGGGGGCCTGCTGTGCGAGAGCGCCGAATTGCTCGGACCGAACAATGTCTGAACGCTGTACAAAAAGCCACTACGATTGCAAGAGCCTACCACCCACGCCGTTAAGCAGAGCCATACACCACCTGAGGGCCAAGCGGTCAACCTACACCGCTGCATTGTCCGCATGTTGGGTTGCCGTGATACGGATCCTTGTCCTAACCAGGACAAGGAGGGGGAGGACTATGTGGAGGGGGGGATGGGTCTGGCTTGGGGGATGAAGACGAGCCCGATCAATGGATCAATGGATCAATTTTTAGACCGTAAGTTTTGGTGACGTGTTTGTTGTAGTACTCAAATCCTTCGCTTTCTTTGCGTGGGACCATGGAACTGAGGTGCAAGATGGCCAAAATTTGTGTAAGGGAATGTGATTGGGCATGATCGCATCTTCCGAATTGGACACCATGTGTTGGGTCAAGGCTGGCTGGTCTTCATTCTGCGGTAGCTGGCAAACAATCCAAAGTATTATTTCCGTCTATTCTTGGGCTGCGGCCGTTGCTTAGACACTGTTGTGCTGGGGGTCTGCACGTTGTGCATTTTTCAGAACATCCCTCCATTACCACTGTCAGGCGGCTCTGCAAGTGGTGCACGACAGTGGGGCCAAGTTGCTAGTCGCCTGTGGAGGGGCTACGATGGACTTGGAATCGGTGATGGAGCAAATGGCAGGCACTCAGTTTGGGGAGACCATCGCGCACTGGGCCATGGAGCACCAGTTGGATGGCGTAGATTTCGACTTGGAAACGCATCCCGGCAACAACGCCCCGTTCCATGATGGCACCCTGATAACGTGGGCTGTGCAGGCCACTCAAGCGGCGCGCGCAATTCTTGGGCCCGACCGTGTGATCACCCATGCCCCACAAGCTCCCTATTTGGGCGATTGGGCCGGGCCACAGAGGGGCTATGTGGAGATAATGCGTCAGGTTTGCTAATGCAACGAGGCATGTGAGGGGGGGATCTCACCGGGGTTCCATCGCGTGTTCCACGGCCTGGCGTGCTAGGCGATGTGGGGTTTGCCATGGCATGCCGTGTGTGCGTGTGTGCGTGTGTGTCACTGTCACTGGCGAACGGGAAATACTCCACCTGGTGCCTGCCACAAGCAATCTCCCCTGATGGCAACCGCTCGGTCGCACGCACGCACGCACGCACGCACACGCACACACACACACACACACACACGTGCCGCCGCATGCGCAAAACGGCGCTGGCCTTTCGTGAGGACCTGCTGCTTCATGAATTTGTGGCCAGTGCCCCTGACCCCTCCCTCCCACTCATACGCCCCCTGCCAACGCTGGTAGACTGCATGTCGCTGTATGACAGCCTATGCGCACTAGGGAAGAGATATGCCCGCTATGAAGAGCGCACGCGCATTGATAAATGGAAATCCAAAATGGACCAAGCCTGGCTGGACAGGCCAAAGGAGGTTTATCAGTGGATACAGAACGAGTACCAACCTCCTCTGGTTATGCTCCTGGACCCAGACACAAGCCAACCAACGGCGAACATCCCCCGCATGGATGAAATTCTTCATGCCTCTTGGGACCAGGTTATGCGAAAATATGCAGACACCCTAGAGCCAGACGTGCACGCTTTTGCACAGAAGTATGATAAGTTTCTGATAAAGGGAGTGCAGATGCAGTCCACCCCTATCACAGGGTCCCAGCTCGCGAAACGCCTTAGAAAGATGGGTGTTCACACAGCCACTGGCCTGGAAGGCTGGTTTGTTTCGGACCTTTTACTGCTGCCCACCTGTCTGCTGGACATGCTGTCAGAAATTCTGTCTCTAGTTGAGGCAACAGGAACCTGGCCCAGGGTCCTGGCGAGGGGATACGTCTCGCTGATCCCGAAAGGGGAAGGGATGATGCCGATGCAGCAGCGCCCACTGTCCGTACTGTCCCAGATCTATAGGGTCTGGGCAGGGATCAGGTTAGAGGAGTGCATGGTGTGGCAGGAACTGTGGATCCACCCGTACGCTTACGGTTTTCGCAAGAAGCGCGGCGCCACTGATGCGGCCGCCTTTATCTCCATGCTCATTGAGCTACACAAACTGATGAAAACAGTTTTGCACGGATTTGGATTAGACTACATAAAATGCTTTGATTTGATCCCACAGTCCATTGTACTGCATATTGCACTGACGCAGGGGATGGATTTGGGCACACACAGGGCCCTTTCTGGCATGTATCGCACCCTCACAAGGTGCTTTAAAATAATGGGATGTTTGGCCAGTTTTTTCGATGCCACCAATGGCATCCTCCAGGGCTGCCCATTGAGTGTGATACTCATCAACCTCCTGACCTCGGTCTGGAAACGGGTGCTGGATGCACAGCAACAGGGCATCAAAGTCGCGGTACAGGCCCTCCCCCCCAGCGATCAGCCAGCGCAGGCCCTGCAATTCATCCTAACTGCCCTTGGGTATGCGGATGATACTTATGGGTTTGCAGCCGGAAGCAATACCCTCACCCCCCTGCTAGACTGCACCACTGACTGGCTTGAGGACACGGGTCAAGGGGTGAACGCGAAGAAATCTGTCGGCTTTTCGTCTGACGCCCGTCACCCAGTGAAGGCAGCACTACAGGGGGTGCCCTTCCCTATCTCTTCTGAGTTTAAGTCCCTGGGCGCGGGGGTCCGCACCATGGACGCGACTTGTTCGGGACCGCTCATCAAGAAAAGGATTTCCAGAGCCTGCAGCCTCCTGGATAGGGTGCATGGTGCTCAGGGCAATTTTGAAAGGAGATGCGACATCATCTCCACAATGATCACGGCCACTGGCCTGCACGCAGCAGAAATAGTGCCACTTCAGCCCAAAGACCTCCTGCCCTTCGAGACTAAGGTCATGCAGACCATTTGGGGACGGTCACGGCCCGGAAGGGCCAAAGAAATCTTTTTCACCTTGCTGTGCAAAGGACACCGGATTGCACCTACCTTGGTACTTAAGTATCATCGCATCCTGTGGTTATCCCAGCTGTGTCGCACCAGGGGTGCTGGACAGATCACAGCCCAAGCCATTTGGGAGATGACAACATTTCACAAAGGCTCCGGCCCATACGGCCGAGCCATGTCCACAGCACAGGAGTGTGGCTGGGTCGCTACGCAGGGATGGTGGGGATGGAAAGTGCCTGGGCGCCAGGAACCCCTCCTCCTATACGGGGATAAAAACACTATCAAGCACAAGGTGCGTGAACAGCTGCGCTCGCAAATGCTGGACAGCCTGGTTCAGAGGCGTCCCCGCCTTTTCGCGGGGGCTCATTACACCACATGCCGGTGCCTGGTCCAGCCCAGCATAGCGTCATTTGCCACAGAGTTACAGCGCTCTATCCTGCGGGGCATCCTATCAGGAGCAACCTGGACGGCCCTCCGGGCCTATCAACGTGGCATGAGAGCCACATCCACGTGCCCGTACTGTGGCAATGCTCCGGAAAACGAGGAGCACATTTTTTGGCAGTGTTCAGCCTGGAGTACAGTGCGGGACACCCACTTGCCGGGCATCAGGACGGCGGCAGCACAGATCACGGGCCTTCCCCTCATGGACCAGTGGCCCCCATGTTTACGACTTTGTGGATTAGCCCCAGAGTTAGACACTGACAGCGTCAAGTCAGGGACAGCGCTCGCATTCATGACAGCTCTGCACAATATGTTAGTAGCCGTTTTGCAGGCCCGCAAGTTACGAGACACACAATCCCCCATGCTTTTCATGGGGTCGAGCCTCTCACAGCAGCTTCGGCAATACCCGTACCACCAACTGGTGGGACCCCTCCCCAGACCGGAAGACAAAGGGTTACTTCTTTTGCGTACCCATAAGAAGATGGAATGGCAGTGGGAAATGCCCTTTTTGGCGGACCTGCTATGCTGGCTGAGGGAACTGCACTGGGCCCCTGAGCCAGGCACAGTGACGTTCTTAGAACTCGCACTGGACTTTGAGGAATTTGCGCAACGCACCCTCCCACACGCTCCACAGGCAAAATTTAAGGGCACCACCCTTTCACTGCAAGAGAGAGGCCGGGTCTTACGACTGGCAATGGCAAATGCGCAGCGCCTGGTCACCAAAGGCCATTTGCATCCAGCGCGTGTGGTCACACGCTGCAGCTCTTTAGTTCCTTTGGGGGGGCCGGCACTCTGCGGCCTGAACTGCCGCCCCTATTTCACCTGCCGCAGTGCCATGAACATGCACGTTCAGCAGTTAGCGGCATACTGTGAGCGCACGTGGGCCACCAAGGTTGGTCTCAACAGAATACACAAACTGCGCCCGTACACACATAGGCCACGCAGAACAGCGCACGAAGTGGAGGAGCATCGACTACAGCGTGCACTCCAGGGGAATCTGCAGTTGGGGTTGGCTCCGTCCTCGGAGCAGACCACTTTTGCCAAAGGGGGGGGGGGGCTGCTCCTCCTTTGCAGCTGATTTCTTCCCTGTGATAGGGGATGGGAAGCTCCCACAGCGCCCCTACACCGGGACACGCAGGCGCGCAAACACACACAGGGCGCCACCACCGGCGCCGCTGGCTGATCCGTCAAAGTGTGCCCAGCACTCTGCTGACGCATGCACGACCTGCAAGAGACTTCGGCGCACAGCTGAAGCATGCTGTGCGCTGGGACATCACGCTGATGACCACATAGCACGCAGACCGCAACTGCAACTGTGCCCACTGCATGGCCTGCCACCGTGCCCGAGGTGCACACTCAAGCAAAGGGGAGTGCGCCACTGCTGTCAGCGGGGACACCATAAAGTGTGCACCCCAGTGCCTGCGCGCCGGAAGCGCCCACTTGCTGCACATGCACAACTGCCCCACAAACGACCACGCCTGCAAGGGCCTGCACGTATCTCTACGGGTCTGCTGAGGTCCCCACACCAACCCCCCACCCCTCCAGCCCCCAAACGCAGGAGGCCGAAAACGCCCCCCCCTCCGTCCCCACCAGCCCCAGTTCCACGGGGGCTGGAGGAGACCGTGGCCGAGGATGTCGTCCGCCCGCTTTTCGTGACGAGGCACGGGAGAGCAAACACTCTGGATACCTAGCCAGCAAAATACAGATGTTCTGATTCCGCAGAAGGGAGGGAAACAACGTCACAAAGAGGCCTCAGCAGACCTGAGCCAAATGAGGCGTCCAGCCCAACGCTGCACAAGGATCCACCTCTAAAAGTACAGATCACACACACACACACACACACACACGGCGGGGCAATTGGCACACACACACACACACACACACGGCACCACTGTACTTCTACAGGACCAGTGTACTTGTAATGTGGGGTTCACAAGGCCCGTAATCGCATCCTGTCCTGTAGTGGTATTGCGGTGCTGGGGCTGCCAATGGCTCCCAACCGGTTGATGAACAAATCCCCCCCTCCACGCTTTGCTACTGCCGTACAGAAAGGGGCCTCTCCAATCACCATGCTCTTGTGATTGTTCGCCTGATGAGCTGTTTTCTATGACCAGTGCCTGCCACTGGCAAGGAAGGCAGAGGGGGGGGGGTACAAACGTTTTTCGGGTTTGGGGGGGCATTTTTGAATTCCGAGTCACTCATTTACCCAAACACACACTCGCACACTCACTCACTCACTCACTCACTCACTCACTCACTCACTCACTCACTCACTCACTCACTCATTCACTCACTCACTCACTCACCCATTCACTCACACACACACACACACACACACACACACCATTCGTGAGGGGATAGAACCACTGTAGCAAGACGGACGCAGCTTAGCCTTTATGGCAAGCCTTTCTCACTTTTGGAATGGACCCCCGCCACCCACCCGTGGGATACCCGGCTTCCTCCCCCGCAGCAGGATCCAACCCTCCAAGTGCCCTCCAACCGTTTTGTACCCGCCAGGAATTGCCCCCCAACCGCAGCAAAACCGATCGCAAAATTTTCGCAACCCCGGGCCTTGAACGGGGGAAAGGCTGATGGGGGGTCTTGGACCAAATTCCAAGCGGTTGGCGACGTTGGAAGAGGTGCGTGAGAGACTCTGTGGACCGCATGGAAAACCGAACATATTTTACTGCCTCTTTCTGTCAGGCTGGGGATGCCATCAATTTCCTGCTGGTGCAGTACTACAACCAGGGCCCTGGAGTGTACGCTACGTACGAGCACGTGTTTGAGCAGTCGTACTCCTGGTGGGCGTCCACGAGCGTGAAGGAAGTTGCGGCTAGTGGTACGCCGACAGGGCACCTTTTTGGGGCTGGGGCGCACTCAAAGATGGTCTCCGAGGGGCGAGGGACGCGTTGGCACGGTTGCGCTTGCCCCCCCCCAACCCCCCACCGTTGGAGTGACGGCCACATACCAACCGCCGTCTCCCCCTAATGGGCCTGTGTACCCGACAGAAATTGCCCTTCAACCTTTTTTTTTTTGCAACCACTCTCGAAATACTCTTATAGCCCCCCCCCCCCCCCCTCTGCCTGTGGGTTGCTTTCATTTGTGACATCCCCCTTCCTCGTTCCATGACCAGTCAGTTTCCAATCAACGTGCACCTGTTCCCCTTACCATATGACCTGTCCCAACGAGTTGTGTCAATTCTCCCCGCTTCATTGCCCCTGCATCCAACTCCCCCGTACCCCGCATGCATCCCTCCTCTGTGCCTCAGGGGTATCTTTGGATAAACTGGTGGTTGGCAAGTATGTGCCTGGAGAGGCCGCCAATGGATATGTGTCGCCTTCCGCAATGGCAGAATGGCTGCCGCGGGCATGGGATGAGTTGGGTTGGAGGGCAGGAGTGATGCTGTGGGTGTACAGGGCATCCAACCAAGCCCCAACTGTAGAATGGGGGACAGCATTGTCAGCTGGTGGCAATGTCGCTCAGACTCCACCTCCTTCACCATCGTCTCCACCAGCCAGTTTGTCTGCATCTCCATCGTTGTCGGCGTCTCCATCCATTTCATCGCTGCCCTCCGCATCGGCATCGACCTCTGTGTCTCCTCTGCCGGCCCCCCTGACATCCGCATCTTTATCCCCGTCCCCATCCCCATCCCCGTCCCCATCCATGTCCCCACTTCCACCCAATACCTGGTCCTCCCTTTCACCCCCATCTGCATCCGCTTCCCCAAGCCAGTTCCCGTCGCCGTCGCCCTCACCGTCAACATCCACATCTCCACCCCTATCTCCATCCCCATCTCCCCCTCCATCTCCATCTCCATTCCCATCTCCGCCGGCATCTCCATCACCATCTCCATCACCATCCCCTACCCCATTTCCGTCCCAATCCCCCTCCCCATCCCCATCCCCACCCTACTCCCTGTCTCCATTCACCAGCCCTTTTCCATCCCCCTCGCCATCATCATCTCCGTCTCCACACTCGTCGGAAACCCCGTTCACCATCGCGGTGATGCCCGCATCTTCTGAGTGGTATGTCAAACTCAATATTCAGCCCTTCTCGCAGGCCGCAGCTGCCTCTATTTCACAGAATGGTGTCATTCGCCCTTTGGTTAGGAACACCTGGGGCGGCGTGCTATGGGTCTTCAAGGCTCAAATATCCTTTATTGCAACTATCTCCAAAATGCAAGATGTTTCGGAAATGCCAAGATACCCAAAATGCAGAGATGTAATGGACTCCAACAGGATCTCATCCAACGCCTGCCGCCGCGCTCTGTTGAACTTGTCCAGAGGTCCCCATTCCTTGGTGACAGTACACTGCTCGCTCATGAAGAACCCGTGCGAAGGCGACGGCAGAAGTAGGCACCCGGAACTTAGGGAACAATCTTGTAAGCGACAGGATTATCCCACAGCCTCAACGCGCATAAAGAACTGCACAATCCCATCTCTTGTAACTCAGATTGTTATACCCTTTGTCCGGGTCATGTCATATCTACACAAGAATGATATCAATAATAAAACACATACAAACATGTACAAATACACATGAATCTCATCATTCGTAATCTCGGTTTAATCTTTATCCGCACTCACGCGCGACCTACATTCTGCAACTATCGCGACCGCAAGCGCTGCAACTCATTTCCATTACACTCCCCTCCTAAGACCTGACATACACCTATGGAAGGGTCTGAAAATCATCAAATCTTATGGGGATGAGTTGCTGTGCCATATATAATCTGTTGGGTGCCTCAATGCAATCTGCAATTGGTTCAAATACACCATGGGGTTAGTCACCATGACCCTACACACTCCCCTACCAAGCTTCAGGACCCCTGCCCCTAGCTGTCTAAGGCGGGCTTACTATGCCTCAGGGCCTAGCTGTTCAAACTGCTCTATAACATGCTTCAGTCACCTTAGCTTTCTATAGACTAGTGTGCAATGCCTCAACCCCTAGCTGTCTAGGCCTGAGTGTGTATCATACAATATTTTGATAAGTTAGATTGAGAATTGGTGTTGAATTGTACAAAAACTGGCAACCCATTTGGCACAATAAGATAAATTACAACATCAGTGGGGGGCTTTTGTATGTTTCCAGTGGCTTGGTTTTTCCTGCTGCACCTGCACAAAATATTTTGCTCCAAAAACCCACTGCTGGATTTTTTCCAAACAGTTTTCACAAAAAAGTGCCATCAGTGGTATGGCTACTCCTGCAAAAACAATGGTCCTCTGGGCGCACACCAGAGACCAAAACTGTTTCCACGATCCGTAAAAACAGTTTTCATGCCCCACGCGAAAAGGGCAGAGTGGCCCGGGCTCCAACCAGCGCCACTGTAAAAACCAATTCCCTGCAATCCCTGCAAGGATCAAACACAAAGAAAAAAAAGAGCAAACTTCTTCCACACAAGCAGTGCAGAATTCCAAAGCTGGGCAAACACGCCAGCGCAAGGACTCACCAGAGTCCACTGAGTGTCTCTCCAAAAGAAGACACCCCACAAAATTAGGTGCAAAGCCAAAAAACAGGCCTGAACTCAGGAGGGTCAGCGCCAAGGGCCACTGCAGTGGCAGCGCCATCGCTGATATATATAAGCCACTGAAAAAACTCGAACCCCAAAACAGCCCAGATGCCACAAAGGCACACCAGGGCACTGTCGCAAAAAAGTAAGGCAAACGTGATAATATGTATGCACCAACTAGTGCAAAACACGTGTCAGCTGAGGCTGCCGGCGCCTCAGTGACATACCTGTTTTTCTCATCAAATCATTTACACTGACATTCACATCTACAGTTAAAACAAAGCACCCCTGAAAGCTGAAGGTGCGGGCACACAGGACGCGCATGCACATCGACTACGCGCCCACGCCCATAAGTGGACGCGCACGCACATCAACACACACTCTCAGGGAGCAAGCAAGGCTCGTGTTCTCAGGCTCTGGTACTCACGCGTGGACGTGCAAGCACATCAACACTCAAGCGCGCTGAACACTACCCTTTACGTTTTTTTCTACACCTTGTCCTTTTACCTCGCACTCTGGGTGCTCCATCTCCTGGGCAACGTGGCAGGAGCGCATCCTTGCTGGCGCCGGCACCTCCCTCGGAGCTCTGCGCGACTGGCTCCATCGCGTCCAAGGCTGATTTGAACTCCTCCCAGAAGTCGTCAGTCGCTGCCCGAAGCTCACGCACATCCTGCTGTCGACACGGATCGCTGACAAAGGGGTCTTCACCTCGGGCAAGGCACCCAGAAATGCGGAGAAACTCCTCACCGTCGAACACGCGGGGACCATACTTCAGGAGAGGAGACGGCTTGTGCTCATAAACATACCCGTACGGCAGCGGCGGCGAAAACTGGATATCAGCAGCCAAATGCCGTAGCTGACGTTCTCCCATTCGTCGACCATTCTCTGAACCGAAGTCTGCGACGCGCACATGTGGAAAACGGCAGAAAATTTGAGCGTTGACGATGCTGTTTCGCTCCCAACACTCCTGTTGCTGCAGTTCTCTCAACGATCTCTCCTCGCACGAAGATGTTCGCACTTGCTGCAGTTGACGCCAGAACTCCTTATCAGACTCATCCATTAGAGATTGGGATGCACGAAGTTGTGAAGAACCAATCTCCAACGCATCAAGACGGTTGGTAAGCGAACGAGTAAGAGGAACAAAATTCGCGTCATTAATTAACGGCGTGGACGGTGGAGGATCATCCCCAAGCATCCCATAAATATGACGGCGAACCCATGAAATTTGGCGATCAACTAAAGGAAAATGACCCAAGCGTGACTCAACGGAAGCAATGCGAGCATTATAGTCGTCAAAATGAACGCGAGATTGTATTGAATGTTCCAAGCCCGCAAGGTATGGGCGCAACACTTCATCAAAACCACGGACATGGTCATTAAAGTTAGAGCTCAAGATATTCAAATTGTGACGAGTAGCCAAGTCATCTTGATATGCATCATGCAATCCTCGTGTGATGGTCTCCAAGTTCCCATAAATGTTTTGAATACCGCCGTGTAAAACCGAATTAATGTGACCTTGCAATTGAACTTCATGAACTAATTGTTGAAATTGAGCAAGTTGTGCCGCAGGTTCGGATGTGAACGACACAAATTCATGAGGTAACCCCGCGGAATCGACCCACCGTTCACGTTCAATGTGTACTCGCCGGTCGGCTTGAATGTCAAGGTCCATGCCCTCAAGTTGAGGATGCTCGCCGGCGAAAAATTCACGAACCGGTGAACACGGCGGATCATGTAGACGTGCTACTTGTTGACATGGAATACTACCGAGTTGTAAAGCCATTGTCGCATGGGATGAACTAGACGATGCTACCATGCTATGGGTCTTCAAGGCTCAAATATCCTTTATTGCAACTATCTCCAAAATGCAAGATGTTTCGGAAATGCCAAGATACCCAAAATGCAGAGATGTAATGGACTCCAACAGGATCTCATCCAACGCCTGCCGCCGCGCTCTGTTGAACTTGTCCAGAGGTCCCCATTCCTTGGTGACAGTACACTGCTCGCTCATGAAGAACCCGTGCGAAGGCGACGGCAGAAGTAGGCACCCGGAACTTAGGGAACAATCTTGTAAGCGACAGGATTATCCCACAGCCTCAACGCGCATAAAGAACTGCACAATCCCATCTCTTGTAACTCAGATTGTTATACCCTTTGTCCGGGTCATGTCATATCTACACAAGAATGATATCAATAATAAAACACATACAAACATGTACAAATACACATGAATCTCATCATTCGTAATCTCGGTTTAATCTTTATCCGCACTCACGCGCGACCTACATTCTGCAACTATCGCGACCGCAAGTGCTGCAACTCATTTCCATTACACGGCGGGGTGTTTACCTACAGCGGAGGAATCGTTGCAGACAGTGCCCTACGAGTCACCATCGTCGACATTGCAGGCGTCGGACATCCGATGACGATTTCCTATCTGACCACGTGTGCCCCATCTACATTTGCAGTCAGTGTCTCGCCATCATCCTCTCAGTGGTACGTCAAACTCAGCGTCCACCCTTTCGCACACGCTGCAGCTGCGTCCATTACACAAAATGGCATCACTCACCAACTGACCAGGCATAGCTGGGGCGGCGGGGTGTTTACAATGAGTGGAACCCAAATTTTTCCGGACCCTGCATTAAAGATTGCCATTCTTGACGGCCAAGGGACTCAACACGCCCTTGAGATCCCCTTCCTGCATACAGGCCCAGGAAACACCCACAGGCGACATCTTCTTACCAACGGGTATGGTCGTGGGCTGAGCGCCTCAGCTACGGTTTTTTCTGCGGTGGCCTTGGCGGTCATTCTCACTGTTACATTAGGCACAGCATTGGCAAACAAGAGGCACAGTGTGCGGACAGACCGTGGGGCGCCCATTGAGATTGCCTTGCTTGAGTCCGCGCATATGTGCCCTGATGAAGATGAGTGTCTGGTTGGGGCACATGCCATCTGATGCTCTGATGCTGAGTCATATGTGCCCGCGACCACATTCTATGCCACGAATGCATACAACCAAGTGATGTCCAGCTTCATCTGTGGTTTGTTTGTGTTTGAGTGTCAGCACTGGCACTGAGCCTTCAACGTTCGGTTGCCTTCGGTTTGATTCGGTGCAATTGCTGGTGGTTCTTTGGTTCTGTCCAGGCTTTCGGACACGGCAAGATGACGAACCCTGTCAGGCACAGGCCGGGCAGTTGACTATTGGTGTCCTGTTTTTCAATTTCTTTTGTGACGGAAAGCACACAAACATGGGGAGCAGGAAAAGATTGGGCCCTTCATTGGCACTGGGGAACATTGCTGGCCCAGTGCAAAGATTTTGGCATTGCTGAAGTCAGTGTGGTGTTGCTCAACTCTGAGAAAGAGCTTCCATCAGAGTTTCAGTCAGTATGCATGGAAAACGATTCTTGTTGTGTGTTTTTTGCAGCATCCTTGTGCAGAGGAAAAACAAACTCGCACTGCTCTCTCTCTCTCTCTCTCTCTCTGTGTGTGTGTGTGTGTGTGTGTGTGTGTGTGTGTGTGTGTGTGTGTGGGCTGCTCTGAGTGTCCATTTGTGTTCCGAAAGGCGCCTAGCTGCGCAACTTTTGTTGCTTGTGGCTTGACGAGGCAAATCTACACTCAGAGCATGGGTGGTGGTTGATGTGCTTGTCTGTACATTCCACTGGCTCCCCAAATAATGCCCCCTGCAACCACCGCCCAGAAGATTTTTTTCCGGTTCTGTTACCACTGGGATCTGCATTGGTTTAAACTCTGACCTGCCGCTGCATGCTGTCTCTCCAGTCCCGATTTGAGCCATCTGCCCCATTACCTCCGCCATGCATTTTCGGCTTGTTCTCCCACATTTTCCAAGAATGCAAATATTACAGTCATCGCGATCATCATTACCACCTCCTCCTGCTTTTCAATTGATCGCGAATTTGCGATGGCTAGCGCCCATCCCATAGCGTCTTTCCCTCCTTCTGCAGGACAGCCAAGGTTCGTTTGCGTGATGTTTACCAAGTCAACCCCTTCGTTCCTCAAATGTGACGGAATGGATTCATGTGGAGTTGCACAGGTCATCACCTTTCTGTGAACAGCTTGCGACCTGTTTCCTGCCAAGTCTTCATGACAGCCTCGGCTTTTGCTGACTGTCCATGACAGCTGGTCTGCCGAAGTGTTGTATGTATACCGTTGCATTTGGCAACCGTGTGTGAGTGTCTTGCTTCTGCTTGGAGATTCGCGATAGGTGTATGCATGTTTTTCCCTACCCCTTTCCACCTTTCCTGGTTCCTGAAATGTAAGTCATAGCGAGGTGTTCCACATCATCAATGCACAGAATTGTTGAAAAGCATTTTCCACACAGAATCCTTAACTTTGTATGTGCATTTTTATCTTTCAATGCTGCTGGTATGCTGACAACAATGCTGATGATAGGCAGAGCTGGCAACCAATGTTCTGTGGCGCCCATTTACTCTTGCCTTTGTGTGTCTATGTGCTTCTGAAAACAATGTCAAATGCAACACGTGTCTGATCTCTCTGAAACAAAGCAACAACCAATTTAACTTTGCAATGAAAAATAACTGTTCACTGCAAAATGGTCTGCACAAAGTTTCAGGCAAAACTTTTTCATCAGCAATCGTCTCACTCATGCGTGACCTTTACAAAATGGATGATGGGCGATTTGAAGGGGGCGAGAAAAGTAAGAGAGGATTTTTTGATGCCAGCAGGCGCTCCTCTGTCCTTCATTTTGCTCCTGGATCTGGATCCTCCACATATTCCACTTCCACTTCTTTTTCTATGTTGGAGTCTCCTGTCTGGTCCAGCCTGTCCTGGAGGCCTGTGGCAGCTCCATTCAGCCTGTTGACCTCGCACCTTGCCGTATTGGCAGCTCTCAGTTGCGGCGAGTGCGGTGCTGAGGTTAACGACTTCTTTGCAGGCAATGTTGGACTCTTTTTGGGCCCTGTTGGCCCCGCCAGATGGGTTTTGGACCTCTCACTTCAGTGTTCACAGTTCCTCTCCAACTCTTCCACTCGACGTCTGAATCCATCGGCTATGGTGCAACTGACAATAAAATCCTCTTCACTACAACTGCGTTGACTGCCACCAGATCTTGCTGGAGCGTTGGACTCGTATTGGCATGCGTTCGCTCAACTATTCGCAAGAGAGGAGGACCCTTTGATGTCCCTGACCCGAGTTGGATGAATCTTCTGAGGGGTCGCTGTCAGGTGGTCCTCCGGCAGCCACGGCCTTTTGGGTTTCCGGAGCTGTGTTGTCACAACACAGGTCAAGAAATGGTCTGATTTGGACTCCGCTAGAGCTCTTCTTGGTCCTTTTTTGGCCTTGGCCTTGCTGCTAGTTCGACCCTTGTAGCGTTCACCTGAGCGTGTCATCTTCTGCTGCGAATCTTGATGGTATTGAGCTTCTTTGCTTCCCCGGCTCCAAAACATAAACCGGGCTTGGCAGGCGGTTCTTGACCGGACTTGGGAAATCTCCATCCAAACTCAGCTTCCAAACCCGTCAAGGGGCAGTTGGGCAACTCGTGGAAGGCGTGAGTTGCCCATGATTTCGTCGGATGTCGCTTCGGTTTGTTCCTCAGCTGCCGAGGCCTTCTTGGTACGTCGGGTTTTCACTCTCTTTTGGACTCGTTCCATATCCATTTGCCAACTCTGGGCAATTTCGGCCAAGTCAATCTCCTCCTCAACGGGGCCCTCTTTGGGTGACTTCCAAGGTCTCCATCTTTTGCCACTAGGTCACATAGTGCTCTAGCCACTTTGCCCAGGGTCTGTTGTGACATGCTTTGCCGTTGGAATTGATGACTGAGGGAGGCGCTTGATGGCATTGCTTTTCGCTCCAGTAGGGACCCAGTAGCGCGCCGATGAAGGCGCTCGCAATCTCTATGTACTCCATAGGTTTCGACCCACAAATTCCTCCTCAGCAGTCAGATTTGTAGACCGAAGGAACCTGGTGCGTATTAAAAAACCCCCCGTTTTTGTTCTAAAACGTACCGTTTTTGTACTAAGACACGTCCCGCTCTAAGATGTACTGGTTCAAAGGGGGTGGTTTTGGGCTGGGGGTTTTTCTAGTACCCCCCCCCCCCTCGCCTTTGTCCAAGGTACAATAGGTATAGGGACCGTATTAATTTGGTACCAAATTATATTTCGATACTTAATGATGTCTACCCACATAAGACATGGAACTGGTGACAAATTTGCAGTTACATAGGGTTATGGACACATTTGTTGTGAGTGTACATATGCAAGGCAATTTCATTCCCAAGAATTTGAAGTTGCCCAAGCCCAAACCAATCCGTAAAGCTTAAGCACGAATATTTTCAAAGGCGGTTTCAAGTGGCGAGCATGTGCAATTGTTTTGCATGGTGTATGATCGCAAGAGGTGTTTCCAGGCCGAATGGTTGTAGGTTTCTCATGCATCATTGCTTTTACTAACATGGGCATGAAGTTGAAGTTTCATGTTTCAAACACTCTTTTGTGTTCGCATGCGTTTGGGAACGTGGGCGGAGTTTAAGGTGCATTTATATTATGCACTCATGTGTACCTCAGTGGTTGTATGTGTGGCGCGCAAGCCACGCTTTTGTCCAAGCTTTGCGGGTACAAAACCGTGATTACCCCCATTTTCGGCCCATGGAAAGCGGGGGTAAAAATTTTTTTTTATTGTTTTTTCGCTGTTTTGTTGCCTCATCTAGGAAAATATGCTCACCATACAAATATGTGGCATTTGGAGGTGGTTTCTTTTGTAACATTCTGCTTTCTAAGGCCGTTTCTGGTGTTATTTCTTTGGCTTGAATTGGCCAGTTCAAATGAAAAATATGCTTCTTCTTTTCACTGTCAGTGATGAAATGGAGACACTGCTCGGAAATGAAGAGGCCACTTTTCAACTTTGTGTGTTTGTCAAAAACCTGCGGTCAAACGATATTTCGAAAACAGGAAGCTATAGTAGGCATATGGACCGTATTGATTTGGTTTTTTTGCATAGTTGTTCCGACAGGAGGGAAGGCTACATTGTGTAGGGGGTTTAATGAAGGAAGGCTACGCTTTGTAGGGAGTTCAATAAACTTAGGGGTGTGTTTTTTGGTACATTTTGGAGGGCATGTAGACGAAATACGTCTACCGGAACAGTAAGACTATTACGGCTGGAACATTCCATACTGTTCCAGAAGACGCGAGAGTTGTTCCAGAAGATGTGATACATCTACCGGAACAATAAGACACTTCGCTAGACGTTGTGGAACAGTCTATACTGTTCCAAAAGACGTAATACATCTATCGGAACAGTATGACAAAATGTTAGACGCAACAGATAGTTCCACTAGACGCACCATTATGCTATATTATATATTACTATCATATTACTATTATATCATATACTACCACACAATTATTTTGTACATTTTCATTTTTTTACTTTTCGGCTTTCATTTCATAAGCAACGTTGCTGTAATTCCATTTCGGAGATCTTTAAAGTCTTTATTCAACTGTCGTGTAGGGATACCATTTTTTTGTACTAGCTTTTGTACCCCATCTAAATCATTTGTTTTTCCTTCAAATACTAGACTAGTCTAGACTTTCCACCCCTCGCTGTCATTTGTTAGACAATGTTTGCACTCGTTCAGACCACTTCTCCATTCCAGCGGCTAGTACATTCAAAAAGTTTGTAGCGCTCCCTCATTTGTTTAAAAAGAGATATCAGATTTTTAAATTCAGTTCAATCAATTGATGATTGCAAATAGTTTGTATGACTCTGTATCGTCGATGTTTGACTGACTGCCTCCGAATGCCCTTTAAGTTCTCGAATCTTTTTCAAAAAAAAAAGGTTATAAAAAGCGGTCGCTCAACGTTTCTTCTCAACATTCGTTCTTGCATTCTCAATTTTGTTTCATGTATCGCTCTAAGAAAGAGAAAGAGTGTTGCTATGGAGGTTTGGGGATGGCGGAGCTGTGGAGATACACAAAAACAGAGTGCTTTGGGTGCTGTGTGCAATCCGTAGCATATTGGGACTACCTCATGCCACTTTCCAAAACATCGATGCACCTTCTCCCAAGATCTACTGGCTTTGGAGGGAGCTACTCTGTGTGTAACTCAGCTCAGCATGGAAAAAATGCACTTTAAAACATGCTAAAGCATTATGAACTACTGAAAACAAAAATGGGACCATTTGGCGTGAACAACAATCAGTGCCTTGATTCAGTCTTTCAGTAGTCCTACCAACTCCAAGTAGATTTCTTGCAGCAAAACAATATTTCGCTAAAAAATTCAACAGATGACCACCAAACGAAATTGTCTGGAACACTGTGGGATGGATCATGGATGACGGATCACAGGAGAGCAATGCCGACGGTCAGCAGGTGGCAGAAGCAGTGAGAAAATATTCTGCCAGAGTTCTTGCAGCTTCTGGTTTGTTGAATCAATCACATGAAAACACATACATATGTCGAAACAACACACATTACACATGTCTCTTGCACATGGTTACACATAACATAACATATGATAACATAATATAACATAGTGGGTGGGTCTGGGCTGGAGTTGGTTGGTAGAGGTGGATCCTACGTCTAACTTTTTGTCTTACTGTTCCGGTAGACGTATCACATCTTTTGGAACAACTCATACGTCTTGTGGAACTGTATAGCAGTTCCAGAAATAGCAGTCTTACTGTTCCGGTAGACGTCTTTTGGAACAACTCATACGTCTTGTGGAACTGTATAGCAGTTCCAGAAATAGCAGTCTTACTGTTCAGGGAGACGTATTTTGTCTACCACTCATTTTGGAGGGGTGGTATTTTTCAGTGATTTCGGGTGCTTTTTTTTTTCTGCAAAGTGGAAAGGTTTTTATGGTGTATTTCATCTTGATGGCAATACTCATACAAACAAACTTGAGACACCAATAGATTGTAGCTCACTAGCAGCTTTAAATCATTTTTACCAAACATACACGTTTTCGAAATGGCTGGCCACGCCGGGGCTACCCGACAACCTCCTAGACGTAATCGGGGTTGGGCTACCGGTAACCCACTACGTAATCCCCATGCCATGCCGTAGAAGGGGCAGGACAGCTCGGCCATCCGCAGTGGGACTAGGTCCAACAACACATTCCACGGACCGTCCTCGGAGGTCGGCTTTCATATTCATGGAAACAAACCATTCACCACGCACATTGGTGTAAGGTAAATTTACCTTAGCATTTTATCGCCAAACACATAGGCATCACGGTGGTCAAATCCGAAGCTTCAAAGAAGGCTTTTAGGCAGCTAAGGCTTGGTTCCTTGAAGACAAACGGCAAGGAAAACTTTAGATTGCTGGATCAAAACATTTGGCAGTTGAGGGGAAATGGCTTTGCTTCTTTGAAAGTTTGATGACGGCGCTTTTCGAAGATTGCCAACAGCTCTGCACTTCGGCGGTGCTCCCCTTCTTTGGAGCGGCAGTGGCCCTCAATGATATGGGTAGGCGACGGTGGTGCTGCACTCTTCGAGTGATTGCAGCCGTAAACTTTTCTAATGGCTCTGGCACTGCACTTCTTTAGACCGTTAGTTTCTTTTCTTGGATAACCGGCACGTCGTGCTTGTTTCTAGAAGGACGAAGCTCCCAAGGACGAGCTCTAAGCATGTATGGATAGGAACAGGTGTGCTTTGTTCATCAAGGTACATTATGCCAACACTGGTGTTGTCAATTAGGTGTGCTGAGCCCTAGTCAACGATCGGCAATTGCTGTTGTCAATCGTTTCTGCCGCTAAAAGCCTCTTCGAAATTTCTTACCACTTACAGAGGAAGGAAGGTGTGGTGCAGGAAGTCAACCAAGTGTGCTTCTAGGCGCCGTGGTTACACCAGGACCAACATCACCATGCATTGTCATATTGCCGCGGAGACCAAAAAAAGGAAGAGAGAGTGGAAAACCAAGAACAATGCACGACCTATCACAACCGGGACTGGGAATGGGTCCTCCTTGGCCAAGGTGTTCAAGGATTGGTTGCTCAAGGTGTTTGTCATGGGCGGGCGTCCATCCCCAAGGTAAGAAGGATGCAGTGCTGTTTCTCGATCGGTCATCTATCCATTTGACCGCGGAGTGTATGAAGGTGGCAAGGGAACACGGTGTGTAGAGAATGGTGTTTCCTTCCCATTAGACCGACCACATTCAACCTTTAGATATGGCCGTCTTCAAGTCTCTGAACACCTTTGTGAGAAAGTTATAACCTAACTTAACTTCATGAGAGAGTGTACGTAAGCAAGGCGAGGTGGTACCGTAACACCGGCTCTCTTCGTCAAGTTTGCCACGGCGGCGTGGAATGTAGCCACAACGCTATCTACAATGGCTTCCAGAGGTGTGGTCTTTTTCCTTTTTTCTTGGAGAATTTCTAACCAACATACCTGAAAGGAGAATTCAACTTGACACACTACCATTGAGGGTTAAGGATGAAGTCGTGTCTCTAAACACGAATGATTCCCTGGTCAAAACCTTCGAAGACTTTGGCAGCCAAATCACTGGTAAAGCCATTAACAGCGAAACATGACCCTTTGAACTTGCGGTTGGACGCAACGGTAACGAGTGACGATTTCTTCACCGCAGCACTTGAACTTGAAAAGAAACAAAAAAAAAAGAAGCGAACGGAAAAGGAAGGATGGGCAGAGAAAAAAGAGGGCAAAACGAAGAAGGGTGAAAAGGGAAGCAGGAGGGGGGGACGGAGAGGTAGACATGGATGAGGAGAGTGAAGAGGATGAAGAAGGCTACGAGCTGATGTCGGATAGGGGGGATGATAAAGAAGAGGAAGAAGAAAGAAAAGAAAAAGAAAAAGAGCAAAAACAAGAAGAATACGTCGAAGACGAGGATGGATCTATGGTTTGTGCCATGGGTGATGAAAAACCTAATCTGTGTCTACACACACAGACAGACACACACATACGTGGTCTGTGATGCAAGATTAGGCTGGGTGTGACCATTGCACTGCTTGGTACCACCTCATGTGTTCCGGCTTGAAGGAGATACCCCAAAAAGATGAAGGGTAGATGTGTCTGCAATGTGAGAAAGATATGGAAAGAGAAAGATAAGAAGACACAAGACGCTCCCAACGGTGTTTTTCAACACCACAACGGATTTCACTTCACATGGCATGCTTGCGTTTGGTGTTCCGCCAAATGAAGTATGTGCCTCATTGCCAAGTCAATCTATGGTCTTTCATGTGTTTCCATGCCAGGAAGGACAATTGGACATTGCTAGGGCCGTTGGTACCAAGTTTCAAAGATTTTCCCATAAAAGGTCAATATCAGCCCAACGTGGCCCTCAATTAGCGAAGCTGCTTAGATTAGGGCAGTTTACATTACCTATGGATTTGACTTTTTGTCCACGTGTAAGATGTTTTTTTGCCACATGTGCTCAAGTACTAATACAAACTTATGAGATCAAAACTGCTTGTAACCTATGACTTAGGAGGCATAAAATACAAAACTGAACTCCGTTGTCGGCTGCTGCCGGACTTCGTTTAGACGTTTACATGTCACGATTTGTGCAATGTTAAATTGGAACTCAAAACCAGAGCCATACCGTATCGAACGGCTAAGCTGCAGTACCGAAAAAATCCCATTTGGTGAGAAAATCTGCCCCGTGCTTGTATCAGTGTTGGACACTCAGTGACAACCACCTCCTACCGTGATAGTACAACTTGTGGCGCGTCAACTTTTCAAGGGATCCTCACAGACAGAAGTCTCAACTGGTGAAGCGTAAGGAACTCAAGAAAATCTGTGCCACTGCTTTAGTGGTAAGGGACCTTGTGCTCCGCTTTTGACCGGTGCAACCTCGTGTTTATAGTCGTCATGCCTGTTTCAACTGAGATGGAGTCTGTGGACTTGGCGTTCGCTTGCGGTGTTCTGGCGACGGTCGGTCTTGTATGTCAACTCCCCAGCTGAAGGCACCCAACTCTACACGCCAACGATGGTGCAGTCCTCCACAGCCACCTCGTCCATGCCGTTGGCATACAGTGCAGGCGTTCCTCAATACGCTCCCAAATCCTATGGTGTCGAGCAGTATTTTTATCTGTGCCCTACTTAAGGGGCTTTTTCTGGTCCACCTGCAACACCACGTCTGCCAAATTGGTTTGCTGCATACAGATCCGCCGATGAATCTTTCGTTGAAGAAGAAATGTTCGCCGACGAGCCTGTGCGCGTGACGTATGAGCAACCAGTGTGTCCCGTGAAGTGTTCGCGGTTGTCTATGTGCAGCGCAACGGCCAATCCGCAAACTCCCGAACGCCCGAAACACACGTCCGAAGTCCGCTCTGCCAAATAATTGTGGAACATTGGGCCTGCACGTTTTCTGTCGGGGTTCATTTGAAGTTTGTCTGTTGCTGAGGGCGCTTCCCTCTGGAGAAGATTCGGCGCCAGACAGACGCATGAATAACCGTGTGCTCCTACAGGCCTCTTTCATGTGGGCCGCCAGCGTGACCCTTTTTGCCGCCGTTGTTTACGCCGCCGCCGCCGCCGCCGTTGTTTACGCGTGGCGACGATCCATCCCAGCCGTTCGCTTGGACCCGATTGACTTGGGGAGCTCTCCCCTGCCGCAGAGTCAGAAGAGGAAAATGTCTGCTTCATTTGGCCTGCCTCCTTTGTGGGCGCTGTGACGCCTCATTCAACTGTGTTGATTGCGGGATGTTGGGGAGTGATCTGTGTGTCATCCTGCATGGGTTGATGATTTCTTTGCTGTCCATAGTTGTTGGTTCGGGATCCAAACAAGCGAATTGGGACTGGACCAGATGGCACCAAACAGATCAAGATTCACGCTTTCTTTAAGGTATGTGCAATATTCGGTGTCCGTCGGAGCGACAGCGAAGTACGGAAAGCGGGCCTCTCTGTCTTTCGCAAATGTGTGAAGTGATCTTGTTTTTGCCCTTGATCCCCTTGCCCCTCCAATACTGAAATGCTAAGGGCAAGACATTCTATCAGTGATGCCCGTCATTTGTTGAAAAATCGCCATATTGCAGAGAAAAATCCTGCCGGTTTCAGACTGTGCTTCAATGCTCTGTGGGGATGTATCAACTTTTGGTGAGCTTCCTCGAGGACCCTCTGGTGATAAATTATGGTGAACCACAACAGAAAAAGGCCTCATGCACCGTTTCCCAACCCCTGCATAAGCAGTGGCAGCGCATGCTGCATAGGGTTACATAGGGGTCGAACAGAGTCACAAACCAAGTTCAAAATCAATTTTCCGAACTTGCTCTAAGACATCAAGTCTGTTCAACCTGTTTTTTTTTGGGGGGGGGGACAGAAGCCTGATTTCAAGGTTTAATTATGTGCAGGCCAGGCCACAGCCAAATGGAAAATACACGTGCTTGTTCAAATAAAACATGTTGTTTATTGGTGTTTTGTGGTGTCTATTCTTAGTTGTGTCTATTCTTAGTTGTGTGTTGATTAGTGATGGTTTCGGGCCTCTTGGCAGTGCAATTTGTGTGCTTTTTGTTGTTTTTTTTTTTTTTTGCATTTCAGACACTCTTCCCCTGCTCATTTGCAGTTTGTTTTTCTTTGGGTGTTTATCTATTTGGTCTTTTTTGCTTTTTGTTTTTGAGAAAATGTGTGAAAAAGAAAGGCTTTTTGCACTGCACGTACTGCACAGCTGTTGTTTTTTTCTTTGTGATTGTGGCCTTTGATTTACCCTTTTGTTGAGCATCCATGGGCGCATCCATACATCAGACCCCATCCTGAGAATGCAGGCCACCGGCCAAGTGCCTTCTGATGAGTTTTCTATTTATTCTTTTGCTTTTTCTTTTCCCATATTGCTAAAAGGCCCATTAGGCACACACCCTGGTAGGAGTGTGCAAGCGCAGAGTGCAAAATGCATCTCATGTGTGCGTCCTACGTGCAGAGTGCAGAGTTCGCAGCCTGCAGAATCACAATAGTAGTGTGCAAAGTGCGCAAGGTGCAGTGTATAGAGCCGAGTGTGCAGTGTGTGCAGTGTGCCAAGTGCATAGTGTGTGGGGGGGGGGGGAGGCACAGTCTACAAAGTGTGCCCCACTCTGCAGAGTGCACGTAGTGCAGTTTTCAAAGTCTGCAGTGCATAGTGTGCAATGTTGTTCGCCTGGATGTGTTGCTGACAATGTACAGGAAACGGTTTCCATGCATCTCTTGCACATTTTGCTCTGGATCCCACAGTTTTCAGAAGCCCCTGTGTTTTGCATCTGATCACCTGCTTGTCTCCATTTCCGAGTTTTTGTGTCCTCCCAAAAAATGGACCTGGTTTCATGCCTTGCATGCACAATTCATACAATTACTCTCATTTGTTGTCCCACTCTTCCCTGATCATTCTGCATTTCCATCCATGATTATGTGCAGACAGTAGATTGGAAGGCACTGTACAATTGGCAAGTGCAACCCCCATTCAAGCCAGCTGTGAAGGTATGGTTCATGGTTGCCAAGCCATTTTTTCGTTGCTCAGCAATGGTTTGATGGGTGTCAAGATGTACTGCAGTTTGTGGTGCTGCTGCTGGGGAGGCCTATTTGTCGCACATTGTTTAAAAAAGGTTTTCCAATGTCTTGGGGTGCACTGTGAGTGCCAATGACGATGACCCCATTTTCCTATTGCAAGGCTGCCCCACACTGATCTCACACGCAATCTCTCGACATCCCCCCCCCCCTTGGAGAGCCAGGCATGGAGAAAAAAGATGCACCTATGCCATGCTGAGGAGTGCATTACCTCGATTTGTATTTGCTGTACTGTCCGTCTGTGTGTTTTCATCACAATTTCACATATCTCCCAATCCACACTCTTTAAGTAGGTCTCACCCCCCTTGGAGAGCCGTCAATTTGGTGTGGTGCCCTGGTGGGTACAAGTTAGCTGAGCAACCGGAGTCTCATCAGCTCAGCCTGCCGGCAGAAAGCAAGCTCTCGGGCAGAGAGATGGCGGCCTCGGATGTTACATCAACAGTCTGCCCAAAGAGCACAACTGCCGAACATTACTGCATATCTGCCTTGTGCCAAAGTTGGGCCGGCAAGAAACATCTAGGAAGAGTCAGTACGTGTCTGCTGTGGAATTATTTGTCAAAAGATGGGAACAAAATACCCCTGCAAGGCAGAAAGAAACAGAAAGAAACACCAAGCATCCTCTGGGGACCATCCACAAGCATTTGGGAACACCCGCCATAGTGGTTTGCAGTGGGCCTCTTCACCGTGTGAAATATCTAGAAACATCAGAAAGGTGCCGTACTGTGCGACAACACCCTCTCAGCTTGCAGCCTTCTGTGTGCTCAAGTAGCACTTTTGGATGCGATTGTGGCAGTTCCCACAGCATTTTCTGGTTGTCAAGGGTTGTATTCGGTGCCTGTCAATCAGAATGTCTGTGCGCACCAGGGACTGTTTTTTCACCAACTGTTGGCAGGTTGGCAGGCTGGCCTTCCTACGGCTTCCTCCCCGTTTCTATCTTTTCCCCCAGGAGTGGGGGGTAATCGTCGTCCCAGGGGCGGTGGTGTGCGGTGTATTTATTCCTCTTGTTCTGCGATACTGCACCTTGGGAGGGTTTTTTCTGGTTGTTATGGTTTCAAGCATCCAGCAAGTCTGCTTGGCATGGTGACTGAGTTTAAGATCATTTCTATGCAGTTTTGCACATTTACTCAATTCGAAGTGTGTCCTCGAGTTTGTTGTTTGCTCAAATTCCAATGCAGCGGATTTTTTGCAAACAAGGAGATGAAAAGCATTGAATGGGAGCGAAAAACTGCACAAGGAGGTCAAACAATATCTGCAGAACGTCGGCAATTTTTGAGGTGCTTAAATCATTTATTTCGAGGTCATGAAACCAAGAGGGAAAACTCATAGCATTTGAACAATACAAAAAATCTACACGGAATGAGTCCGCAACAATGAAAGGAAAGTAATTTTTTTTTGGGAATGTCAAAACCATTTGTAGTAGTCAAATAGCATTTTGGGAATTACAAAATTATTCACATCGATGCACCGAGTTGGGGTAAGTAAAAGGGCACGTAAAACAAAGTGCGTCACACAATAGCAAGACAAAATAGCACAACCCTTGAAAGAACACATTGTGTGAAGTCAACCTGGCAAATTTCAAGGTTTTGTTTCGAACAATTTGCTGGAGTAAAAAATTATTCAAAGACCGTGGCCATTTCAAAAGAGCAAACGGGCAGCTAAATGTAGTTTTGTAGGATGCAAAATATCATAGCATGATCGACTGCGAGGGATGGAGAATCCATTCTCTTACCCTTTCTTACCCTGTCAGCTGATGTTTTATTGAACTGCCTGGGCCTCACCAGAGCAGATGATGAGTGCGCAAACAATACTCAACCGTGGCCATCAGGGCGCCCATCGCGGCCCGAAGTGCAGCCATGCGCGCGCCCCACTCCAGAAGACCGCTGCCGAGTTGCCTGGTCTGCCTAGCCACACCAGCCGCCTAAGTGCTACCCCCGTCACTGGGGCCACCGCCAAACGTATCCAAAAAAAATTTCCAACAGGGTTCAACCCAGTCAAGACGGCCTGCTCGTAGCAGTTGATGATCGGAGGCCCGGGGAGGGCACCGCACAACCTGATCAGGGGCATCTTGGAAGGCCTCTGCTATGCGCTGCGCGGGTGGGTGCCTGCATACACTAAGAGTGACTTAGAGAACACCGCCAATCTTGCATACACTAAGAGTGACTTAGAGAACGCCCCCAATCTGTTCGTTGATGCCGCGCACGGTCCAGGTAGGATTGGGTGGGTGTCTCGGGTCCTGACGGGCCGTGGATCAGATGCTAGATGCTGCCCGTGCTGGGTGACGGCTCAACACTCTGTGGAATTGTGGGGTGTTCTGGCGGGCCTCGAGCGGACGAAGGGACCTACAAACCTATTCGTAGATAACACTGTGGGGGAGGGCAACCATCACCCTGCCCGAGTAGCTACGCATCATGAGGTGCCTGGCACACAGATTGCGTTGGTAGGGGGGGGGGGGTACTGCAGCTGCATTATGTACCCTTTGAGCTAAATCCAGCGGACCCGATTTCCCGCTAGCTCAACGGACAGTCCGCCCGACAGATCGTGGTGCAGGCGAGGGCCAGGGAGGCAATCTTCGTGCAATGCGCCCGCACTGCACCGTGGGGGGTGGTAGCGGACAGGGACAGACAGCAGTCCATCCTGTGCGGCTCGTATTTGTGGCGGCCGGGTCCCCCCCCCCCCCCACCTGAAGCATACCATTTTTTTGCGCTAGACCGCATGTATGTTCTATGTTGCTTGCCATTATTGAACGTGTTTGTGTGCATACGCACCCCTCACCCTGTAAAGAGGCATTTGTGCCTAGCCATATATCTGGTTCACATCCAGTTTTTGCATCTGAACCCTGTACGCAGAGCCGCTGTGCGCGTAGCCACTGTGGCAGTGTTCCTAGCACCTTCGGCAGAACGGGAGTATGATTCAGATATCGTCCAGTTTTTGCCGCTGGTTCTGCGGTACAAGTTAACCTGCGGTGCTGAGCGTGACCCGCCTTCGCCCCCACACACGCCCCAGGCCTTTGTGGTTTGCCTTTGACGGCAGAGGCGTCGCCACTTGAGCAACAACCAGCGCTTTACGCAACGCATCCCTAACTGCTTGTGGTTAAGGGCTTGCCCCCCCCCCCCCCCCCCCACCCCTCTTTATGCCCGTGCGGGTTGTCGGCCCCAGGCGCTTCTCACCCCGGTGGCAGCCTCACCGCCAGCTGATTCCCGGAGGTCACCACCTCTGGACATGGGCTGTGCTATTAAGCACAGTGTTGAGATGACTCCGGTGGCGTGTGACGCAGACTTAAGTTTCTCGCAGGTCACACCAGCATCAAGGGGGGGGGGGGGTGCTAACCTCCCACTCTCAGGGCCCTGGGCCTGCAGCTAATTGAGTCGCCGGTGGAAGAAGCCTCCTCTGAGGAGGATCGCTCTGTGGCTTGCGAAGTAGTCTTCATGAGCAATGAGGAAATTGCCACTTCTGCATATGAGACAGTTTCAATGGGAAGCACGGCTTTAGACATGTCTCTTTAACTTGTGGAGATCAGGGAGGGAGGTGTAGGACTTAGATGAATAGCCGCAACACCGGGGCGGATGCTTGAGGTTTGGCCGATTGGGTGCCAACTTAATGCATAGCCGCAAGAGATGTCCAGGTGCCTTCCCCAGTATGTACATGCACGCCTGACGGAACAATGAACACCAACAAACCAGGTGCGACAAACGGCAGAGTTAGAATGGGAGGAGTCAAAGACTGACCGATCAGATGCTGTACATATAGACGAGCTGGGTGTACATAGCAGTGTCATTGGGAGCGAAGACTCTAACGGGACTGAGCATCGGCGGTTCGAGAACGCTATTGCGCTGCTGTAGACCTGCTCTATGCTGTTGAATGTGTTTGCGGCCCCCCAACCCAGTACATACAAAAAATTTTCCTTGACGCAAATACACTGAGATGTTGTGTGAGCATGAAGTGCAAGAATTGGGTTGCAGGGTGTAGGGTACAGGAACAACAGCAGGGCCAGCAAAACACAAGTTGCGGTTAGCAACTTTTGTTTTGCCGAGGGATGGGGGGGGGGTCAGTGCCGGTGAAAGTGACAATGAAGTTGCTAGAGGTACAATGTCCACGCACCTCCTCCCCTCTTACCGTGTCAGCTGATGTTTTATTGAACTGCTTGGGCCTCACCAGAGGCCCGTGTCTACTCTCAAGCGCCATGCAAACGGCGCGGGCATACATGATGCCCACATGGGCTACCAGACCCCTTACGCAAATACACTGAGATGTTGTGTGAGCATGAAGCCATGATCTATGCAGGAATTGGGTTGCAGGGTGCAGGGTACAGGAACAAGAGCAGGGCCAGCAAAATTTGTTGTGTGTTGGCCTGCGATACTGTCGGATTCAACGCTCGTTTCCATGGTGTACATCGCCATTACGATCCCGTGGGTGCGACGGCTATCGCAATATTTGGAGGGGCAATGGGACTACCCTTCACAAATCTATTCACATCTTGTTGTACCTCACCCAGTTTTGTACTCGGCGCCAGGTTCGCTACCCCTTGTATGGCCCTTGGCCCCATGTGCCCCCTCATGTGTTGGTTGTTATCTTATGGGTTTTGCTGCTTTGCTCTGCTAGCAGACAAGTGGCAGGTGATCTTGGGTGAGTTTCCCGGCAGGTGCATGCAGTGCGCACATAGTGCCCACGAAGTGCAACAACTTGGCTTCTGATGCTTGCCACGGGTCCCAGGGTATTGAATTCTGCACCGCCCCGATGCAGTTTGGAATTGATCATGCACACTTCTGTAGGTGGGTGGTTTTCAGGGGTGTTCCCGGGATCAACACCGTACTAATTGGTGCTGTGCCCGTGCTGTGAGAAGACACCCCCCAGGTTGGTCATTCCAAAACCTGACGTGATCCCCCCCCTCCCCCGACGTGAACCCCCCCCCCCCAGAGTGTACTCGTCATATATCTCTGGAACTGGCGAACCCATGTTTATGCCAATAAACATATGTTTAATACAAGCGTGCACTGTGCAACAACTTGGCCTTTGTGATACAATGGGCATTATTGTTGTTTGAAAACGCGTATTTTGATGCTTCTTTCACATTGTGGATATGGTATGTTTGGATTCTCACCCAGTTTCACCCATTTTCATCCATTTTTTGCTCGTTTCCACCGCATCCACTCCTTATTAGGTTGATTTCTCCCCACCATGGGTACCCTGAGAAGGCAGGGGTGATGTAGCTAATGCTGTGTTTGCGCTTTGTTCTTGCGACGTGAGGCAGAAACGCCGTCCAAACCGCTTGCGGCTTGGGGACTCATTACCAATCTATGGGAAAGGTAAAGGCAAAGTGCCGTCAAATGACCGTGGCCATAATGCTGGTAACAGGCATATGTGGTATCTGATCGCCGTCAAAAGTCTGCTTGGGGGTCTTCTCCATGAGAGGGTAAATCTGGGGCTGAAGTCGGGATAGTTAATAGAAAAGTAGTGCGCCGGGCAAACATTCCCGCTAGGGAGATGGATCCCGTACGACCTCCAACTGACTGATCTTGGCTGCTGTATGGTCCACAACCTCGTCCCCAGTACCCTCATATCGAATGTGCAAGAACTCAGGTCTAGAGGGTGAGGTACCAATGACAATTGCCAACAGTAGGCCACCTTTGCTGCGAGAGTGATACCAAACACGAGTTGAGACGATTGGTGCACGTAGTAGAAGGACATAGGCGGTAGAACGACATACACATATCATGCAAACACTCAGGTGTTGACAAAACAGGCCAAAAGGTGGTCTACATACGTCAGATGGAACACCAATGTGTATCATGATGATAAGCATGATGAACTGCCGGACATTGCTGCATATGCATACCAGGATGTGCATGCGTGGAGCGATTTGTGACCTGCTTGCGGCCCTTGAATGTTGCATATAAGTAACCACCCAACCAAACACCTGTACCCACTGGGTTTGTAAACCTAAGGACCACATCAAAGCCGGAGCCAGGAGGGCCAAGAGGGAGCCAGCCAGCAGAGCACCTGGTGAAGGAGTGACCATTGACCTGCATGCACGCCTGACCTGGACGACCGTACCCCCAACCATTCAGGGAAGGTGAGGGCTGGAACATGCCAGAGAACCTGAATGCGCTGGATGCGCCATTGAGGACAGAAGGCGCTGAAAGCTGTGGGGCAGGCGCAGCCGGAGCCTAATGCGGACATTGCAACCTGACCATTGATGCACGTCCCCCCCCCGTGGGGAGGGGCGTCATGACATTTTGGGGGGGGAGATTACAAGGGGGGCGTAAGGTACATGGGCCCACTTCACAGGGGACTGTGGTGGAGGGCAGCTGGACTGACACCCTGGCACCCCCACGCGCTTGTGACTCCGGACCCAACTCCATCTGTGAACTGCGTCCTCTTCTAGGATATTTTCAGTAATCGCCAATATATGCTCAGGGTTCCAGGGAGACGGCTGCCGCACGTTAATAGCTGTGTCCCCCTTCGCACGACAACAAATCTCCGCTGGTACACACCACCACCGCCACCACCACCTGACGCAGCTGCAGCCGTTGTCTCGGAAACAGAGTCAACAGACCATGGCAACATCAACATCGCAGAAATAGTTGGAAAATGCATCCCACTGCCAAAGCCCTTTCACCCACACGAGGTGACGCAGAGCCCTTCCCTTGCCCAAGTCAACGAAAGGCAACTCATCACTGACGGGAACGGTGCTGCATCCTACGTGGGTTACGCAATGTCGGAAACCATGTTCATCTATCCCATTACGCCATCCAGTGTTATGGCAGAGAACGCCGACTCATGGGTGGTGGCTGGACGCCACAACGTGTTCGGCCGTGTACCAACCATCACAGAGATGCAATCGGAGGCGGGGGCGGCTGCTGCAGTGCACGGTGCGTTGGTGGCAGGTGGCTTTGCGTGTTCATTCACCTCGTCACAGGGGCTGCTGCTGATGCTTCCGAATATGTTCCAGATTGCCGGACAACTTCTGCCTGGAGTCCTTCACGTGGCCAGCCGCAGCGTCAGTGGCTCTACCACAAGCATATGCGGCGACCACTCAGACGTGATGGCTGTGCGGGCCGCTGGGTTTGCACTGTTGTCCTCGCATACTGTGCAGGAGACCCATGATATGGCCGTCATTGCGCACGTGGCCAGTCTCAAGACAAGTATTCCCTTCATGCATTTCTTTGAGGGGTTTGAGCTCTCCCATCAGGTGACCAATATTCAAGTGTTACCGTACGAGGAAATGGCCAGGTTGATCCCTCACGAAGCTGTCATTCGCCACCGGGAGCGCGCCCTCAGCCCACACCACCCCAAGCGCCTCAACAGCAGCACTGGGCGAGACGTGGTTTTCCAGATCTCCGAAGCCACCAATTTGTACTATCAGGACTGTGCGGCTGCGGTGCAGCAAACTATGGACGAGTTTGCGGCCTTGACCGGACGGCAGCACCACCTGTTCCGGTACTATGGGAGCCCCGATGCAGAACTGGTGGTGGTCGTCATGGGTAGTGGGGCCAAGAGCGTGGAATTCGCAGTGGATCAGTTGCAAGGAACAGGCGCCAAAGTCGGGGTCCTGTCGGTGCATTTGTACCGGCCATGGGGCATGGCGCAGTTCATGGCGGCTTTACCCAAGACCGTGCGCCGCGTGGCAGTGCTGGACCGCGTAAAGGAGTGCGGATCGCTGGCCGAGCCCTTATTTTTGGATGTTGCGGCCACGCTGCAGCAGCACAATTTCAACCTGGATGTTATCTGTGGAGGACGGTATGGGGTCTCTGAGAAGGGTTTCAATGCGGCGATGGCGATCTCTGTGTTCGAAAACCTGCAGGCGAGCAACCCCAAGACACGCTTCACCGTAGGCATCGTGGACGATGTCACCAACCTGTCGCTCCCTCTTCCAGCGCCTGTCCAGGTGCAAGCGCCAGAGACACGGCAATGCATCTTCTGGGGTATGGGCGGAGACGGCACGGTGGGCGCCAACAAGCAGGCTATTGACATCATCTGCTCCAACACGAAGGACAACGCGATGGCGCAGTTTTTCTACACGCCGCACAAGTCTGGGGCCATTACAACTTCACACGTCCGTTTCGGGTCCGAGACATTCGAGTCCCAGCCCATCACAACGGCGACCTATGTGGCCAGCCACCACCCCAGCTACATCTACAAGTTTGACATGCTCAAGCCGCTGTTGCACGGCGGTACATTCGTGTTGAACACGAAAATGAGTAAAGAGGAGGTTCTGGACAAGCTGCCCATTCACATGAAAAAGCAACTGGGCGAGAAGGAGGCGTCATTCTACATTATTGATGCCCACAAGATCGCAGCGGCCGCCGGGCTCGGCGAGAACATCAACATGATCATGCAGTCGGTGTTCTTCAAGCTTTTGGGGATGTTTGACGACGAGACCAGTCTGCAGTATCTCAAGGATTCCATCGAGAAGACTTTCGGCAAGAAGAAGGACCGCGCGGTGGTGGACAACAATATTCGTGGCGTGGAGAACGCTTTGGCTCACCTGATCCACGTCGAATTTCCCATGGCCGAGTGGGCGGCGTTGGCTTCGGATTCGGCGGCGGCGCACCCCGAATTGCCGGTATTCGTCAGTGGCATCCAGAGGAAAATGCTGTCGCAGCAGGGGAACACTCTGCCTGTCAGCGCCTTCAATCCCGACGGGGCCACCCCCCCGACCACTGCCAAGTTCGAGAAGCGCGCAAAGGCCCCATTCATTGTGGACTGGGACCCGAAGGACTGCAATCAGTGCAATCTGTGCGCGTTTGTGTGTCCGCACTCGTGCCTCCGCCCCTTCCTGCTGACCCCCAAAGAGGTGAAGGCTGCGCCGGGGGGGAAGATGGAGGTGCTGAAGGCGAAGGACGGTGGCAAAGACATGAAGTACCGGCTGCAGGTGTCCCCCATGGATTGTACGGGCTGTGAGGTGTGTGTCCGCGTGTGCCCTGAAGATTCCCTTCAGATGGTGCCCTCGCTGCCGGAGATCACCAAAGAAGGGCCCCGATGGGAGTATCTGGAACAGATGGATCCGAAGGGCGACGTGGTCGACAAGTGGACGGTGCGTGGCAGTCAGATGCAGCGGCCTCTGCTGGAGTTTTCAGGGGCGTGCGACGGTTGCGCCCAAACCACGTACGTCAAGGTGATGACCCAACTGTTCGGCAACCGGATGATGATCGCCAATGCCACTGGGTGCTCCAGTGTCTGGGGCAGTCTCTTCGCCAGCAACCCCTACACCACGGACAAAGATGGCCGAGGCCCGGCGTTCGCGCGGTCCCTCTTCGAGGACGCGGCGGAGTTTGGGTTTGGGATGATTGAGGCCACGAACCGGAGACGCGCGTCGTTGGTGCAGGACGTAGCGTCGGTACTGCAACGGCCCGACGTGAACGTGAGCCCCGCACTAAGGGCCGCGCTGGAAGGGTGGCTGGGGAAGCACGAGGATGCCAACGAGGCGGACGGCTACGCAAAGACGATCCTGCCGCTGTTGGACCAGGAGAAGGACCCCGAGGCCGCCCTGGCACCACTTGTTGAGGAACGCGATGTGTTCATCAAGCCTTGCCACTGGGTGTTCGGTGGTGACGGCTGGGCGCATGACATTGGGTTCGGAGGGCTGGACCACATCCTCGCGCAATCCCAGAGCAGCATCAACGTCTTTGTGATGGACAACGAGGTGTACTCCAACACCGGCGGGCAGGCCAGCAAGAGCACTCCCATTGGAGCGGTGGCCAAGATGGCGGCCGGGGGGAAGCGGATCCACAAAAAAGATCTCGGGATGATGGCCATGCTGTACGGGCACGTCTACGTGGCCCAGGTCTCCGTCTCCCACCCGGAGCATTTCCTGAAGGTTCTCAAAGAGGCCGAGAGCTACGACGGCCCCTCGATGGTCACCGCGTACTGCCCCTGCCGCGACCACACGGTGGATCTGGGCGATATGGTCGATCTCTGCCGAGAGGCCGTGGACTCCGGGTACTTCCCCCTGTACCGCTACGACCCCCGGCTCTCCCAGCCCTTCATCATGGACTCCGACATTCGGCAGGACGTGCTGCCGTTCCTGAAGAAGCAGGGCCGGTACCGCATCCTCCTGAGCAAGGCCCCGGAGACTGCGAAGGAACTGTTCGCCGACATGCAGCAGGAGATCCTGCGTCGCAACAAGATGGCCAAGCTGTGGGCCCACCCTGCGGGTCAGCCCACGCTCTCCCAGATCCCTGTGAGCTCGCCGACCCCTGCCCCATCGCAGCCCCCCCCCGCCGCAGCTCCTACGCCAGCAGTGCCCGAACCGGCAGCCCCAGCCGCTGCGCCACCGACAGCCCCGGCTGCTGCACCACCGGCAGCCCCACCGGCAGCAGACACACCGCCAGTGCTCGCAGCGGCGCCGGACGGCACTGGGCCGCTCTTCCGCGCCAAGCGGCACGATGTCGCCGGGAACCGGGTCGGATTGAATCTTGTGGCAGAGGAGCCTGCGACGAAGCGTGAGTTCGTGGGATTCATGTTCAATGGCAAGCCCGTTCAGGGGTACGAGGGGGAGATGATCTCCTCGGCCATGATCGCGGGCGGGGAGGAGATCTTTGGGTACCACCACAAAGACGGATCCCCCCAGGGGATGTTCTGCGCCAATGGGCAGTGCAGTGCCTGCCAGGTCGTGGTGGACAGCGTGGCCGTCAAGGCCTGCATGCACCCCGTCCGCGCGGGCATGACCGTCGAGTCGGGCCTGCCCTTGGCCCCGGAGCCCACCGAAGACCTCGACGTGCTGCCGGCCGACGCCATCGCGCCGCCCCGGGACGTCCCGGTCGTCATCATCGGCGGAGGCCCCGCTGGTCTGGCGGCTGCGTACGAACTCGCGAGAGTGGGCGAGCAGGTGTTGATCGTGGACGACAAGGACCGGTTGGGGGGCAAGTTGGTGCTACAGACCCACAAGTTCTTTGGCACCGTGGAAGACACCCGGGCCGGGACCCGAGGCTTTGAGATCGCGAAGCAGCTGGGGGAAGAGCTCCGTGCCTTCAGCAATGTGGAAGTGTTGTTGGAGACGACCGCCGTGGGGGTGTACTCAGACAAGGTGATCGGGCTGCACCGGGAGAAGGACCAGCAGTACGATCTGGTGCGGCCCCAGCACTTGCTCGTGGCGGCCGGTGCCCGGGAGCGCATGATGCCGTTCCCAGGCAACACGCTCCCGGGGGTGTACGGTGCGGGGGCATTCCAGACCCTTGTCAACCGGGACTGGGTGCGGCCCGCGAAGAAGGTGCTGATCATCGGGGGCGGCAACGTGGGACTCATCGCCGGGTACCACGCTGTTCAGGCGGGCATGCAGGTGGTCGGGTTGTTGTTGAGGCGGACCATCGACCAGTTGAAGGGGTACAAGGTGCACGCCGACAAGTTGATGCGCCTCGGCGTGCCCATCCTGACCCAGCACAACATCGTGGCGGCGCATGGGGAGAAGCACGTCGAGTCCGCGACCATTGTCCAGGTCGATGCTGATTTGAACCCCATCGACGGCACTGAACGAGAACTCGAGTGCGACTGCGTCCTTGTCGCCGTCGGTCTCTCCGAACTCAACGAGTTTGTGAAGAAGGCCGAGGCCTTCGGGATTCCCACGTACAGTGCCGGTGACAGCCAGGAAGTGGCGGAAGCCTCGGCGGCAATGTTGACCGGGAAGATTGCTGGCATCCAGATTGCTGAGGCCCTTGGGCATGAGCCTGAGGAGGATATTGATGAACTGAAGGAGAAAGCCGACCTGATGCGCCTGCCTGGTGGCGCGGTGAAGGAGCAGGACAACGAGCTGCCAGAGCGGGGCGTACGACCCGTGTTGCACTGCTGGCAGGAAATCCCCTGCAACGCCTGCAAGCCTGCGTGCCAGTACAGCCTGATCAAGATGGAGGACGTCATCTCGCTGCCCCACTTCAACACCAAGTCCAAGATCGAGTGCAGTGCGTGTGGGGATTGCGTCGCGGCCTGCCCAGGCTTGGCCGTGACGGTGGTGGACACCCGCCAGGACCCCGAAAACCCCCTCGTCATGTTCCCCTTCGAGATCGACACGATGGACGTTGCCGTTGGCAAAACCGTCCAAGTGGTCGGGGACAAGGGGGAGGTGCTGGGGGAGCACCCCATCGTGGAGATGGAGCACAACACCGAGTACAACACTTACCTGGTGACCGTCCAAGTGCCCAAGAAGATTGCCCTGCAGGCGGCGGCCATTTGGCAGCAAGACGCACCCGCTGCTCCTGTCCACACCACGGCGGACAAAGTAGACACCTCCCGGGCGTTTGCTTGCCGCTGTGAACGGGTCTCCATCGATGACATCCAGGGTGTGGCAGAGACCACCGGGTGTGCAGACGTGAACCAAATCAAGGCCATCACCCGGCAGGGCATGGGCGCTTGCGGCGGGAAGAACTGCGGCCCGCTGTCCGAGCGCATCCTCCAGCAGATGGGCCTTGGGAAGGAGGGCGTCACCTCCTCCGTGGACCGCCCACTTTTCGTCGAGATCCCGCTCCAGGAGCTCGCGCGCACCCCGACGCCTCCCGCTCCAGAGTCGACCGTGCCGGTGCTGAAGCACGTCCGGGACAAGGGGACGAACGCGTTCGACGTGGTTGTGCTCGGGGCCGGGTCCATCGGCGTCCCGTTGGCCATGGCCCTGGCGCACGCCGGCAAGAAGGTGGCGTGCCTGGACAGCGGGGCGTCCCCCGGTCAGGGCGACAACAAGCGGGCCATCGGAGGGATCCGGCAGACCTTCGGGCAGCCCAGCAAGATCACGGTCATGCGGCGCTCGCTGGAGATGTTCCGGAACTGGAGGCAGGATATGGGCGAGGACATCGGGTGGCACCAGGACGGGTACATCTTCCCCGTGTACCGCGAGCAGGAGGAGGAGATGCTCAAGGGGCTGCTGGACGTCCAGCACCAGTACGGCCTGAACAACCGCTGGATCAGCGCCCAGGAGATGAGCAAGCTGGTCCCGGGCCTCAACCCCGACGGCCTGCGCGGGGGAACGTACTCCCCGGAGGACGGCAACGCGGTCCCGTTTCTCGCGATCAACTCCATGTACCGCCGGGCCGCGCACCTCGGGGCCGCCTTCCACTTCCACACGGACATCTCCAGCATCACGCGTGACGTCAGTGGGGCCGTGTCAGGGGTCGTCACACACGCCCTTGGGAAGGACGCCAGCCGAAAGCCCACGCAGTTCTATGCCCCGGTGGTGGTGAACGCTCTGGGGGCTACGACAAATGCGGTGCTGCAGACCGTGGGCCGCGAGCTGGCCCTCGACCCCGACTCCCATGAGGCCGGGGTCACAGAGGCAGTGCAGCGCATCTTCAACGGATTGATCGTTGACCTGCGCCCGAGGCTCGGCAGCAAGAATTTCTACTTCTACCAGAACGAGCACGGGCAGCTGGTGTTCTGCATCACGCCCGACCCCGCGATCCCAGGCTACGACTGTAACGAGACCAGCCAGTTCCTGCCTCAGGTCTCGAAGCGGATGTGCGAGCTGATGCCTCGACTGGGGAGCGTTAGTGTCCGCAGGACGTGGCGCGGCCTCTACAACAACACCGCCGACGGGCTGCCCCTCGTTGGGTGGGACAGCCAGATCCCTGGCCTGCTGCATGCCACAGGCATGGGCGGCCATGGCTTCATGCTGGGGCCCGGGACGGGGGAGATGCTCAGCCGGCTGGTCGCCGGGCAACTCACGGATGACGACAAGATGGTGCTCGAGGCGTGGAATCCCTGGCGGGACTTCCAGGGCGACGAATGCCTGCGATGACCGAGACATGCCTGTCCCCAGGGCAGATATCTCTTTATATACGGTGTTCCGTGTTGTGCTGTTGAGTTGACCTCGCTGAACTGGGGGCATCCCTTCGATTTGCCTGCAAAGTGGAAGTGGGCCTCGGAGCTCTTTCTGGGCCGCTCTGCATCCTCTGGATGCATGAACCCACAAGGCGGGCATCCCCTTGTGGCCTGAAAGATCTCATGATGTGTGTCAGTCGGCGTTGTCTTCTTATGAGGGGGGGGGGGGCGCAGTTTTTGATTTCCCCTGCACACAACCAGTTCATCGGCGTGCATCGCACGGTGCCAGTTAGTGGTGCGCACCCGTGTCTCCGTTGTGTCCCCTTCCCCCATTGTCACCTGTTTTGTCATTGCAGCAATTTTGCATTCCCGGGAGGGTGTGCAGTCTGACGGGAGGATATCCCGCCCACTACTCAATCTTTCTGCAGGCCCCTCTCTGTTCTCGGTCACTCAAGTTCTCTCCCTAGATTTGGGTGTACCCCTCCACCCTCAAGTTCTTGGTGTGTGGCTGTGTTAAACAAGACCTTAATCAAGTCACCCCCCCCCCCCAGTTCTCTGAATGCCCTCTTCTGAATCTTGAAAAGCGGAGAACATTTCCCCAGGCAATCCTGGGGGGAACTCTTCAGCCTTTGGCCGATCCCTCCCCCCAGGCCCCCGGAGAAATCCTGTTTACGACCTGCAGCCCTGGCTGGGCTGGAGGAGGATCATGTCCCTGTTTTCCTACCCCTCCCTCCTGCCTTCCTCTTACCCTGACTGCCCTGCAGCTTGCCTCTGCTCATGCCTGCCCTGGCCGTTACTGCAGCCTTGTTGCTTTAGGTAGATGTCCCAACCAAGTTCCCTGCGCTCAGGGAACTCACCCTCTCTCGGTTTGGCCGGTCTGCCGGTTGCAAACAGTCCCCATGCGCGTTCAAACAGCAGAGCCCCCCCCCCCCCCCCACAAAAAAGCATCTGAGTAGCACGAGATCGCCGCGCGACACACATTTGTCTGACGAGCCTGGGATTCCAAGCGGCATACCATTACACGCACTTGTACGGCTGGTACACCCTCTCCCTGACCTTGCCCCCCTGGATGTCTTTTGAGCAATCGGATTCACCATCAATGCGGACCGCCGTCTCTCTCGCCCCAACGGAATGTCTGCCCTCTGGCCGCCCAAGTGGCTGGTGGTGCGTGGCCGCAGGGAAACCACAACAAACATTTAACACGGTCAAAGCTCTCCTCCTCCTCCTCCTCCTGCGTTAACACGATCATACAGCGACGGCGTCACCCCCCCCCCCCCCTGCACAACATCGCAGGAGTGCCTACAGACATCGTTCCAGATGTGCCGCGAGCGTCCGCCGAGGTCATGCGTGATCAGGAGGGGCCCGCACTGAGCTCGTGGTGCGACAGCAGCGGATACATGGGACGGGGCTGATTCCTAACAAACCTTCGTCTCCCTGTCGGACACCCGTGGCGTATCTGCCCACCTCTCTCTCAGCCACTGTTCGGCATTTTCATGGAAAATGTAGGCACCCTTTCTGCTAGTTCTTTGGCTTCCATCCTATACTGGATTGTACTGCATGTCCACCCGTTGGGAACAGAATCCCACCAGGCTTTTGGGCGTCCCTTTACACCTTCACCTCCCTTCTGCTTTGTTTAAAGCTCCCCACAAATGCATCATTCAATTTTGGGCTGTTGAGCCATTGCAATGGGATTTTTATTACTCTCATATTCGGGAAAATACCCTCGTCAAACCAAAGCAGGATTTTATGTTTCCTCAGCAGATGCCCTTTGAGAACACACTATAAACGCGGAATACAAGGTGATTGCTGGTCATACGTGCCAGACGATTGCCATCTCTCAATTCCCCTGCGCTGGCCAAAGGCAAAGCGGCTTTTCACCAAGCAACGTTTATACTGCAGGCCCCATCAGGTTTTCACCCCTTGCAGCACGTCGCTTCCTGTTCCTCCTGCAGGGCCGGTCTCTGTGAGTGCACTGCACGCAGCCAACCACTCAAGGGCAAACATAGTGACAGCCTGTTTTCATTTTCGGGGTGGACACACGGTCGTGGGTTGGGCAGGAAATATAGTGCGTGGGGTCAGCAAGGAAGCCAAAACCACATGCTGATTAAGGGGTGGGTGGGGGGGGGGGAGGCGTGACAGCCCGTATCTGCACCTACCACCGCAGCCATCGACGCCAGTTCTGACATCGTTGCATCTCCAACCGGATGTCTGGAACATTTGGTTTTTTTCGTAGGTCAAGTTACAATGATGTATTTGGTGCTCAGGGCACGCCCATAATAGGAAACAACTCGTCTGCAGCGGGTCGATTCCTGCGCAAAGCCTCAGATTTCTTTGTTTCAATCAAGGAAACCTCTGTTGCGTCCAGCCTGGACCCAACTTTTCAGCCTGAACTGTTCGTTCACTTTGGAAAAATGCTTGTTAACGCATGCTTTCTGGCGTGTCTCTTTGTCAGCATCTGCTGTTGATGAACACGATCTTCACCACGAGGCATGTTTTCTATGCCATTTTCCTTCCAAAAATATTGTAGGTTACTGATTTCATACTCAGCTGATCCTCTTTATGTCAGATCCGCTACCACAGTCATTTGTGGGATCATCGCGGAACAGGACAGCTCTGAACTTTGATCGCAAGAGGAGGTCTCGAGCACCTCTTGAGCGACGTCAGCTCATCTTGGTCTTGACCAGATTATTGTGCACGTTGCCGCCCCGCATTTACCCCCTGCCACCCTAGGTGGGGGAGGGTTTCGGATTGGTAACCAAACGAGGACCTGTGGTTTTCAGCCTGAGTCTGTCCACAAGGCCCTTCGCACGTGGAGCTTTTCTTGGGTTTTTCCAGGCATTGGGGAGAGAGCGTTCTCCTGCTAACCAACATGAAGTGTTCTTTGCATTTGGTCCGAGCACCATCAGGCTTTCTGGCACAGTGTGGATGCATGTCCTAGCTGACTCGTCCCTGAGGGGGACCACTGTCTTAAATGTAGTCTGCTACCCGCATCATCATGCGTTTGCCCACTCCCATCCATGCCTTGCCATTGCCCCGCAATGGTGCTGAGGTGCAAAGGCAGAGTGATTGCACAGATGTTGAAGAATGCTATGTATGCTGGAAGATGTCATGTGCCTGGATCCTGTGTCAAGTCGGCAAAGTTCATTTTACACAGTATATATTCCGCGCTTCCCAAGCCCCCCTTTTTTCAGCATGAATGCAGTTGTTTTCCATGGATCAGAGGTTTCCACAAAAGCTTTGGTTGAAGCTTGCTTGCAGCCTCTTGCCCTGGAAGCACAACACAAGTATATGCTTCGGGTGCATTCAGGATGCTGTTAGATCTGTCTCCCTCTCCCTCTACCTCTCCCTGTGTCACCTTGGCAAGCAGGACTGAGTGCTATCAATGTCTGTTCTGCCACATCTATTTCGCACATGTCTCTAACCTTGAAGAATTGCATTTGACTGGGATGCCATTGAATGTTCGTGGTGAATGTTTGTGTGTGCTGATGGAGGATGTGGTGCTGGGGCAAATAGGTTAACAGTATCACTGAAGTTCTCCCCGTCAATTGTTTTGGATTGTTCATGGTACCCCCACCCCCCATTGTAATGAGTCCGGTCAGGCAGACGGGGATTTTGTGTGCACACACCCAAAATTGCCACAAAATCCTCGTTGCAAAAATCCCCTCTGGCTGACCGGCAGCAGAAATGCTGCGCACAAAATCCCTGCACAAAATCCCCATTTGGCTGACCGGACAGGGGGTTGCTGCGCACAAAATCCCCGCTTTCCAAAACCGGCCACTGTGGGGGTGGCGGCTGGGATTTGAACCTACGCCACCTGTCGCTAAAATGTGCTTTGCTGTCAACCACAGTAAACTTTTTTCCTCTCTGCATTACTTATGGTCTGGTATAGAATTTGCACTGTGATGTTTACCACTGAGGTACCTTCGTAACAAAGCCCGTTTTGTGTCACTGGTGTATGCACAATGGCATTTGTGCGCAAACCCACTCACACACAAACTCTTGCTCGTTCTGTGTAAATGCATACATGCGTGTACAGTGACACGGAGCCCAAAATCCCTAGTACACTGACCGAACAGGCGGTCTGGATTTATGCGCATGGCTGAACCCCCTGTCTGGTCAGTGTACCAGGGATTTTGTGTGTAGTCGCCATGTACGCATGTGCACATGTATGTAGAGAGAGAGAGAGAGAGAGATGCAGAGATGATAGGATTGTTTAACTTTGCAGTTTGAGCATGATTGGAATTGTTACCTTGGCACACAGACACACGATATATCAATACAGAATCACACTTAGAGCATACATATACATACATACATACATACACACATACACACATACATACATACATACATACATACATACAGTGGTTGGCAGTTATACGGGGTGCAGTGTGCACAGCGATGAGAGCGGCAAACCGGGCAAAGGGATCCTCGGCTCACTCAACCGGGCTAAGCGTAGGTCTGGCAAATGTAAGGTCGTGGGTTCGATCCCCGGAGCGGGCATGTCTGGAGGCGGGCGGCGGCAGCCGTGCGTCAAGGGCATCTTTTCTGGGGAAATCGCCAAATGAGTAGGCCGTGGAGGCCGCCTCGCTGCCGCGAGCACCACCAGCTGTGGAAGCCCCAATACACATACAACACACGGGGCAACATGGCGATGACGGGCTCGTCGAACTCATGCCGTGGAGCTGGCCCGGCGGAAGCCACGGAGCCACCACCCCACTTCCAGGGTGGTCCTGGGGCAGTGAGCCAGGTTCTAGCCCAAGTGCATATCGCACTGGTCGAGGGGTAACACAGGGACGCACTCACACCCCTGGCCTGCACCGTGGGCCTGCTATGATGGGGTAAGCGACCCGACCCGAGGACGCCAGTGTGGCCTATACGGGCTCAACCGGGAGACCTGGTAAAAATGGTACAACCCATACATACATACATACATACATACAGTGGTTGGCAGTTATACGGGGTGCACAGTGTGCACAGCGATGAGAGCGGCAAACCGGGCAAAGGGCACAGGGTCGAGGGGCACGTTGCGCGGCGAGCGCAGAGAACACAGCTCAGGGTCCAGGGTCAAAGAACAGAGAACTCAAAGCATTAGGAGTGACGACCACAGTCGAACACGAGCGCAAAGAAAATGGATGGTACATACATACATACATACATACATACATACATACATACATACATACATAGTCATAACCACTTATCATGCGGTCTACCTGAGTTACCGGGCATCTCGCACCGACAGGTTGTTCCTGCCTTGCTCGATCCCGTGGGTCCCAGGGCTGCCTAAGGTGGCCCACAGTATGACGGAGGACCCAGAGGACCGGGGATACCGGCCAACCAGGCTTTGGGGGCAGTGGCAACTGCATAGCTTTAGCATTAGCAACGACGACGGATGCTGGCCCGTTTGTTCGCCGGGGGTAAAGGGGCAAGGCACAGCAACGCAGCAGCATAGCAACAAGCAGAAAGCAAGGACGTCTCCTACGGGTGCAACGCAGCGACCAAGGCACAAAGCAGCACGCATGCGGCGAAGCAAGAGCGGGCCCTTTGTGGTTCGCGTATTTCCGCCACCGTGGAGACGTCCACCACCCCTGACTCCATGTAACCCACTGCCAGCATGCAATAGCCCGTAGATGCATAGCCAGGATTTTCTGGGAGGCTCCAGCCTAGCCTGGCCCTTAGCCTTCATTGCCCCCAAGGTCTCCATGGTTAAAGGGGTTGTTCTGGGCGGATTTTGATTCGCCCTTCTGTGCTCTGGATCTTCCTGAGACCCAGATGCTGCTCTGAGTGGCGGTTCACTCTTTGGGTGGGCTACACTGCTAAGTTGGACTTGTACACTTCTGATCGGCCAGGTTCGGGAGGACAGTTGAGTGGACATGTTCAATGTGCTTTTCAGTGTGCTTTTCTTGTGCTTCTGCTCAGAGTCGGTTCGAAAGGTACTCAGGGTTTGCCTCTGCTACCGGCAAGATGTCCTTGCTTAGTGCCCTAGATATTTTGATGAAATCCTGCAAGTTTTTGATGTGGAAATCCCAAAACCAAAGCAGCAAGTAGAGCAAGAACAGGATGTGGATCGAATCAATGAATAGTTTGAAATCGAGTGTAACACAGAAGGGCTGCAGATAGACAAAGCAGATTTAAATACAAAGATTCAATCACAAATGGATAAAACAAAAGATTTTATGTGAAAACTGGCATGACTCTTGCCTCCCAATTAGCCTCAACCACTTCATGTGCACTCTTTTGGATGTAATGGAGTTGGTTAGGAATATGGGGCAAAGGAGTTAGGCCAGACACAAATTATGACTTGGCCAAGCAACTGAGTTCAGAAACAGTTAAATAGCAGAACCACAATAAGTGGTAGAAACAATTGAGTATAGGGGTCTTGGGGTGGGAGACCACTAGGCTTAACCTCCAAGGCCTAAGGCATGAAATGCCTATTTCATTTCGGTATAACCTCCATGAAGGAAGATACCTCCGCTCAGTTGACCGGTAGGGGTGAACTTCATGGGGGGCTAGGGTTATAACCCTAATTACTTTGAGAAAGTGTACTTAGAGCTTCAAAAGAGAGAGAAAAATACTTAAGTTAGTCTTAGCATCAACAAAAGGGTTTTAAGGGGGGCTTGGCCTGGATCAAGCCCTCCAAGAAAGACATGGCAATGACTTTTTCTTACTCATACAATAGTGAGGTGTCATGGGCGTCCCGACCAGGGTAATAAGGCCCAAACCGCTGTAGGGTATTTCCATGACACCGGGGTCTCTACCGGCAGCCCGGTTATGGTAGTTACGAGGGTGGTTTCTCGGGATACTCCGAGGGTTAACGGGTCTGCGTAGGGGCGGGCGACATCGCCGCCAGCGCCGCGGTGCATGAGATACGACGCCCCGTGGTCCTGAGATCGGTGCAAAGAGTTGGGGGAGCAGCGTGAAGGCCCCGGAAGAGGCGAAGTGCGCATAGAGGATGGGGGCGGCGTGATGGTAAGGTGGACCATGTGGTGGGCGTACTTGGGGTGGCGTGGCGATCTGGGAGGTGTTGTCTTGAAAGGTACGCGGAGTGGCAGGTGATGGTGCACTAGGATCACGAGGGTATGCGTGGCAGTACTAGGGTCTGTACTGGGGGAGTATTAAGGAAGCGCGGCGGTACTGGGTAGCCGTACAGTGGGAGCGCTACGGGGTCGCGTGGCGGTACTGGGGTGTCCCCCTGACCCGTCTAACAACTGAGGGGGAATGCAGGGGCATCCCCTAGCCCCGTGAACAAACTAGAGGGACAGTGCCTGAGGGCATGTACATAGTCTAACCGTTTGACCTCGGCCTTGCGGTTGCGGTGGTGTGTGCATTGGCGGCTCACAAGTGGCAACGGCATTGCGGCGGCGGTGTTGCACGGCACCGTAGCACGAAGTATGCAGTCGCCTCTATATACCTGTAACCTACCTAGTTTTATCAGCATCAACCTGCTCCTGGGCGGTGCATGCCTGATCGGCTCATGACGAAATGTAGAGTGGTGTAGGGGGTGACGCGGGGGCCAATGCTATAAGTAGGTTTGCCACGTTGTCAGTGGGGGCCGAACCTGCGGCCTGGCCGTTACTGTGCCGAAGGCAGCGCAACCACGGGAGCTGGCCAATCAGTGCAGGTAAGGGTCAAAGGCAGGCGTCACGGCAATGTATGTGGGCCAGATGAGGTGAACTTGGTCACCACGGCCCGGGGCGAACCTCTGGTGGGTACTCCTACAGGGGGTTGATAATCAAGCTACAGCACCCACCAGCCCAAATCCCAGCCAGCGATATTCACGGGTTGCGCCCCTCCCGTCACGGGGCGGCCAGCGTCCCCCCTGTAGACCCTCTTGATATATTACATGTGGGAAAGTACGGGTACCTCGAAGCCGATTGGGTACTGGCCCCTGACGTGGAATGCCGGCACTGTATATATCTGGGGTGTGGATGCAGCTCTGGGCCACAGAGAGAATACGGTTGCTACCGTATGTCTCTGTACTATACTAGGGGAAGCCTGCGATGGGTCGGCGGCGTACAATACGGGGACCTAGCGGCCCATGGTGAGGACAGCCTGCAAAGGCTCCGCAGGCGAGTCGAAGCCTCCATCGCCCGGTCGGCCTGCCCGGCCTCTTCTTCTACTGTTTTTGGAGGTGGTCCTGAAGAACAAGAGGACCTAGGAAGGAGGATGGACGATTTTATGCTCCACGAGGAGTACCAGAAGTCCACCGTAGGGGAAGATGCAGAAGTACCTCTTGATGCCCTCGGGTCTCCGCCTCAAACTGAGATGGGTTCCTTCCTTTATTCGGGGCCATCTACAGACATGGCGGACACAATATCACTACCGAAACGACCGAGAGTACACGAGCACCCGAGAGCATGGCATCCAGAACTGCCGACAACTTCAAGGGCTCCTGAAAAGCGTCTGGATCCTTTTCACCTAGAGCCCACCTATGGGGCTCTGGATCGCACGGCCGAGCTTTGGGCCAAACTTCCATCCGGATCTGAAGACCCGGATGTGACAGCTCTGTCAGAGGCTGTCAAGGCAAAATTGGGTATCACCCAATGCTTACCCAAGCCAGCACTACTCTCATCTTCACCAGGATTGAGCACGTTGGCTGATGATCTCAAATTATCAAGGGTGTCCAGGTTGCTACCCAAGGTCACTTGCCCTAGCCCTTTTCATCCTCGCGCTAGGACGATCCCCATTGCTGAATTACAAGACGTGCTTGTGACTGCGACTGAGAAAAGAGGGCTGTTAGCCCTGGCACCCCTTGCCGGCGTATCTCCTCCCCCTTCAGGCCTAACCCCGGGGGGTGGGAAGATTGGCAGACCGATTGCCCAGGCGAACATCCAGCTAGAATTGCCGGAGTTCGACCCGAAAAATCTGCCCGAATGGGCAGAAGAATTTGCTCAGTTTCTTTTACTAACTGGCCAATCCCATGTGGATGTGGCCACCAAATGCTCACTGCTGAAACGCTCATGCAAAAAGGAATTTTTGCAAAAACAGGTGAAACAGATTGTGAAAACCTGTTCAACATGGGCTGAGGTACTCCAAAGATTGGCGAAAACACTCAGTCTATGAGACTGACCTCAGTGTGCGCACACAGATAGAGGAGCTACCTATGCTGCCTCAGTTTCCTTCCGCTGCGCGAGTCTCTGAATACGTGGGCGACATGGAGTATCTGTTTTCACGGATGAATGTAGGCTCCTCTGGAGCCACTGAGCCCCACCTGTGGCTCATGAGTAAGATCTCCCAACGTACGTGGGATGACTGCCGCGCTACCTTTGAGAGGAAAAGCCGGACCCACTCGTACGACGACTTGGTGGACCTGCTGATCGAGCTAGCTCTAGAGAGGGAGAATGACTCCCACATGGAGAAATTCCTCAAGAAGCACTTGGGTCGAGGTGGTACCCCTACCCCCGACCGTGGCGAAGGGAAAAGGCCTAAAAATCCCACTAACGCCAACAAGGGAGGTGGTAAAGGAAGGGGTAACCTACGTGCCATGAATGAGGTTGACCCTGATGCAGGTGCACCCCCTCTGTTCTACTGTAAACCTGTCAATGACAAGCGGGGACCTTGTCATGCCCCTGACTCCGACCACCGCAGTAGTTGTACGCTGCAGATGAAACGACAGCAGCACTCCAAAGATGGGAAAACTCTGACCCATCAAGATCATTTCCGGTGTACCATCACTTGTAGCTATTGTGGCAAACGTCGTCACTACGAGGACGAATGTCACATAAAAAAACGCGAGAGTGATAAACTCAAGCGGTAGGAGGCTGAACGCCAGAAGAACCAAACACCCACCAGAACCCCCCAGAATGGAGATAAAGGTGGTAAAGGAGGTGGCAAGGGGGGGGGCAAAGGTGGACCCCCTAACCCCCAGAGGCGCTCATCAGCGCCCGCTGCTACTCCGAGTAAGAAAAAGTGCTTTTCCAATGCTTTAGGGTATACTTTAGTTGTATTAGAGGTGCTCTAAGCACTCTTGCATTTTTACCTTAGTATTGGCCTAACCAAAATGGGTGATAACACATTTTGACCTATGGAACCAAACACCAAATCAGGATGTTGTTTGGACCCCTTAATCCCCAAGCTATATGCACCAAAACATCTTTTCCTAGGTGACTGAGGCACTGATATACTGAAGGCAGAGCCTATGAATTTATCTACATTTTCTCATGAATTCTTAGCTATCCTAGTGGTATGCACCCTAGGGGGCTGGGGCACCTCTTTTTGAGAGGTCCTGGGTTCAATACCCAGTCAGCCTAGCTAAGTAGGATTATCCCATGTGACATGGCAGTGACCTCAGCGCCACAAGCCATGCCACCTCAGCACCTATGGGACCCGAAAACAGAGAGTGCACATCTCAAGATGGCACTATGGATGAGAGTGAGCCCTTGGGGCAGTTTTTTCAATCAGTGTTTCTCAAACATGTAAAATATTTCATCCTGAGTTGCAATGTATGCTAGTTGCTGTGGTCTATTGTTGATAGTTGTCTTTATCTAACTCTTTGTGACTGCAGCCCTTCATGCTTTGATCCTGTTTATCTTCTACTTGCTTATCTCTGGCTTGGGTTATCCTGGATTGGTTGTATTTCAACAATGAAACATTTTCCTCATCAAAAACAAGCAGCAAGAACCCTACACCAGCAGCAAGCAGCAGGAGAGGCACAACAAAAACACAGTGCTGAAAACACTATAAAATCTTCTGGTAGCAAGAGGCAGACAGTCTCCGCGTACCGGCAGCAACCCCGTGCCGTACATCCAGTGCGCCGAGAACTGTCATAAGTAAGAAGGGCGAATATGGACACAAAGAAGGAGGACACCGACGTGAGGACGGCGCCTGAGGCACCAGCAATGCCAGCACCTGGTGAACCTGGACCTGGACCTAGCGCTGTACCTTCGGTGCCCTTACATGGGCCAGTGGACGTGGTTGATGACTCGCTGGAGGGACTCCAGTGGGCCTTCCGGGCCCTCTCAGTTGAGGAGGTGGACACCAACCCTGTGAAGAGAAAGAGGGAGAGAGAGAAGGATGCAGGAGAAAGCATGGCAGACGAAGGAGTAGACCATGAGCACGACCCAACGAGTGAGTCAACCTTCAAGGGCGCACCAAGCGCCTCTGGCCTCCACGCATCACCCTCTCCTACAACTGAAGCGGTATGGGGTGCCTCACCCATACCCGCTGCCCAGCCTGTGGCGCTCTTCTCATCAGGAATTTTCCTGAGCTGATTCCCAACCTTATGGCATCCCGATTCCTGTGGAATTTCTGTAAAATACCCCAGAAATCGTCATTTTTCGTCATTTTTGGGCTGGCGCCGACCTTCGTCGCCTGCGCGACGCAGCCCCGGATCGAAGTTTTATTTCTCGATTTCTGAAGATCTTAATCAATTTAATTATTGATTTTTCGGTTTCAGAAATATAGGAATATAACGTGACCTTTTTCGCGGCGTTCCGCGAAGGTCAATTTTTGCGAAATCAGTCGGGTTCACGATTTTTTTAAAAAATCCTGAGGCGATCCCAGGAATCAGCCAGGCGCCCAAGGCGTGGCCCAACAGTGGCCCTCTTCATATATAATATGAATTGGGGAAGAGACGCCTCGTGTTGGCTACACGACGCGTTGGGGGGAGACACGCGAAAAGAGTGTTTTCGACTCAAAAAACACTACATTTCACTGTTTTTCGCCCAAAAACCACTGTTTGGTCCAGTTTGGGCAGGATCTCAGTGGAGATCCTGATGGCGACGACTCGTAGCCGTCAGTTTTTCTGATGGCGGCGACGCCGCCGCCTTCATTTCGTCCTCTTTTCTAAGCTATTTTATAGTTTAGATGTGATACATGTACATAATACTAGTCTACATGTCTTCTTTGTCTACATATACCTTCATCTCTTGCCTAGGACGCCAGATTGTGTCATGGCCGAGGCAAGGATCACAGAATTCTTTGGAGAAACCCAAACTGATGGTACTTCAGCACGAATTTCAAGAGGAATTCTTGGATTTTCATAGGATTGGGGTTGTCCATGCCAAGGGTTGCCTCCCGTGCCCACCCCCCAACCTCTTCAAAAGAATTCTGCCGACGCCAAGGCCACGTTCGCGGACAACGACGACGTCGCGCCACAGCAGGTCCTGGTAGTAGCGTCTGCTACTCTGCAGTGGTCAATGTCAAGGGCATCAACACGATGAAGGAGGAATTCCTTGATGGTCCTACGATGGCTGGAAGACCCTATGGAGCCCCCAAGTCTACCTCAGCTCTGGGCGACAACCGCAGCGACGACGACGCCATCTGCGAACCACCACAACCTCTACGAGGTTGCAGGCGCGTTAATTTGTCGCCTTGGGCTGGTAACAGCCTCAAACAGGCACGAGTAATTCGTCGCCTTGGGTAGGAAATGACCCTCACCCATACCCGCTGCCCAGCCTGTGGCGCTCTTCTCATCAGGAATTTTCCTGGGCTGATTCCCAACCTTATGGCATCCCGATTTCTGTGGAATTTCTGTAAAATACCCCAGAAATCGTCATTTTTCGTCATTTTTGGGCTGGCGCCGACCTTCGTCGCCTGCGCGACGCAGCCCCAGATCGAAGTTTTATTTCTCGATTTCTGAAGATTTTAATCAATTTAATTATTGATTTATCGTTTTTAGAAATATACGAATGTAACGTGACCTTTTTCGCGGCGTTCCGCGAAGGTCAATTTTTGCGAAATCAGTCACGTTCACGATTTTTTTAAAAAATCCTGAGGCGATCCCAGGAATCAGCCAGGCGCCCAAGGCGTGGCCCAACAGTGGCCCTCCTCATATATAATATGAATTGGGGAAGAGACGCCTCGTGTTGGCTACACGACGCGTTGGGGGGAGACACGCGAAAAGAGTGTTTTCGACTCAAAAAACACTACATTTCACTGTTTTTCGCCCAAAAACCACTGTTTGGTCCAGTTTGGGCAGGATCTCAGTGGAGATCCTGATGGCGACGACTCGTAGCCGTCAGTTTTTCTGATGGCGGCGACGCCGCCGCCTTCATTTCGTCCTCTTTTCTAAGCTATTTTATAGTTTAGATGTGATACATGTACATAATACTAGTCTACATGTCTTCTTTGTCTACATATACCTTCATCTCTTGCCTAGGACGCCAGATTGTGTCATGGCCGAGGCAAGGATCACAGAATTCTTTGGAGAAACCCAAACTGATGGTACTTCAGCACGAATTTCAAGAGGGATTCTTGGATTTTCATGGGATTGGGGTTGTGCATGCCAAGGGTTGCCTCCCGTGCCCACCCCCCAACCTCTTCACAACCACCACACTCCCAACTCCAGACCCAGCCGCTACAACATCCACACCCATAACCACCCCGCCTATGGCTGAGGGCACAGGCTTTACTGGTATGCCTACCTACCCTGCCTATGGTGTGGACCCATCCACCACCGCATTTCCAGAGGCAATTACTACCAATGAGCCAGTGGCCTCCAGTTCTGCGCCGCGATGGTATGCGGCTGACTATCACCATCCTCTACCCGCTACGGGAGCCTATGTGGATGTTCCTGTGTATGCAACCCTGAGTGGGCTGAGGAGAGGCCCTGAGTCATGCGGGAGCAGGAGTAGAGGATCGGGGAGATCCTCCAACAGGTCCCTGACGCGGTCGGAGATTAAAGAGGCTCTCCGAGGAGCCACCTCTGAACTTGTTGGTGATCTCACTCAAGAGATTTGGGCTAAACTAGAGCCCCTGATTCCGCCCCAAGCGTCACCTACCATCGTGGGAGTTTCACCCCATCGAGTACAGGCTAATCACCTGGTGGCAGGGTTGACACACACCCTGGGGAGCCTGAGGAGCGGACTGATGCCGACCCTTGCAGTGATACCGAGAAGCCCTTTCATACCGAGAACGGCCGGGCCACCCTACAGCCATGTGGGGAATTCCACGAGAGCCGAGCTGGACCGGCTGGGGCCGACAGCCCTGACGGCAATGGTTGACGTGGAGCCCTATGGCTCTAGTGACCTAGGCGGAGACCCCCCTGATGATGAGCCGCCGTCCATGACTTCTGCTTCGCCCTCGGAGGAGGACGACCCTGAGGACCCCGAGAACCCAAGTGGGCGGAAGAAAAAGAAGAAGAGGAAGACCCGGCGCCCTGAGGGACGCAGGTCTCAGGAGGCTAAGGCCATTGCCACCTCCAGCACCCGTGACCCTTGCCTGCATGATGGCTCCTGAGCTTCCGAGGCCTGAACACACCGCGGTACTCATCACAGAATTTTCGTCCAGCAGCCTCCCTGGGCCTCCTTGTATGTGTGCCATCAATTCTCAGCTAGGCCGGCGACTCGAATTGCTTCTGCGCGTGACTTAGACTAGACCGTCCCTGGGTATCCTGCCTGCTTACAGCAGTTCCTTGCCCACCCCTGGGTCCCTTGCAGGGCAATTCCTGTACACCCGACAGCTTCAGTGCTCAGTCACCTGGCTTCCATCCCTCACTGCAGCTTCCGAAGCATAAGCACATAGTGGTACTCATCACAGAATTTTCGTCCAGCAGCCTCCCTGAGCCTCCTTGTTTGTGTGCCATCAGTTCTCAACGAAATCGGCGACTCGAACATCGGGTCTGAGCGTGACTTAGACTTGGCCGTCCCTGGGTATCCTGCCTGGTTACAGCAGTTCCTTGCCCACCCCTGGGTCCCTTGCAGGGCAATTCCTGTAGACCCGGCAGCTTCAGTGCCAGTCACGTGGCTTCCGTCCCTCACTGCGGCCTCCCTGAGATTGAAGGGAATTAAGACCCAGGACACCACACACGCAACACAACACACCGAGCGGGCACACCGGTGAACACGAGCCAAGTGGCCCAGGGCACCGCACAGGCAAAGCAACACACGGAGCGGGCGCACCGGTGAACAGGAGCCAAGTGGCCCAGGGCACCGCACACACAACACAACACACCGAGCGGGCGCACTGGTGAACGGGAGCCAAGTGGCCCAGGACACCGTACACACAACACAACACACCGAGCGGGCGCACCGGTGAACAGGAGCCAAGTGGCCCAGGACACGGCACACACGACACAGCTCACCCAGCGGGCACACTGGTGAACGGGAGCCAAGGGGCCCAGGACACCGCACTATCAACACAACAAACCACGCGGGCACACCGGTGAACAGGAGCCAAGTGGCCCAGGACACCGCACAAGCAAAGCAACAAACCGAGCGGGCGCACCGGTGAACAGGAGCCAGGTGGCCTAGGACACCGCACACACAACACAACACACCGAGCGGGCGCACCGGTGAACAGGAGCCAAGTGGCCCAGGACACCGCACACACGACACAACCCACCGAGCGGGCACACTGGTGAACAGGAGCCAAGTGGCCCAGGACACCGCACACGCAAAGCAACACACCGAGCGGGCGCACCGTTGAACAGGAGCCAGGTGGCCCAGGACACCGCACACGCAACACAACACACCCGGCGGGCACACCGGTGAACGGGGGCCAAGTGGCCCAGGACACCGCACGCACAACACAACACACCGAGCGGGCACACCGGTGAACAGGAGCTAAGTGGCCCAGGACACCGCGGACGCAACACAACATACCACGCGGGCACACCGGTGAACAGGAGCCAAGTGGCCCAGGACACTGCACACACGTAGGGCGGCCGAGGGACAGGAAAGAACCAACACTCCATGGGTCGGACGCACTGGGGCGACCCAGCCAACCCACCGGGCCAGTGGCATGAGCGGTACTCCAAGGCCACTGGTCCGAGCCCGGCCAGGCTGCACCGGGGACCATGGCAAACGTCACCCGGAGCCATGGGAGCAACCGGTGACAGGCGAGCCGGTACACAGTCTAGGAGGGGGTCGCCTGCCAAGCAGAGTGGCCCCGCAACTCAAGCCACAAGGATGAGGCGGTCGTATCGTAGACAAGCGGGAGCAATACCCCTTGTGGTGAGAGATACTCCACACGGCTGGGCAGCCCCCAGAGCTGCCGCCCAAAGGAGGGGGCATGTGGCCCTACCCATGGACACATGTGGGGACACCCTCCCACCTGGGACACCTGGACCGGGTGGCCGCGACACTGCCTTCCCAAGCACCTGCGGGAGCGGCTTAAGAGGCACCTGAACTAGGGCAGTGGGAGGGACAAGACTTCCCCTTGGTAAGACCTTCTTCCTGCATGGTCAAAGGAGGCATCCCGAGCTCCCGAAGATACCTACCTACCTACCTGGTGAACTTGCCTGAGTTCACAGGCAAGGATCTCAGCGAGTTCGCTGAGAATTTTGGCCGGTTCCTCCGAATGACCGGCCAAACCCATGCTAGTGGGCGGGTCAAGTGCGATCTGCTCCTGCAGTGTTGCAAGACCAAGTACCTGGAGAAGCAGGTCAAGCAGATTGTGACTAAGTCTGCCACCTTTGCTGACGTGTTGGTTGCCTTGGAGAGGCAGTACCCAACCTATGACACCGACCTCTCCATCAGGGTCCAGAACCTGGCCGTGCTGCCCAACATCCCCAAACCTGGCGGGGTCTCTGAGCTACTGGCTGACCTGGATCACTGGGCTGGACGATTGACGCCCAGTTCCTACAGCAGCGACGACGTGCTTTTCTGGTTGGTGGCTAAGCTCCCTCGGGAGCTGTGGGACGAGTGCCGTTCAACGGCAGAGCGCAAGGCTAGAGCCCTGAACTACGAGGATTTGTGTGTGCTACTCTTGGAGCTGGCGCTGCAGAAAGAAATCGACCAGCACCTGAACGCCTACCGTCCTGGAGTGGGAGGCTCTGGGAGCCATGGCAAAGGGTACCAAGGACCCAAACCTGGACAGGGGACTACCCCCAAACACGCCCGTATCATGGACAATGTCGAGGAGCTCTTTTGGTGTGATGCCAGAGATGAGCAGGGCCACCTGCAGCACGCCCCTGACTGCGAGCAGCGAGATTGCTTCGTAGTCCAAGGGAAGAAGCAGGAGACCAACACCGGCGCCAAGGCGAAGATGCCGGATCACTACAGGTGTACTATCACCTGTGCCTTCTGTGGGAAGAGGAAGCACTACGAGGATGAGTGCTACCACAAGCAGCGCCTGTCGGCGAAGCCGAAAGGCGAGGATCCTGGCAAAGGCTCTGGCAAGGGCGGTGGCAAAGGCAACGGCAACGACTCCGGCAAGGGCAAGTCGAAAGGACGTGGAAAAGGACAAGACAAGAACCAAGGTGGACGAGGAGGAGGCGCTAACCGCCAGCCAGACAAGGACAACAAGAACCCGGACAAGAACGGAGGCAACCCCAACCCTCATCCAGGGGGGAACTCCGAGCCCTCTGGAGGGCAGTCTGGTCCTACCACACGCTCGCAAACTCAGGCCCAGCGAGAACAAGGGGCCAAGCGTGAGCATGAAGGTGGTGATGACGGCAACGCTAAGAAGAGAAGCCGTTTCATGAGGATGGCCCGCAAATTGCGGAACAAGGGGTTCTAGGTGACCTGTCCCGTGGAGTTCTGACGGGGACGCTCTGGTGGGGCTCTAGACCTGGTAATCTGGGTACGTATCCGACTAGGGGGACGTGAATACCTGGGGGTATTGGATACTGGGGCCACCGTATCTATAGTGGCCAAGAAAAGGTTACCTTGTGGGAGCCTGAAGAACACCATGACCACCGCGGCCATACGAATGGGGAATGGACATGTGGTGCACAACTGCGGGGACTGTGAAGTGGAGGTACCTATGGGCTTCCGAACTATCGCCCATCGGTTCTATGTGATGGACAATGAGGCCTTCGACTTTGTATTGGGGACTGACTTCTTTGTGCAGCACTCCCACGTACAATCCCTTACGCTGCAAGCGCCCTACCTCCTCTACGTGGACCACGGCAATGGCAGAGAGTCCGTGCCACTGGAGCAGTCGGAGCACACCTCGAGCTACCTGAGGGTATCAAAGGAGGAGCCCTCGAACATGATGGCGGCCTCCAAAACTGAGGACTATCAACTACTGGGGGAAGTCCTAGACCAAGGTCTGAAGGACTTGGGTTACTCCAGAGAAGACCTAAGTGTGGAGTTGTTCGCCAGCGACAAGCAACATGTCTGGGACCTTTACTGCAGCAAGGGGAAAAACTGCAGCTACAAATTTTACTGGCCCTCTTTCGGGATGGCCTACGGGAACCCCAGGTTCAGTGAACCGGGGAAGGTCTTGACCAAGGTGGCCCTGGAACGTTCCCGTATGGTCCTATTTTCCCCTGATTGGGGAGCCCATGTGGGCAACGAGTACTGACGAACCCTCCTGGACAGGCTGACCATCAGCTCCGTTCGGTTACCTGATGAGGCCATCTACGTGCCTCAGGGGCGTAAGACGCCTATCGGGAAACTCGGATGGGGGAGTATGCTCAGTGTGGTGGACGGAGGCCTCACCTCCATCCCCTGGGAGGACCTGGACTCGACTCCGGTCCAGGCTATACAACGAGAAAGCGATGGACTCACCTTGGGTGACTTGAAGGATCGACTACGACCTCAAGACGCTATTGAGACTATACCCGGAGGAGATGAATACGTCGTGACTAACACCAACGCCCCCAACTCTCCCTGCCATGTACCTGTTCCTGATGGAGTCTCTGAGTGTGGACTATCCGAGCTCCCCAGCTCTATCCACTCAGATGACGAAACTGAGCACGACGCCTTCTTCGTGCAGACATGCGTGGAGGAAGTGGAGAACGCCGAGTACGTCGCCCCACTGAAATCCCTACTCAGCATGAGGGTGGAAGACCCCGTGGACGAGGAGCTGGATCCCCGATCCAGGCTAAGAGAGTACCTGGACTCCAAGAGGAGGTTCCTGGCGAAAAAGCTATGCTACGCTAAGCCTACCCGCAGCTCATGGCCACTGAAGCAAGGACGTATGGGAGATCCATCCCAATTGAACGAGGACCTCGAACAGAAGATCACCACCTGGCAAAGGGAGGTAGATCTTAAGCTCATGAAGAGCGTGTGGGGTGCCCATGTGAGGACCACCGAGGAGGACAACCTCTCGGAGGAATGTGTATGTGAACCCCCTCGAGCGTGCCTATGTTGCCATCGTCCACCAGAGATGGTTGAACGAGACCTACGTTATGCCTACCAAGGGTTGAAGGAGACTACCAAGGGCGAAGAGTCGGTGGAGGACCACCTCCTGACGTCTAGTACTCAGGGGGCAAGCAACTTACACTCTGATGAGGACATGGAGGACAAGCTCAAGCTATTGGACCCGCGGGTGCAGAAGCTCATAAGGACCTATCTGGAGGTGTTCGGGGAACTACCACCCCCAGACTCGTGTGACAAGCTGGTACAGATGGACCTCAAGCTGAAACCCGAGTTCGTGGGTCACAAGATCCGGAGGAGACCGTATCCGCCTCCTAAAGAGCAGGCCGACGAGATCGAGCGACAGATACAAGAATGTATCGACGCTGGCCTAGTCGTGGAGTACAAGGACGGGGACTACCCCCAACACTGCAGCCCCTGTTTTCTGGTGGCTAAACCTGGGTCTACAGCCAAACGGCTGGTGGTGGACTACAGAGAGCTGAACAAGAAAACGCTGAACCACTCAGGGTCCATTCCTTAATTTGGAGTCTACCCTGGAGAAGATAGCCTCCTGTCGCTACAAGACCAAGATGGACACGAGGAGCGGATTCTGGCAGGTGGACCTGACGCCCAACGCTCAGGAGCTACTAGCCTTCATCACCCCTCAGGGGAGGGTGTTCAAGTGGAAGGTCATGCCGTTTGGCGTGGCCAACGCACCCGCTCTATTCCAAGAGCTGATGAACAAGATCTTTTCCATCCTACAACGAAGACCCAAGGTGCAAGAACTCATATCCCGTGGGGCCCAGATGGAGGCGCACATCGACGATGTATGCCTCGGGACCAACACTCAGGAGGATCACCTAATCCTCTTGGGTGAGTTCTTTGCGGTCTGCCAGGAGAACCACACACGACTCAAGCTGGAGAAGGGTGAGTTCATGCAGGAGACTATGCAGTACCTGGGGTTTGACGTTGGCTATGGGTGGTGGACCCCAGCGGCCTCTGAGGCCAAACCCCTGATGGACGCTAAGGTACGACACGAAGACCCCAAGAAAGGACTTCATGATGTACGCAGTTTCATTGGGGCGTGCAACTTCTATCGCCGTCATATCAAAAACTTCACCTACACCAGCGCCATTCTGACGGACCTGATCAAGAAGAGTACTGCTTGGCGCTGGGGCCCACAAGAGCAACAAGCGTTTGACGAGCTCAAAGACAACGTGGCCAACGCTAAGTGCTTGGGCGTGCCTAGGGCACAAGGTGAGATTATCCCGGTGACCGACGCCAGCAATGTCGGGCGGTGGTGGAATGTTGTTCCAATGGCAAGCACTAGAGAAGGAGGAGTTCGAGTTGGCTATTTCCCAATGGGGGACTGAAGGTCTCAACCGAGATGGAACTCTCAAGCACAGCTACCCTGACAACAAGTGGGTCCTAGTACCCCTGGGCCACTGGAACTGGAAATGGAACCAGGCCAGGGGGAACTACTTCACCTACGAGCAGGAATTGCTCGCGGTTATGCTGGTGCTATCCTCTCAAGCACGACTGCTGGGGAGTAACCCTGTGGTCTGGCTGTGCGACCAAGAGCCGGTCCGCACTTTCCAGAAGGGTCCCCCACCTGAGAAGGCCAAGCTACGGCGCTGGTGGACCTACCTCAGCCAACTACGGCTGACGGTACACCATATCCAGGGAGTGAAGAACGAGTGTGCAGACTACATCAGCCGCAACAACTTCGATACCCTGATTGGTGCCCGGTCTGAAGCGCTGGCTAAGGAGGCGTTCAGCCGTATGGACGTGCACTTGGACCTCAACATGACTATGTTACGCCCCCTAGATGGACTCCAACAAGCGGAGTACCTGAAGGAGTTCGGGGATATCTACAAGCGCCTGGAGAAACGCCTTGAACCCATCCTGGTCAACCAAGAACAGTGGAAGAGGGACAAGAGCTACCTCTGGCACGAGGACCGCATCGTGGTACCCAGTGACAGAGTCCCAGCGCTGCTGAAGTGGACCCATGAGTCCAGTGGTCATGTGGGTGCTGACCGTACCCGGAGGCTATTCAAGCAGTGGTTCCACACTAGGTGGACTGATGACCAACTGCGCAAGACCCTCCAGCCTATCGTGGACAATTGCCCGTGTAGGTCCTGCAAACCGGGGGATATTAGGGACAGAGGTCTCTACTCGACCCTGCCCATCCCTCACTGTGCTAACAGTGTTCTCTACGTGGACTACACGGAGATGCCGCAGTTCGGGGGCTATGACTTCGCCCTCGTGGTAACCTGTGGGTTGACCAGGTTTACCAGGGTGTTCCCATGTACCAAGCACTTTACCGGGGAGGAGACTATCAAGATACTCCTGGAGGAGTGGTTTTGTGTCTATGGGGCGCCCAAAGAGATCAACTCCGATGAGGACGTACGAGTACGCTCAGATACCGGCTGGTACAAGAGGGTCCTGAGATCCCTCAATGTCCAGGTGTCTACGGGGATCCCCTACTCTCACACGAGCAACCCCCTCTGTGAGCGACAGATTCGTGTCCTCAAGGAGAATGTAAGGATATGGTGCAAAACTGAACGCACCAGAGACTGGGTGAGACTACTCCCCGTCATATCCTTGATGATGAACTCCCAAGAGAGTTCGGCGACTGGCTACTCGCCCCATGAGCTATTCCTAGGGCGCCCGGCGTGGTTCCTACATGCTCCCTATCCAGAAGACACCCATTCTTCCGTGGGTGAGTGGGTCCAAGAGCAAGAAGCGAAGGTGGACAAGGCCAAGGCTATGCTCCAGAGAGTGGGGGAGCGTCAGTGGAACAAGAAGAACAAGCACGGAGTACCAGCCACCTACCAAGAAGGGAACTAGGTGCTGGTGCGCCACAGCCGACTACCCGCCTGGCCACTCTCTACCAGCGATGACCCATACTTCGGGCCCTACAAGATTCTATCTGTGGATGGACACCGTATAACCGTGCGGTGTTCTCCCCGTCTAGGGGAGACCCTGGTGTGTGCTGCTCAACACCTGAGAGCGCTACTATGATCCTGAAGACCTCTGTGGGAAGGAGTGGGAACTGAACGACAAGGAAATCGCCGCCCTAGACCTACAAGGGGCTGCCAGCCCTATGGAAGTTGAAGGGGAACTCCCCGACATGAACGCCGAGGAGATGGCTAAGGAGGGCTTCTACCTAGTGAAGTCTGTCCTACGCCACCGCTATCGCCAGGGTTGGCGCTTCCTCACCCTCTGGGAAGGGTTTGGAGTCGCAGAGGCCACCTGGGAGCCCTTCTCTGCGTTTGGTCTTCCTGAGGGACGCCCAAACTCAGTTCTGGTAGACTACTTGTCGTAAAACAACCTTGGTGAGTTGCTGAGGCTCGCTGAGACGCTTGCCACCAAGACTAAAGCTAGGGACTGAACCTTACCCTTACCTGCCTACGTGTATGTGTGCTTGTGCTACCCCTAAGGTCCTGAGAGCAATCCGCAGAAATGGTGTCCTACTTATACCCAAGTCTGCACGCTTGCTAATCCTGGAGGATGTCTTACCGGTGCCACGGGGTATGCCCCGGGTCTCTCCTCCCCTAAGCGCCCAATTTCTGTGCTGGCGCAAAACCTTGGGGGAATACCCAGCGTACTAATCCAGGTATTGTTTTCCCTACCTATCTGCCTACTACAGGCAGGGTTGGCCAAAAGCTATGAAGGCTTGAAAATGCCTATTTGCTACGATGGCCAAAATCTAGCCTAACCACTGCCACTGCCCACCAACCCCGCTAAAATTGCAGGAAAAAGGAGGGACAGTGACACACGCACTACAGGTCCTACACACCCTACAGTGGCAGCATCCTGTTGGGCGAGCACTTCTGCAACTGGCTCTAGCCCCCACTCAGGACTACCACTCCTACACGCACGCTCTACTGGGTGGCGTTGAAGAAGAACACAAGAGCCCTAGCGGCTCACCTGTGAGATTGCAAGAAAACACAGAGCTACTAAGCGTCTGTGGCCTAACAGGGACACCACAACGCGTTTCCCTGCTAGGGCTTGGAGGGAAGGGGTGCTCTTTTGGCGTGCACAGCGTGAATGTTGAAGATGTCGGGCTGCGCTTGCCACTCCTGGCTGAGACGCAGCTTGTTGTTTGTGTGATCAGCGCCGCATATTTTAACACGGCTTGAGACTGCACCAATTCACCCTCACCTTCCAACCTGTAAGGCAAAGGCAAATGACTGAGGTTTGCGGCTGAGGAACCAAGACTACCTCCACGTATCATACGCTTCTCAGGTAGCCCTACAATACGCTGTCCTCAAGCCTCAGTACAAGCAAGCAAGCTTAAGGAACTCCACCCGTTCTCTTATAGAACGTGGGGTGAAGCCTCTGGGTAACCTAAACAAGGGTTGTACCGAGCGCACCACGCGTGGCCTACCCTTTAATGCGTGTGTGAATGCACGAGCATGCACGAGTTTACTATCAACCTGTGTCAAACACTGTTCTTCCTCCTAATCTTACCCATAATCACGAACTCCACCAGGGGGTGGCCCCACCTGGGCTTACCTACCTTACTAGAAAGATGTCCTTGATTAGTGCCCTATAGATTTTGATGAAATCCTGCAGGTTTTTGATGGTGAAATCCCAAAACCAAAGGAGCAAATAGGGCAAGAACAGGATGTGGATCGGATCAATGAATAGTTTGAAATCCAGTGTAACACAGAAGGGCTGCAGATAGACAATGCAGGTATAAACACAAAGATTCAATCACAAATGGATAATACAAAAGATTTTATATGAAAACTGGACTGACTCTAGCCTCCAAGGTAGCATCAAGCACTTCATGTGCACTCTTTTGGGTGAAATGGTGCTGGTTAGGAATGCGAAGCATAGGTGTCAGGCCAGACACAGAATATGACTTGGCCAAGCAACTGAATTCAGAAACAGTTAAAAAGTAGAACCACATTAAGTGGTAGTAACAATTGAGTATAGGGGCTCGGGGTGGGAGACCACTAGGCTTAACCTCCAAGGCCTAAAGCATGAAATGCCTATTGTATTTCGGTATATCCTCCATGAAGGAAGATACCTCCGCTCAGTTGAGTGGTAGGGGTGAACTACGTGGGGGGCTAGGGTTATAACCCTAGTTACTTTGAGAAAGTGTACTAAAAGCTTCAAAAGAGTGAGAAAAATACTTAAGTTAGTCCTAGCATCAACAAAAGGGTTTTAAGGGGGGTTGGCCTGGATCAAGCCCTCCAAGAAGAACATGGCAGTGATGTTTTCTTACTCCCCCCTGGAGTACTAGTTAGCTAAGCTAGTAGGACCACGAAAAAAGGCTCAAATATTCCCAAAATTACGTCAGAAAATGCATGAAACTTACCAAAAACATCCTCATCAGTTCATAGAAGCCTATCACACTGTAGGTACCCTCGAAAAAGGGTGTAATGTACCGTGAATGATGTCCCTTCGATGGGGCATTCCTCAAAAGTTGCCAGCATGCGACGAAAACTTTTGGTAAAAATTTGGGGGTAGTGGGGTTTGAACCGAGGACTCCCTCCCTGGAGCACATATGCTTGCCCACTAGGGTACAGTCGAACGCTCTGATGCAGACGGCCATCACTGTGTAAACAGCGTTTTAGTAAACGTCCTGACCAAGGGCCAGGGCGGAGCAATACTCCCAATGGGGGACATAAATCTCCAGGAGCTGTAAAAAATAGAAAATGTAACCAACAGGGAGTGACTCCTGTGGTTTAGAGAAAGGTGTAGCGATTTAAGAAGTCAAATCGCTAAAAACAGACGAAATCACGCGAGAAATCGTCATTTTTACACCAAAACTCAAAGTCGCAGACAAGCGCAACAGAACCGGACTTCGAAAACAGGGTTGCGCAAACGTAAAGGGCTCCTGAAAAAGAAGATATGAGCCGTAGTTTTTAAAGTTCCAAAGGAAATTTTTGCACAGTTGCATCAAAATGTTTATAAACTTTATGGAAAGGTATTCAAACTCAACCCACACCACAGAGCATGTGGACAACCCACCTCTCAGGTATGCCAGTGTCATTTCACACGCATGCCTGGCGTTCGTGTTGGTTGCTTTGTAAAACCGTCAGGGTTGTCAACGCTGTGTTCGTTGGGGGTTTCGGGTGCTCCTCTCTCTTGCTCTGCACAGGTCAAAACAGGAATGAAAGGTATGCGATGCGAATGGAACGCGCAGCGCGCACGTAGGGTTAGAATATGCGCTGTGCTCGCGATGCATGTGCCTAATTGAGGCATTCACACGCTGTGGCGCTTTCCCTGTAGCCCGATTCACCCTTCTTCTCTCTTCACAGGTAAGAAAAGAAAGTGCTTGCTCCCCTTTGTGTTGCCGTAGCGCTAAAGTAGGGTTGCTGAAAACGCTTAGGCTTGTTTTGCGCTGTGCAGCCCGCCACTCTCTCTCCGCTTTCTGCAGGAAACAAGACAAGGGTAGCATGCATGACACACAGTGCATTAATCGTTTAGGGTGGTTTCTAATGCGCCGTAGGTTTGTTTAAGCGCGTAGGGTTGTTTTGCGCTCGTGTTTTTCTCGGCATTCACATGATGCATGGTGAGTATGGTATGTAAGCCCAGGAGGAGCTCACCTCCTGGTTGAGTCACGCTTGTGATTGGTTATGTTGAGTTAGATTAGGTAAGAACAACAGGAAATGGAGAGATTGTGCATACCTGTGCATGCATATGACGCATCAAAGGGTAGGCCACGCGAAGTGCGCTCGATAAACCTTGTTTAGGTTACCCAGGGGCTCCGACCCACGTTCTATAAGAGAACGGGTGGAGCTTCCTAAGCTTGCTTGCTTGATAGGGGCGTTTGTAGACAGCGTATTATAGTGCAGACTGAGAAGCGTATAACACGTGGAGTCTGTCTTGGTTCCTCCGCTGCAAACGCTCCTGCATCCGCCTTTGCTCTTCAGGTGGGAAGGTAAGGGTGATTGGTGCACTCCCACTTGGGCAGCGCTAAACTATGCTGCGCGGATCACAAACAACAAACTGCAACTCAACCAAGAGTGGTGAGTGCAGTACGACTTCATCGCCATCCACGCTGTGCCCGCACGCTGAGCACTCCCTCCCTCCAAGCCCTGACAGGGAAACGCGTAGTGGCGTCCCTGTTAGGCCACAGCCGCTTAGTAGCGCTGTGTTCTCTTGCTTTCTCACAGGAGGGTCAGTAGGACCCGTGACTCCTTCAACAGGAACACCAAGTAGCGTGTGTAGGTGTTAGGGTCAGCAGGCCTGGCAGGACTGGAGTGCAAGTGATGAGTGCTCACCCTGCCTTTGAAGGCCGATGCTGGCGTTAGTGGGTGTAGTGTAGTGGTGTCTCCTGTTTCGCGTGCTTTTCCACGTGGGCAGGGTAGTGCGGTAGCTTTTGGCCTTAGCACAAATGGGCGTTTTGTATGCCCTTAGCACACTTGGCCACCCCTCCCCTCTAGTAGGTAGGGCCTTTGCGGTCTTCCCCCAAGGATAGGCGCCAGCACAGAAACTGGGCGCCATAGGAGTGGTACTAGTACCTGATTAGGACCTTTGGTCCGACATCAGCGAAGCCCATTGAGTTGGGAGCCACGACCGGGAGAGAAGTGAGACACACACAGACATACGTAGCACACTTAGGGGTAAGGTAAACCCAGTAAGGAAGGGTAGAACCCCATGGGTCTGGACCAGTCAGAGGTCCTAACCGTGGGCTCGCTTGTCCCCAAGGAGGGAAGGCACACCTTGCCTCATAACACCTTGCTTGTCATTCCCCCCTGGTGTAGTAAGCCACCGTTCTTCGTTGGCTCCCCAAGGTCATTACATCAGGGCAGTCCCCATGCAACACATGAACAACAAGGCATACACTCGCTGGGTGGCTGCAAACCTGATAGGCGGCCACCTGGTCCATGCTGGAAACCATAGGCATGGGTCTGCAGGGCACAGACAGGGTCAGTGCAGTGCTCAGTAAGCAGTGGTCTGTGAAAAACCAATGGCCTTCGGCCAGGGAGTGGTTGTCACGATGGGCTAACGGTCCTGTCCTGCGATGCAATGCAGGGCAATTGTGACAACTGCTCTTACACCCATACACAGGCACATCTGCACAAGAGTGCTCACTGCACCTGTGAGGTTAGAACACAGTCAGTAGACTGACACAGGGAAATTAGTTTTTCCTTTTACGCTAGGAAAGAGTCTCAGCACGGGTTAATAGCTGCCCTTCGTTGTTCTCAACGAGATAGGAGCGGAAGATGGGGTTGATACTCCCATCTTGTTGTATGAAGGCTGACATAGGTTCCCAGGTTGCCTCAGATAACCCAGGGCATCCCATAGGGTTAGGAGTTTCCAGCCCTGTTTATACTCATGGCTAGCAATACCTGCAACCACGTAGTAACCATCGACTGCCATCTCATCGGCAGTCATCTCTTCGGATTTGTCTGCCTCCTCTGGACTGGCAGCGTTCTCTAGGTCTATACGCTCGACCTCACTGTCGCTGAAGCGCCACTCATCCCAAGACAAATCGTCAGGCGAGTGATACTGCCTCAACTGTTTAGGTGCACACAGCAGTTCACCACCTAGACCTGGACTGCACCTGACATGGATCCTGGATCCATCTATCCTGATGATACGATAGAGTCCAACATAAGGGTCCTGTAGGCAGTTACGTGGCCAGGAGGGTAGGCGTGAATGGTGAACCAAAACAAGGTCACCAACCTTGAAGCTGGCAGGTCGCCGTAGGCGGTTCCGTCGGCTCAGTTCACGGTCAGGAATGTGTCTCAGGTTAGTCCCGGCCTGGTTAGCCAGAGACTGCTTGTGTTCCAGCCAATCTCCCACAGGGCTCTTGAAGTCCTCAGGAAAAGGGGTTTTGAAGAACCAAGCAGGCCGGCGAGCTCGTCCCCCCCCCAACCCCCACGACCCCGGCACCAGCCAGCCCCCCCCGCGCCGAGAGCGGAGCCGGCGCGGATGGCCTCGGCGGAGCGGGGGCGGGGCGCGGCATCGGCGCCGCAGGCACAGGGGCAGCGAGGGGAGCCGGCACGGGGGGCAGAGGGAGGCCGGCCATGGGACTGTGACTCGGGCGCGGTCCCGGACCCTCTGGGGGAAGAGGCCCTCCCCCTGGTGGGGGAGGTGTACGGTTGGTTGTGCTGGGCCAACCAGGGAACCACCAGGGGGTTGAGGAACCGGCCCTTCGATGCCGTGGTCCTCCGGAGAGACGGAGGAAACCGAGAGGTACCCCCGGGGGGGTGGGCAGCCCCAGAGGACCATGAGAGGGTCCTCAGGTCAGTGATCCGGGCGGCGTGGCCCGACAGGGAGCTGACGTGGCCGGCCTTCCTGGAAGGGGGAGCGGTGCTCCGCATCACGGATGCGGACGCCAACAACTGGCTCCCCCGGGCTTTGCGTAGCGCCCTCGCCCACTGGCGCTACCGCCTGCGCAACCCGCCGCCGCCACAGCCCCAGCCCCCGGACAAGCGGCGGCGGAGGTGATGGCCCAGACGGCGGACGCGAGAGAGTGGGGGGGGGAGCTGGGCCCCCCGACCCACGCCCCCCCCACGGTACGGCACGACGCAGGAGGGCGTGCCACCTGCCGCGGGAGGAAGCGCGGAGACAACGAGCGCGGGGGGGAACCTGCTGCCCCGCAGCCCGCTAACCGCTGACCGCTAACCCTCACGGCCGCCCCCGGCCGGCCAGCGCCGCGCGACAACGGCCGGGGTAATGAGGGGTCCCAGCGAGGGCCTGCACCAGGGTCCGGCTCTAGGTAGAGGGGGGCGGGGGAAGGGCGCGACCCCCCAGCCGATGGCTGGCCCCCGGGGCCGGGACTGCCATGCCGCCCCCCCCCCGGCCGTCAGGAGGCGTCGCCAGGGGACCAGAGGGCCCCCGCCACTCCCCCCCCCCCTCCCACTCAGGCCAGAGAGCGGGCGGGGGGGGCGGCCCCCCCACCCCCCCCCCCGGCACCCCCCCCAGCTGGGGAGCCACAGGCGCGGCCCTCCGCCCCCCCGGAGGCGAGGGGACGCCCCCCCCCCACAGAAGGGATGGCAACGCGGTGGGGGGGACAGCGGCTGGGCCTGCTCCCGCGAGCCCACACTAGCGTGCCGGAGCAACGCGCGCAACAGAAAAGTATGGAGGCCGCGCCCCACATGACCCTCCCGTGACCACAGCCCACTCAGGGAGGGCAGAGGGGGGGTTCAGGTCTGCAAGGGCCCCCGGGGGAGCGGTCCACGGGCCGCCCCTCACCCCCCCCCACCCCGGGGCGGCACTTCGACCCCGACCGCACGCGCACGCCGGAAGGGAGCGCGCGGACGACACGGGGGGGGGCAGGAATGAGTACCGCAGGCCGCCGCCCAGAAGCAGAGCAGGGAGGCCGCGGCGCGACAACCCCCCCCCACCCCCCCACCGGCCCGCAAGCCGCGGGGGCCCCGGCCCCCACCCCCCGAGGCAGGGGGGATGGTCCCCCCCCGGCCCCAGAGAGGAGCCGGAGCGCGACCCGCCCCCCCGCCCCAGCCGCCGGCTCCCACAGGGGCCGCGAAGAACAAGCAAGCCCGCGCCAACGCGCCAGGACGCCGCACAGATCGCACCCAGAGAAGCCTGGTGAGCACGAACCGGAGTGGTATGGGGGGCCACGCCCCCCATGGACAGCACAACGCCAGTGACACCCGCTTTGTTGCCTGCCCAGGGAAGGCAGAGGGACGGAATGAGGCAGAGCGACCCCCCTCCCTACAGGCCCCCCCCCCGCCGCACAAACGGGGGGTACGGCGCACGCCCCCCCCCCCCCCAGCCCGCCCCCCGGCACACGAACGCCACGGACCCGCCCCGCGGCGCGCAGCCCCCACAGGGCGTGCAGGCCGAGGGGACAGAGAAGGGCCCCCACACCCGCACGCCCGCGCCCACAACACGTGGATCGCGGACCCAGACAGCCCGCCCAGTGGGCGGGCAGTCGGGGGAGGGGGAGCGCCTGACCCCAGACGCCCCACGCAACAGTAGAGGGAACCCCCCCGGGGACGCCCTACCGCCACCCCCAGAACCCCAAGCCAAGTAGGGGGGAACCGGGACCGGACCGCCCCCCCCAAGCACGCCAGACGGAGCAAGGGACCGGGGCAGGAGACTCGGAGGGGCACGGACCACGTGGAACGGCCCTACCAGCGCCCAGTGCCGGGACCACGTGAGGTGCGCACGCCACACCACCCAGGGGGGGGGGGAGCGGACGCCGCGGGAGCGCGAGCGCACACACACCAAAGGGACACGCGGGGACTACCAGAAGGGCAACCGGACCGAGCGCGCGGAACGCACAGACCGCGTGGAATGGCGTACCAGCGAGTGAGGGTAAGGGACACCCGGACGGGACGGCCTGCCACACACAGCGCGGAACACGCGGGGCGGGGAGGGGGAAACGAGAGAGACACAACACCAGGTACCGGCCCGAACCCCCCAAACCGGCCGCGAGCGCCGCGCACACACAGACGGGGCACTGCACCCGCCAAGGCAGTAGTGGCGCACATCTCCACGCCCCAACCCCTAGGCTAGGCAGCCTCCGCGCCAGCCCAAGGGGGTCCCACTGGCGACAAGCCAGTAGCACGGGCCCGGCGGCGCCGGCGCCCCGGGCGACCACGCATTAGGGGGGCGACGCAGTGGGTAAGCGCCCGCAGCCACGGCTGCGAATTGATGCACTGACCGGGGAGTGGCGAAACGGGGAAGCCGGGGAAGGACGGGGCTCCGAGCTCTGTGAACCCGGGGGACTCCGCCACCAGGCAGGAGGTGCGTCTTGGAGGGCCCCCCACTAGGACCCGGTGGGGAGGATATCACCTGGCCCGACCAGGTGGCCCCCCGGGGCCGAAAGGCGTCTAGTACCCGCAAAATCAAACCTCAAACAAAACCACAGGGCTCTTGAAGTCCTCAGGAAAGTAGGTTTTGAAAAACCAAGCAGGTCGTCCTCCATGGAACAGTTTGTGGGGGGTGAAACCCGTGGAAGAGCTCCGCTGTGAGTTCATGGTCAGCACTGCCCAGGGCACTAGGCGTACCCAGTCCTTGGTACGCTCCTGTTTCATCAGGATTCTTAAGTTTTGCTCCACCACACGGTTCTGTCACTCACAGAGAGGGTTAGACGTGTGGGTATAGGGCACACCTGTGGTTACCTCCATGTTGAGGGCATTTAGCGCTCGTTTGTACCACCCAGTGTCACTGCGGATGCGTACATCTTCAACAGAGTGCACCTGCTTAGGTGCTCCATAGGGTTCGAACCATTGTTCGACCAACATTTTCACAGTCTGCTCACCTGTGATTTTCTTATTGCAAGGGAACACACGGGTGAAGCGAGATAGGCCACAGCTGACCACTAGGCAACTATCATAGCCGCCGAAGCGTGGTAGGCCGTGGATGAAATCCACGTAGGGAAGAGAGTTAGCACAATAGGGTATGGGTAAGCTGGAAATCAGGCCCCTATCCCTACTGTCGCTCTGCTTGCTGGCATGACAGCCACAAGCATCCACAATGGTCTGCATACGCGACCTCAGTTCAGTCAGGGTTAGACTAGAGTAGAAACACTCACGGAAGAAGTCCACTGAGGGATTAGCGCCAGTGTGACCAGAACTGAGATGGGACCACTGTAGGCACCCATTCATTCGTGCCTCAGGCACAACAATCCGGTCCCCGTAGAAGAGGTACTGATTGTTTTAATACCACTGGTGCCCGTCAATGACAGGGGGTTCGAGACCAGTGCTGAGGGTTTGGAGAATTTCTTTATACTCTGAATGATAGTCGGTTAGACTCCAACCCTCCAGGATTCCAGCAGTGCGCATGGACAGGTCATTTTGGACATTCATACGCTGGAAAGCCTCTTTGGCGAGCGCCTCAGGGCTCTCACATATAAGCGCATCCAAGTTCTTGTGCGATATATAGTCAGACAGTTCATTTTTTATACCAGGGATATGATGGGCTGTCGGCCTGAAATGGCTCAGGTAAGTCCACCAGCGCTTTAGTTTTGCTTTCTCTGACGGTGGGCCCTTCTGAAAAGACTTCACAGGTTCCTGGTCACATAGCCAGACAATAGGGTTAGATCCCAGGAGTCGGGATTGTGACGAAAGCACCAACATACCGGCCAGGAGTTCCTGGTCATAGGTGCTGTAATTGGAACGCGCTTGGTTCCATTTCCAATTCCAGTGTCCTAGTGGCACCAGCCGCCACTCACTGGTAGGATAGTCATGTTTCAACGAGCCATCACGGTTCAGTCCACTAGTACGATAATGGCAGTGGGTTAGTTCAGCGGGGTTAAGCTCTTGCCATTGGTAGATCGTTCCAGCCCCCCCTACATCACTGGCATCAGTGATCAGGACTATCTCGCCCTTAGGGCTGGGCACTCCCAGGCAGTTGGAGGAGGCAATTTTCTTCTTCAACTCCTGGAAACATTCTTCCTCCCTGGCGGTCCACCTCCAGGGAGTAGTTTTCTCGATTAGGTCAGTGAGGGGGGCAGAGGAGTAGGTAAAATTGTGGATGCGACGCCGATAGAAATTACAGGCGCCCACAAAACTCCTCACATCGTGTAGACCCTTCTTAGGGTCATCGCGAATCTGCATGTCCTGTAGGGCCTGCATCTTAGACGCGGCTGGTTTCCACCAGCCATACCCCACGTCGAAACCCAAATACTCCATCTCCTCTTTCATAAACTCACATTTTTTGAGTTTGATTCGGAGATGGTTTTCTTGACAAACAATGAAAAATTCACGAAGGAGAAGGACATGGTCCTCTTGGGTATTAGGACCCAAACTCACGTCGTCGATGTGGGCCTCCTTTTCTGCACCCCGAGAAATCAACTCCTGTACTAGAGGCCTGCGCCTCAGTATGTACAAAGGTTTGTTCATTAGCTCCTGGAAGAGCGCTGGGGCATTAGCTTCCACTTAAACAAACGACCCTTAGGGGTTATAAAAGCGCGCAGCTCCTGAGCTGCGGTGGTTAGGTCCACCTGCCAGAAACCAGAGCGTTTGTCCATTTTGGTCTTGTACCTACATTTGGCAATACGCACCAGGGTATTTTCCATGTTAGGATCCCTGAGTGGTTCTGGGCTTTCTTGTTGACCTCATCATAGTCAACAACCAGTCGTAGGGCAGTCGACCCTGGTTTAGCAACCAGGAAACAGGGACTGCAGTGATGGGGGTAGTCCCCCTTCTTATATTCTTCAACGAGGCCAGCATTAATACATTCCTGGATCTGGCGCTCGATTTCTTCAACCTGTTCCTGTGGAGCGGGATAGGGACGACGCCTCACTCGAGTCTTTTCAAATTCAGGTTTCAGTTTCAGGTCCATCTGGACCAGTTTTTTACAAGAGAGGGGGGAAGGCAAGGCGCCGAACACCTCCTCATGGGTTAGCAGGAGTTTCTTCAGTCGGGGGTCAAGGTTAAGACTCTCGATTTTCTGCAGGAAATCCTCCTCAGCATGGAGGTTGCTCTTTCCATGTTCTTTCTTTTTCTGCCGATCAGCAGTTTCGGCAGGCATAGAACCATCGTCCTACTCAGGGGGACATTGCTGCCCATAGTGCAGAGAATACACTAGGGGTATCTCAGGATCAGGCAGCGTATAGGAATCATCGTCCTCCTCAGACCAGATGGAGGATTCCAGGTCTGTCTGAGGTATTGCAGCCGCTCTTGGCGCTCAATACCTTCGGCCTTCAGGTACAACAGCCGCCGGAGTTCCTGAGTGTCATACTCAGACAGTGGCATGTTATTAGAAGCAGGCCGCGCTAGAGCATCAGGACTCCGGGCCACGGGGTCACCTGTGTGCATAGGCTGCAAGTGTAGCACTGGCTTCCCAACAGGGGGAGCGGGTTCTGAGATGGACTCTAGATCTACCTCCTCCAGCAACAGCTGGGCTAGGAAGGCACTGTGTTTTAGGTCAACACAGCTGGGATCTACAGGAGGGATAGTGCTGGCGATCTCAGCCAGTTGGTCGTCAGCATCCTCCTTAACAGCTGCAGGTTCCATATACCCATCGGGAGATTCACACCCTGTAAGTGTGGCAGATAGGTGCTCAGAAGATCGATTTTTGAGATCAGAAAGGGTCAGGCCACAATTTTCGGCCATGACCTCTTTTAGTAGCACCTGGTCTAGGTCACACAGGGGTACAGGATTGAGAGATCCATCAACGATGGATAAGAAACTGGCCCACTCAGGGGCCTGCATAGCTGTGTCTTGGTCCTCAGGCACATAGATGGAACCGTCGGGGAGTTGCACTCTTCCCACGGTCATTCGATCTAGCATACGGTGCCAGTAAGCGTGAACACCAGAGCAGCCCCAGTCAGGGGTGCACATGACAACCCTTCCTCCCTCATAAGCGATTTTGGTTAGAACCTTCGCGAGCAGGGAGAAGGGAGGGTTAGCATACGCTAGGCCCATTGCTTTCCAGAAGAAACGGAAAGCGTTGTTTAAATGTTTCGAGCAGTACAACTGCATGATGTGCTGTTGTCGGCTCGCAAACAATTCCACCTGGATCTCATCCAGGTTTACCTGATAGGCCGCCAGTCCATTTTCAAGAACGTGACGGGCCAATTGGTAGTTTTCAGTACGATAATTAGTCTTGGATGCGTAGCGCAGCCCAGACTCTTTTCGTCCTGACAGCTCCAAAGGTACCGAGAAGAGCCCACTGCCAAAGTCGCAGTGCAAAGAATAGGGGCGCTGGAGAGACAGCATTTTTACCTGGGGGTTTCTTCGTAGTGAAGCGGTACCCAGAACCCCATGACCATGGTGGGGTATACAACCGGTCTCCGTGTGCCCACTAACCCCATGTACGGAGGGGAAGATGCCCGGTGAAGCCCGGTGAGAGCCCGGCAGGAGCGTGTCCCTTGCCGTAAAGCCCCCGTGACGGCATTCCGGCCACTTGGGGCATGTTACCATGTACCGGCAAACTGCCATTTGCCGGTATCTTACTATTTCACGCCAATCTGCCCCGCACCGCCTTCGGCCGTCGATTCGGCAACCTAACCCTAACAACAGATGTAGGTAAGACGTGTTTGTGTGAGAGATCTGGGCATTTCAGCTATTAGCGGCCGCATCGGCAACCGATGTGTCGCCCGCTGAGATTTACACATCAGAATATCAGGAATCAACAGGGTTTTATTTTCATATTGTTTCCGTAAATTTTCACGCTTCCGTTCTGATAATCAATGTTTTGACTGCTGGCGGTTGGCTCGCGACTTTAGCGTAACCGCCAGTTTAACTGTTATTTACAGACATTTTAGCGCAATCCGTGACGAAGACTCCAAAGTCTTCAGGAATTGCATTGATGCATCTGCAATTTTCACATTGTACACTCGCAACCTTAATCCGAATTTTTCAGGATGTCGAAATCGGATTTTCGACTTCGACATTCCCGCACTTGATTTGACCTCTTTCGAGTGGACCTACGAGTGGACCTAAGCTTTATACGCCTTGCGTCTCCACACGTGCGCGCTAGCGTAATGGATCATGGTCAAGAGGGTAGAGTTTGCGTTATAACTCTTTGGCCATGATATTGCGTGCGTTAAGATAGCTTTCGAGTGTAGCGCGCGAGTGTTGGTGTTGCATAGGAACTTTCCTTGAGTTCCTATGAGCGATTGACACAAAGTTATGCCCTTGGAGGGGCATGACATATCGTGGGGGGAGCTACCTTTTTGGGCAGTATGTGGTATGTGCCATGCGTTGTATTGCGTGCCCATTTGGCGGGTTTGGCTAAGAGCGATACACCCACCAATGGACCTCATATTGCACGAGGCCCTTCCTCATACTCCCCACGATCAATTGCAAGCCTAACCTTCGTCGAGGGAAGCTTGTGTGGCGATCCCAAAGCGATGCGTTGGGAGCAAGGTGTGTGTTGTGCAATTTTCCATATTTTCATGTGCCCACTTGGGAAGTAGCGCTCGTGACCTTTCAAAGCGCCCGGAGTGGAGCACATATGTGGAATCGAAGGTCATTGGTGTCAAGTCATTGTGTTTAGAAGGATTGGTGGATTACTCAATCCAAGCCGAAGATATTATAATATATTTGTGCGCCTTTCAAGGCCCTTTTGGGTGTTTTTTCGCCAATATTGATGTTTTTTGCCCGTCATGATGTCAAGTGGCGACCGTGTATCTCAACGTTGCGCTCAATTGACATCATGACCCAAGTATGTTATGAGGGTACATACTTCGGTGCCCAACATATCTTGGACCCAGCGAATAACTCCTCTTGGGCTTGGCATACCGTGGCCGCCATGTTGGCGATTTGCGACTATCCCAAATCATGGGCTCACTTGGCGACCCTGCCATTCCCAAAACCGGAAGAGTTGGGTCACGCCCAAAAGATATGTTGGACGCATATGACTTGATACCACTCCTATGGCACACTCCGGTCCAAGTCGGGCATGTGCCTCATTTGCCCCAACCATGAGTGTGCGCATTTTCGGCCATTTTGGGCAATTTTCCATATTTTCTGCCCGCCGTGCACCAGGTGCAGCACCCTCGTGCACGCCAGACTCATGGACCAATGGACCATATATGACATGGGTGTTATGGACATTGGTCCCCATGGTTCACACACCACGTGGGCGAAGCGGAGCAACCTTCGTTAGGGTGCTAGCCCAAAGTGAGTGTGGACAATTTTGCCATTTTCGCATTTGTGGACCCGATTGGGATTGTCACCACGCCAAGTGGCATGGAGATCTTTGAGAGCCAAGGGCATGGGAGTCTTTGTTGGACTCCCGGTTGATTGCGTGTGGACTGGCGGATCAGATCTCCAAGCCGGCGAGGAGATATACTATTGGGAGCACCCCCGAATTTCGGCTCATTTCGAGCAGCCAAAATGACCCCGTTTGGGACCCCAATTTCACCCCCCCGTGTGGTCAATTGGCGGCCCCATATCTCTTTGCCCACAAGGAGCCCGGACCTAGTTCCAAGTTGTACACTCAGATATGAGTCCCAGGTCCTGCCTCCTATCCTGTGAGCCATTGGCCTTGCCCTGGCCGGGCGAGCCACGCGTGAGAGTGATGCCTATTTTGGTGATTTTGGCATCATGACCCCACTTGACGAACCCGTGGTGCCCTGATGCCGGGATCTCAGAGGGAACCAGGTTGGGTGAGGGCTCCAGGGAGCTCGTACTCAAAAGGCATTGGGTCAGTTGCCTCGTCCCTACCTCTGGCGGGTCCGGACGAGGGGTCAATTTTGGAGATTTTGGAGCTAATATCAGTTTTGGCTGAAACAGCCCATTTTCAGCTACCAACTCCTAGGGGATAATGGCGGGGCTATCTCTCTCCTTCGGAGAAAAGTTGGGACCTGCTGTTAAGGGAGCATGGGGAGCGACTGTCGGTCGGCCCTGGAGCTGCTTGGTTCCCAGGAACTCGCCTGTGGCTGGGCGGGACACCTCCCCTATTAGCAGGGTTTCAGGGTCCGGACTGGGCAGGGCATGGGTTGTGTTTGAGCCCCCGCCCCTGCCAGCCACTGGGAGGGTCGGACCTGGGATTGGGATATGAGTTGGGACTGAGTGTCTATTGTCCTGTGATGCCCTTGTCTGAGTCCAGTCTCAACCCCATGTGTACATATCCTGATGTGCTGCTGTACATACTTTTTTTCACTTGTTTCAGAGTGGCAAGGATCCTGAAACGCTTTGTCTCATGACACGAGCGTAATGATGCCCCTGTGAGCGCAGTGCTTTGCCTTCCTGCTTGCCTGTGCGTGTCACCGCAGCGTCCCGTGGCCAGGCCCCCGAAGGGAACGCGTCAAAAGCGTTTCATCGCCGCGGGGTTACCCATCCCTCGCGTGCCACTCGGGGCCACCAACCCCGAGCAGCGCGGCGCAGCAGCTTGCAGCTCGCAGCTCGCAGCGCAGCGCAGCGGCTCGCAGCGCCGCCCAGCGACAGCGCCGAGTCCGTGAAGGACGTGCGGGGACCGGAACTCCGTCATCAACGAGTTCCCTCGGCCGACCAGCAAGGCCGCACTCCCAGCTACAGCAACCACTTCCACAACCAGCGGCCGACCAGCACCGGCCGCACTCCAGTCCAGTGCTACGTCAACCGCTCCAACAACCACCACCAGGACCAGTCCGTCGAGCGGAACGAGTGCCCACCAAGGACCTCAAGACCAAGTACGCCCCCCGCTGCCATGGTGAACTGGCAAGGAGCGGGCAAGACGTGGCCGCGGCCCCACCCTTGTGCAGTGCGCCTACTGCGTGGGTTGGTTTGGGACCAGCACTAGAGCTACAGCCACCCCCTGTGCGAAGGCGGCATGCCCGGGAGCTTCGAGCTCCGCGAGGACATGGGGCCCGACCGCCTGCAGGCAGTCGAAGACTGGCTGCGGGTGGAAGGGTTTGCCTTCCCCTTCCGCCAGAGGCGCTGGAGGGTCTGGACCCGGCCAGACAGGCCCGGCGAAGGGCTGCGCCCCGACGGGATTGAGGAGGACGAGAAGCCCAACGAGTACCCGTCGGGCGCCACGATCAATGTCTCCATGTGGAACATGATCGAGAAGAACTTCCCGGAACCGGGGAGCGAGCGCAGGCTGCAGGGCAGCAGCAGCAGCGCGTCTCCGGGGAAGGAGAAGCGGTCCGCCGGGGACAGGAAGCGGGACCGGAAGTGGCGGAAGTACCAGGAGTCCCTGGCCGCCGAAGCCGCCCAAGGCGCCAAGGGCGGAACCCCAGCCCCCAGTCCCCAACGGGCCAGTGGCGGTCACCACCCCAGCCACACCACCCTTGGCGACTACCTCCAAGTCGCCAAGCGGGCCAAGGCCAAGCCCCGTCCGCTGCTTCTGAGGAAGTCAGGCCACAGCAGCGACGTGGAGTCGGCCCACCGCAGGAGGATGCCGGCCGACCAGGCCAGCTCCAGCGGCAGCGTCGCTCCCAACCAAAGGGACGTGGCGCGCGCCTGTGAGCGCGCCTGTGGGGTGCCCTGCAACCTTTGGGTTGCCCGGCAACGGGCTACACAGCAGAGCGCTGCCGTGGAGGGCGCCGTCGGCATCGCCCAGCAGGAGACTGCGGAGTGGGCGCATGGCATGGCCATCCACGCCTCGACCGTGGCGGCCATTGCGGATGGACTCACGGCCGCAGCCGCCCATGAGGCAGCGACTGCCCAGGTCAAGGGTGAGGTGGCGGCAGCCGACGAGGAAGCCCGCCTGACGCAGGAGGCCATTGCCTGCAAGGAGGCCGAGTTGAAGGCGCTGGAAGAGGCGCTGGCCCAAGAGAGGGCAAAGAAGGAGGCGGAGGAAAGGGCCCATGCCGAGGCAACGGCTAAGGCCCAGGCGGACGCCGCCAAGAAGGACGCCATCGAGGCCGCGCGACGGAAGGTCGCTGAGGAGAGGGCCAAGACGGAGGCGGAGTTGGCGGCGTTGGAAGCGGAGAAGGCTCGGCTGCAGCAGACCCGGGAAGCCGAGGCGGCTCGTGCCCGGGAGGAGGCCGAAAGGCGAGCTGCCGCAGCCACCGCCGCCGCAATGGAGGAGGCAGAGGCCAAGCTCCGCCGCGAGACTCCCCCGGGAGGATCCCCAGTGGAGACCCTTCGAAAGCTTTTCGAAGGGGACGCCTCCTCCAAGATGGCGCTGGATCCGGAGGAGGGGGACACGGGCAGCAGTGGGAGCAGTGGCCCCACTGCCTACCGACGGAGGAAGGGTAAGGGGAAGACCCCCGAGAGGGCACGGAGGCCAGCGGGCGGACACCCCCACGACAGTGACCCCTTCTTCACCGCCAGCGACGGGGATGAACGAGGCCGCCGACATCGCCGGGGAGTGGCTGACGGAGGAGGCGGAGACGTCCCCATGGAGCCGGAAGGTGACGATGAGGATCTCCCTCCTCCCTACCGGACCTCGGAGTCTTCCGAGACCGAGACACCCAGGTGGGGCGACATGGACGAGGATGATGACATCGACTTCGACCACACGAAGAAGCCCCCATCCTCGGACCCACCGGGACCCCCTTGCGGAGGACCATCAGGACCCCCTGGAGGACGCCCACCGAGTGGACCCCCTGGAGGCGGACCACCGGGCGGGGGATGACCCCCTGGACCGGGCGGACCCAGCGGAGGCCCTCCGGGAGGACCCCCTGGAGACCCCGACGACCCACCAGGGAACGGCGACTCAGATTCCACCTGGCGGTGGATTGTCTACCTCCGCAGGAGGGTCCAGTTCCTCGAGCGCGAGGTAGACACGGGCAAGGGCGAGATGACTCGCATCGCCAGGGTCGCCGCGCGCGCTCAGAGGGAGCTGGACATCGCCAAGATCGGGATAGTCAAGAGCGCCAACGTCGCCACCGCCACCGGGGGGCAGCTGGACATCGCCAGGGCCGAGACCAGGCACCTGAACAAGGTCATCAGCGGCCTGCAGCAGAGGTTGGACGTACTGGAAGCCCGTGGGAGCGTTGCCAGCGACCACCCACCCCTGGAGTCTGGCTCGTCGGACGACGGCTGGGGACCCGGACCAGGTCCAGGCAGACCCCACGCCCCCGGCGGAGCCCCCAGGAGTCGCCCCAGCGCCAGTGTCGCCTCTCTCAGCGCCCCCTCTCACCACAGCGCGGGCCGCCGCAACGAGCGCGTGCCGCCCGGCAGTGGCAGTGAAGATTGGCGTGATGAGTGGCTCAGCGCGGAGTACCACAACCGCCTTGCTCCACCGCGGACACCGGTACGCCCCCGACGCCCCGCACCAGCCCCGGAGCCAATCCCAATCGCTGGTGGACGTTATGGTGGACTCAGGGATGAGGTCCCCAGAGGAGACGCCGAGTGGGACGTCGGCGGAGGTGAGGACCTGGACCTGGACCTGGAGGAGTTCGACATCTCCCCGCCGCGTGGTGTACGACGGGAGGCCGCTGAACGCAGCCGCCGGCGCCGTGATGAGGAGGCGTACATGGAAGGTGTACGGCGTGAACATCTACGTTCAGCGTACATGGAGGAACCACGGCGTGGCCACCCGGATACCGGGGAGGAGATGGAGGTGGCAGCCGTGGGAGTCCGTGGGCGAGGCCGATGGGAACCTCGGTCGACCTCGCGGCCGGCGTTCATGGTCTCTAAGGCCTCGGACGCCTCCGTGTGGGAAGACTTGAAGGACATCAAGCCCCCCATGTACGATGGCAACCCCCTCAACCTCCACCGCCTCTTGGAGAAGCTGGACGATTTGGGGGGTGACCGTCACTGAGGACATGGATCCCGCAGATGCGGAGAAATATGTCTTCAGACGGTTCAGGTACCGCCTGCCGGAAGTGCTCCAAGAGCTATACTTCGTGGCGACCAAGGAGGGGAAAATCAAGACCCTCAAGGAAGCCAAGAAGTGGCTCAACGAGCAGGAGCGGGTGGACGCTCCGTAGGTGGCTGCCAAGCGGTGGAAGTCCATCAAGCTTCAGCATGATGGACGGGAGATCCGCCTACGGGACTGGCGAGACTTCCGAGGGCAATACACCCTCTTCCGCCGCAACGTGGAGGACTGGAACGAGGGTGACGAGCAGGCTCGCCTGCTCTCCATGCTGCCGGAAGCATGGATCAAGAGGGTCACCAAGGAGGAAGCCAAGTGGGCCAAGTCCAACCACACTGTCAAGATGATGATCCCCAAAGAGTATCATACGAACGTGGTGGCTTGGACGAGGAAGAACGTGGCCCGGGATGTCAAACGGCACTCCCTACGGAACGCTCTCCTCATCACCGTCTCGGGCGATCGCGAGAAGACCGCGATGTGGCGCCTTGACGAGTGTGACGTGAGCGGCCAGACCATCCGTCTGCAGGCTATCCCGGCGCGGATGAGCTGCGACGAGATCCTGGAGTGGGTTGGAGAGGAGGTGCTCAAGGAGTACCGGAACCTCCACCACACCCGCGGGTTGAGGCCCGGCGACCGTGACGTCAACTACGTTGGCGAGGGACCTGGCGGGGAAGCTGCCATGGACCCAGCGGGAGCCGATGGCGATGAAGCTCTCGTCGACGATGACGACGACGATGAGCCCGCCGAGATGGCCCTTTGTGCCTTCGTGGCCCACAACGGCGCGGGGAGCAACCGGGGAAGCTGGAAGCCCCTGCAGCCGGGTTGGAAGAAGAAGGAGAAGAGGGACCCTCGCCGCATTGGCGACCCTCCGCTGTCCTTTGGGGAGTTCATACAAGCTCACCCTCAGGGCTGTTTCGTGTGTTATGGGAGGAAAAAACGCTTCAACCATGACCACCGAACATGCTCCACCCACCAGGCCGACACGGAGGCCTACAAGAAGGCGCACGGGTCGAAGAAGCGTGCACCTGCGGGTATCCGGGAGGCCAAAGTGGAGGTCGACAAGGACGAGCTCTCCAAGCTGATGTCGGTGGGGACCGAGTTGGCCAAGGAGATCCAGGAGATCAAGAGGAACTGGGTCCCCAGGTCGGACAACAAGAACAAGGAGAACAAAGAGAACGACCAGAACAAGGACAAGGACAAGAAGCCCAGGAAGGAGGGAAAGAAGAAGGGTGTCAACGAGGTTGACGCGGAGGAGAATATCCCTACTTCCACAACCGACACCCCCTAGCGGAGCCCCTGCAGCCAAGGGCCCCAGCTAGGGCGGTCGCAGGATGGTGTCGTGGGAAGCGCCACACCATCCCAATCGGGAGTCGGTGAGCACAAAGGGATCGCCGCGGGCGGAAGGCCCGGTCCGGCACCCAGTCGCGGTGGCGGGGTGAGGGCAAGTGAAGGCACGAACCCTTGCACCCGTCCATCCTTCGCGACTAAGAATGTGTTTGATGTACTTCAAGATCTATCCGAGAGTATCGGAGGATCACCCGGACCGCAGCTGGATGCTGCAGATGGGCAGCCTCAGCCCATTGTCCACGACCTGCACCAGTCGCTTGTTGAGCTTCTGGAACGGCCGGAGATCCTGAGCTTGCACGCCGTGCGCCGCGTTGGGCGTGAGCGGCAGTTGCACCTTAAGGTCCTACCTTATGCGGGGAAGTGCAAAAGGTCTTCGACGTGTTGGTCGACACGGGAGCTCGGGTCAGCTTGGTCAAGGCTGGCCTACTTCCGCCAGAGTGTTTGACCGACAGTCGGAAGCCTGTCAGGCTGAAGGTGGCGAACGGCCAGTACATCGTGGGAGGCACGAAGGAAGCGGCCATTGGGCTGCAGTTCGTGAACCACCGTGAACTGAGCCGCCCGGGCCTCGGCAAGGAAATCCTCCTGCAAGGTCGCTTCTACGAGGCCGAGATGGACTGGGACATGATCGTTGGGTACGACTTCATGATGGAGACGGACTCCGGCGTTCTCCCGGCCCAGGCCTCAATGACCCTGTACCAGGACGCCCAGCTCTCGTGGCTTTCGTCACCTGAGCACCATGTGGAATGCCAATGGATCCACCCGGAACGCAATCAGCTCGAAGTGGCCGCGCTGGACACTGAGCCAACTGGGCCAGCAAACCAGGAGTACGGCGTAATGCCGGAAGTGGCGAGCCGAGTGGTTGCGTACCTGGGAGCTTCGGATCTTGCCCTGGATGCGTTCTCTTCAGGAACCTCCGCCCATCTTCGGGTTTGTGAGAAGTACTGGAGCGCCCAGGACTCCGCGTGGAAGAAGCACTGGGGTCCGCATCAGGGCTTGATGTGGATTCATTGCCCTCGATGGGACATTCCAAGGGCGGTAGCGAAGATCCGCAAGGACCGCTCCAAGGCAGTGCTGGTTGTTCCTATGGGATGCACCGAGGAGGAAAGTACCCGACATTGGGTGGTCTCATTGACCAACATGACCTTAAACAAGGTCGTCCTACCGGCTGGAGAGAGTGTCCATCAGGACGCTAAGGGACAGCCCATGCCACCCCAGAGATGGCCAACGGAATTCCACTATGTGGATGGGGGCCTTGATCATGCCGACACCGAGGATTTCGTGTGTGTCAACCGCATCATAGCGGAGCCATGGCGGCAATGCTTTGCGGTTTCCCCTGTTGACATCGGAGAATCGGAAGACCCCCTCACAGAAGAGGAGTTGGATCTGGTTCAGGGGTATATGAATCAGCCCTTTCACGACTGAGGAAGCCAGCGTGAGGGCAAGGGCCAGGATAAAGCCTGGTGGGAAGTGGACTCGATCGTCTCTGGTTCCTATGATGGGAACACCTTCGTTCAGAGGGTGCTGGACCACCTGTCCAGCCAGGACGAGCCAATCGGGGGTAACCCACCCACCTACGGCGATCTATTCCGAGGCAAGACCAGAGATGGCCCTTTTGGCCACCTGGGAAGACCACCTGAGCCGAAGCCGAGCGGGGTCGCTACCCCTCAAGTAAGCTCAGTGGTCCAGGTGCCCGGAAAAGCCAAGGCGGAGTCCGATGATTGCCCCAAGATCCAGGCATTGAGGGCCAGGCTGAAGCAGAAGTATGGGGACACCTTCTTCAGCGGAAAGCCTGTGTTTCCCCCACCGGTGCGTGGACCGTATGGCGAGGCCAAGATACGACTGAAGCAGGACCCCCGTGTGTATCGGCACCGGGAGTTTGCCCTGAGGGGCGAGAGGAAGGAAGCTATGGAGAAGATCCTCCGTGACTTCATCGAGAGAGGCTGGCTCGAGCCGTGCCACTCGGAATGGGCCTCTCCTTGCTTCGTCGTCCCCAAGAAGGTGGCCGGTGAGTGGCGGCTCGTGGTCGACTACCGCGGCCTAAACGCCCAAACGCAGCACGACAGCTATACGCTGCCCCTCATTGAGGACATGCTGCAAAAACAACACCGGCGGAGGATCTTCACGGTGATTGACCTGAAACATGGTTATCATCAGATGCCTCTCGCCGAAGAGTCCCGTGCCTGCACAGCCATGAGCACCCCACTTGGACCTCTCCAGTGGAAGGTGATGCCCATGGGCGTTACCCACGGTAATGCGGCTTTTCAGCGGATGCTGGAGAACCTGCTTGAGCCGGTGCGTGACTGTGCGGACCCCTTCGTGGACGACGTGATCATCGCGTCCGGGGACCCCAGTATGAGCTACGAGGAGCTCCTGGAGGCACATGAGAGGGACTTCACTCGAGTGCTGGACCTTCTGGTTCGGCACAAACTCACGGGCAGCAGTGACAAGGCCACCATTGCGGTAAGCGAGGTGGTCTTCGCTGGCCACGTAGTCGGGAACGGGCAGCGAAAGCCCATACCTGGCAAGGTGGCTGCGATTGAGCACTGGGAAAAGCCCAAAACGGTCTCTGGGCTACGGGCGTACTTGGGGTTCTGCAACTATTACTCGGGGTATATCAAGATGTATGCCGAGTATGCAGCCTCCATGACGACCATGCTCAAGGGCAACCGAGAGGAGACCAAGAAGGGGTCCAAGAAGGCTCTGGTCTGGACTGCTGAGTCCGACCGTGCCTTTGAGGGGATGAAGCAGGCGCTGCTATCCGCAGTGGGTCTGCACCTCGTGGATCCCGACCGAGGGTTCGTCCTGTGCACCGACGCTTCCGACTACGCCGTTGGCGCTGTGTTGGAACAAGTGCTTGACGATGGGAGGCACGTGCCCGTGGCCTTCTGGAGCCGAGTCCTGGCGGAAGGCCAGAGACGCACGTGGACGCCCCGAGAAAAGGAGGCATATGCCATCGTCATGGCTCTCAGGAAATGGGCTGGGTACATAGCCCTCCATCCCGTCACCGTCTGCACCGACCATCAGAGTCTGCAGTCGTGGCACAAGGAGCACGTGGACACCCCCTCAGGTCCCGCCTCCCGACGGACAAGATGGCATGAGACCTTGGCCAAGTTCGAACTCACGGTTGTGTATATTCCTGGGAAGGATAACACCGTGGCGGACTGTCTCAGCAGGTGGGCCTACCCCGCCAGCAAGGGCATGACGGATATCTCTGCCCATGGCGATGAGGCTGAGACCGCTGAGGCCAAGAGGATCATTGAGATGGAGCGCCTGATGGAGGAGGAGGGTGTTAAATGCTTCGTCGTCATGGCTGCGGATGCCCCCCTCGGAACGAGGATGGGCAGAGCGGTCAGAGTACTCGCCCCTGATGGAGCTGAGTCCGACAAGCACCTCTTCCCTGAATCCTGCCTCCAGGACGACTGGACCGACGACTACGCCAAGTCTGAGGCCTTTCAGGCCGAATATAGGGCTGTGACCGACCCTGATGACGGGCAGAAGTGGTCAAAGGGGCTGACTGAGGAAGATGGCAAGCTCTACCGGAATGGTAAGCTGCTAGTACCGGAGTCCCGAGTGCTCGAGCTATGTGAAGCTTGGCACCACCACATGCTGCACCCAGGGGTCAAGAAGCAAGCTCTGGACATGCAGCGCCGGTTCGAGATCGACCAGATCGGTCTCTACACCGCCATCAAGAAGGTCAGGAAGGGTTGCTCGGTCTGTCAGGCCTGCAATCCCGATAACCGGAACGTCAAGGGGGAAGCCCAATGGACCCCGGTGCCTGACCAGCCCATGGAGAGCGTGGCCATGGACGTCTTCTCCATGCCCGAAGTTCACATTGGCAAGGAGACCTTTGACTGTGTGGTTCTTTGTGTGGATCGCCACAGTGGCTACGTAGTAGCCGTTCCGGCATGCAAAAAGGGGTCGCTTGCCAAGGAAGTGGCAGTCATGATGATTCGTCATTGGCTGACCGTCTTTGACATCCCCCGCACCATTTGCAGTGACCGAAGCCCCAGTTTACTGGTGGCTGGTTCAAGGCCATGTGTTCTCTCATGGGAATACGTCATGCCAAGAGCGTTGCCTATCTCAGCCGGTCTAACGGCCGGGCTGAAGTGGCTGGACGGGAGCTGTTCGAGAAGCTGCGCAAGATTCACATCACCAATCCATGTCGGAACTGGTTTGAGGAGATGTGGCCCGCTCTGAAGGCCCATCATGACACCCCCACTCCGGGTGGTTTGTCCCCTCACCAGATTCTGTTCGGCAGGGACCCCCTGGGTCGGGGACTCCCCGTGTCTGGTGATGGCATGGCCATGGATGCCAAGGAATTCTTCGCGCGGCAAGAGGCAACGGCGCGGAACATCCGCCAGCAGCTCGAGAAGGAGCATGCTGAGCGTCAGAAGTCCGCCCCGAGCTCGACAGCGCAGAAGTTCAGGGTGGGAGACCCGGTGTGGGTGATCAGACCCCGCCCTCTGGGCAGCCACCGCACCAAATCCTGGTTCACACCCGGAGAGGTGGTCCGCAGGATTGGTGAGGACACCTACCGCATCAAGGTGGGTCACGGACAGTTCCGGGAGCGCCACGAGAGTCAAATCCGTGTGCGGGAACCCGACCTCCGTGGCCAACATGTGTCCCTGGACTATGCCGCACATGAGGCCGGTTCGGACGACGACTATGCTGAGCAGGACGACTATACAGTCGAGAAGATTCTGGCCCAGCGTCCGAACGCCTCGGCACCCGGAGGCCTGGAGTTCAAGGTTCGTTGGCGAGGCTATGGGCCGTCCCACGACACCTGGGAACCCGTCTCCTCGTTCGTGCCGCGGATCAATACCCCCTTCATGGACTACATCCGCAAGCACAAGACCAAGATCAATGTTTCGGACTTGGCAGCACTCACCCGGGCGATTGCAGCCAGGGGTGCCTGATCAGCGCCCTGAGCTCTCCCCTGATGCAGTTTGAGCGCTTGTTTGGTCGACGGATCGTCCCGTACTTGCTTGCTCTCTCCCATCTTCCGGTGACCTGCCATCAGAGTGGCCATATACCCCCCACTGCTGAATCCAGAGGAGGATGGCCCCTCTCTTCAACTTCTATTAGTCACTCCCCCCATGCTGAATCCTTGGGAAACCAGGTAGGGTGACTGACCTTGACTTTTTTTGAGCTCTTAGGGCCTTGAAGCCAATACGACGTTGCGCAACGGATGCCGCTGTCATCGGCATTGCGATTTTTTTGGTGTGTGGTCTGGTTCCATGGCACTTGCGGAATCCAGGGCAGTCGACGTGTGTCTGCAGACTATATATGGCCTGAACTCAGGCGTTTTCCTGTCCACCCTCCTGCATATGCCTTCTCCTGACCGGGGCGTGGTTTGGCGCTCTGTCCAGAGTGTGTTTACACGCCTATTACCCCATTTATTGCTTGTTTTTCTACCCCCCCAGGATATGTGCATCTGTATGTTGATTATCAGCCCACCACCGCAATGTGGACTGTCTTTCCCCCCCCGAGGGGATGCGAATCGGATTACGAGAGCGCCTTGAGTCGCCGTTTACATGCTCTTACGTAGGGTCCAGCCTGGACCAGTACCTAAGTACAGATTTTTCTGTTTGAGTGCCTGTGATACCGTGTGCCTTAGTGGCTGCGATGTGCTGAGATCCTGATGGCGCCAGGCGGGAAGCCCAGTTGCCTGAATGCACTCCCAGCGGTCCGCCACTGTCAGTCCCAGTGTGAGCCTACCGACTCGCAGACGCACTTGCAGTCGGGTGGCGACCTCCGGTGTTCCTGACCTCGGTCAGTCTGCCTGGGAAACTGGTGGTTTGAGGAGTCGACGCCTCCGCCCACACTGCATGGGGACTCCCCCATGTATGGCCTTCGTGGTGATAGGGCGAGGGAAAAGACGGCCTTGATGCCCGATCCCTTAAGGACGAGCTCGTTCGGCTGTACCACTCTGGACTTACGTCGTGGATATGGACATGGTCGCTCGAGGAAGGACCCGTGGGGACTCTCCCCCAGCCGGCGGGCCTTGGGAAGCCCCGGGTAGCCTGATGGATCTTTGTGGTCGCTTTCGACCTGTGGGACCACCTCGGTCGTCGTGTGACGCCTATGTTGGCCGTGTATGCCACTGCCACTGTGGTAGTGACCGTCGCAGCCGGCACCCGGTGCGCCTGGTATGGGTTAACGGGTCCTTTGGATGCCGAACAATCGCCGCCAGGACCCGGGACTTGATACTTGATACTGTACTTGCAGTTACTAATAGCTACAGCACCGTACCTGTCTTACTGTGGGATTTGGGCGGCCTAACCTGCAAATCAGCCTGAAGTGAGGATGTGGCACCCCCCCCTTCAGGGGATGGTCCTGGGTACCCGCTGCCATGCTTGGGTGTTATCGAGCCCCCCCCAAGGTTTGCTCCAAGGAGGGGGGTGAAGCGGTACCCAGAACCCTATGACCATGGTGGGGTATACAACCGGTCTCCGTGTGCCCACCAACCCCATGTACGGAGGGGAAGACGCCCGGTGAAGCCCGGTGAGAGCCCGGCAGGAGCGTGTCCCTTGCCGTAAAGCCCCCGTGACGGCATTCCGGCCACTTGGGGCATGTTACCATGTACCGGCAAACTGCCATTTGCCGGTATCTTACTATTTCACGCCAATCTGCCCCGCACCGCCTTCGGCCGTCGATTCGGCAACCTAACCCTAACAACAGATGTAGCTAAGACGTGTTTGTGTGAGAGATCTGGGCATTTCAGCTATCAGCGGCCGCATCGGCAACCGATGCGTCGCCCGCTGAGATTTACACATCAGAATATCAGGAATCAACAGGGTTTTTTTTTCATATTGTTTCCGTAAATTTTCACGCTTCCGTTCTGATAATCAATGTTTTGACTGCTGGCGGTTGGCTCGTGACTTTAACGTAACCGCCAGTTTAACTGTTATTTACAGACATTTTAGCGCAATCCGTGACGAAGACTCCAAAGTCTTCAGGAATTGCATTGATGCATCTGCAATTTTCACATTGTACACTCGCAACCTTAATCCGAATTTTTCAGGATGTCGAAATTGGATTTTCGACTTCGACATTCCCGCACTTGATTTGACCTCTTTCAAGTGGACCTACGTGCTTCCCTATGCACGAATCAACTTTCCTTTTGTCTTGCCCTCCATTTGTCTTAGAGATATGGGCAAAACAACGTTGATTCGTGAGGCCACTTGTGAGGGTCATATCTCGTGCTGCTTGCGAGGAATGACAATAAGGAAGCATGGGATGTATTCACAATACTCCCGACGTAATTTAGGAAGCTTTATACGCCTTGCGTCTCCACACGTGCGCGCCAGCGTAATGGATCATGGTCAAGAGGGTAGAGTTTGTGTTATAACTCTTTGGCCATGATATTGCGTGCGTTAAGATAGCTTTCGAGTGTAGCGCGCGAGTGTTGGTGTTGCATAGGAACTTTCCTTGAGTTCCTATGAGCGATTGACACAAAGTTATGCCCTTGGAGGGGCATGACATATCGTGGGGGGAGCTACCTTTTTGGGCAGTATGTGGTATGTGCCATGTGTTGTATTGCGTGCCCATTTGGCGGGTTTGGCTAAGAGCGATACACCCACCAATGGACCTTATATTGCACGAGGCCCTTCCTTATACTCTCCATGATCAATTGCAAGCCTAACCTTCGTGGAGGGAAGCTTGTGTGGCGATCCCAAAGCGATGCGTTGGGAGCAAGGTGTGTGTTGTGCAATTTCCCATATTTTCATGTGCCCAGTTGGGAAGTAGCGCTCGTGACCTTTCAAAGCGCCCCAAGTGGAGCACATATGTGGAATCGAAGGTCATTGGTGTCAAGTCATTGTGTTTAGAAGGATTGGTCGATTACTCAATCCAAGCCGAAGATATTATAATATATTTGTGCGCCTTTCAAGGCCCTTTTGGGTGTTTTTTCGCCAATATTGATGTTTTTTGCCCGTCATGATGTCAAGTGGCGACCGTGTATCTCAACGTTGCGCTCAATTGACATCATGACCCAAGTATGTTATGAGGGTACATACTTCGGTGCCCAACATATCTCGGACCCGGCGAATAACTCCTTTTGGGCTTGGCATACCGTGGCCGCCATGTTGGCGATTTGCGACTATCCCAAATCATGGGCTCACTTGGCGACCCTGCCATTCCCAAAACCGGAGGAGTTGGGCGACGCCCAAAAGATATGTTGGACGCATATGACTTGATACCAATCCTATGGCACACTACAGTCCAAGTCGGGCATGTGCCTCATTTGCCCCAACCATGAGTGTGCGCATTTTCGGCCATTTTGGGCAATTTTCCATATTTGTGGTACCAATTGGTACCAATGACAATGTCAAAGGCGTCGGTGTCCAGCACTCTGCAGTGTTGGGTCACAGCTTCGTTGCCCAAGCATATAGTCACATCGACTACCCCAAGGAATGGATGGTACGCCCATCTCCTACTCTTATGGCCACGGTCTTAGTTTTCTTGAAAGTCCTTAGCAGGCGCCGGGCCACTATGGAAAGTGTTGCACCGGTGTCAAGCACCCCTCGAAAAACTTGATCCCCAATTTTCACGAGGATCCAGAAAACCAAGTCCCCCTCTTCGGAGCCGCCCCCCTACTCTTCATCAGGGAACTTGACATCCACCCCTGCAGCCATGAGGGCCTTGGCCATCCAGGCCAGTTGTCTCTTCTTGGAGTTATTCCCCTCAGGGGAAGCGTTATCCCCCTGTGGGCGCTTCTTGGGGTCACCTGCGGCAGGAGGGGGAGTAGTAGCGGGCGGTGATGAGCGTCTCTGGGGGTTAGTGGGTCCACCTTTGCCACCCCCCTTGCCACCTCCTTTACCACCTTTATCCCCATTCAGGGGATTTCTGCTGGGTGTTTGGGTCTTCTGGCGTTGAGCCTCCTGTCGCTTGAGTTTATCACTCTCGCGTTTCTTTATGTGACATTCGTCTTCGTAGTGACGACATTTGCCACAATAGCCACAGGTGATGGTACACCTGAAATGATCCTGATGGGTCACAGGTTTCCCATCCTTGGTATGCTGCTGTCGTTTCATCTGCAGCATACAGCTACTGCGCTGATCGCAGTTAGGGGCATGACAAGGCCCCCCCTTGTCATTGACAGGTTTGCAGTCGAATAGAGGGGGTGTACCTGCATCAGGTTTAACCTCATTCATGGCACGTAGGTTACCCCTCCCTTTACCACCTCCCTGGTTGGTGTTAGTGGGATTTTTAGGCCTTTTCCCTTCGCCACGGTCGGGGGTAGGGGTACCACCTCGACCCAAGTGCTTCTTGAGGAATTTCTCCATGTGGGAGTCATTCTCCCTCTCAAGAGCTAGCTCAATCAGCAGGTCCACCAGTTCGTCGTACGAGTGGGTCCGGCTTTTCCTCTCAGAAGTAGCGCGGCAGTCATCCCACGTACGTTGGGAGATCTTACTCATAAGCCACAGGTGGGGCTCAGTGGCTCCATAGGAGCCCACGTTCATCCGTGAAAACTGATACTCCATGTCGCACACATATTCAGAGACTCGCGCAGCGGAAGGAAACTCAGGGAGCATAGGTAGCTCCTCTATCTGTGTGCGCACACTGAGGTCAGTCTCATAGACTGGGAATGTTTTCTCCAATCTTTGGAGTACCTCTACCCAGGTTGAACAGGTTTTCACAATCTGTTTCACCTGTTTTTGCAAAAACTTTTTTTTGCAGGAGCGTTTCAGCAAGGAGCATTTGGTGGCCACATCCACATGGGATTGGCCAGTGAGCAAAAGAAACTCAGCAAATTCTTCTGCCCATTCAGGCAGATTTTTCGGGTCGAACTCCGGCAGTTCTAGCTGGATGTTCGCCTGGGCAATAGGTCTGCTCATCTTCCCACCCCCCGGGGTTAGGCCTGAAGGAGAGGGAGATACGCCGGCAAGAGGTGCCAGTGCTGACAGCCCTCCTTTTTCAGTCTCCGTCACGGGCACGTCCTGTAGTTCAGCAATAGGGACTGTCCTGGCGCGAGGATAAAAAGGGCTGGGGCAAGTGACCTTGGGTAGCAACCTGGACACCCTTGATCTTTTGAGATCATCAGCCAACGTGCTCAATCCGGGTGACGGTGAGAGTAGCGCTGGCTTGGGTAAGGGTTCAGTGATACCCAATTTAGCCTTGACAGCCTCTGACAGAGCTGTCACATCCGGGTCTTCCGATCCGGATAGAAGTTTGGCCAAAAGTTTGGCCGTACGATCCAGAGCCCCATGGGTGGGCTCTGCGCGAAGAGGATCCATTATCGGCAGGTCTGGATGCCTTGCTCTTGGGTGTTCGTGTACCCTCGGTCGTCTCGGTAGTGATACTGTGTCCGCCATGTCTGTAGATGGCGCAGAATAGAGGAAGGAGCCCATCTCAGTTTAGGGCGGCGACCCGAGAGCATCAAGAGGTATTTCTCCATCTTCTCCTACGGTGGACTTGTGGTACTCTTCGTGGAGCATGAACTCGTCCATCCTCCTTCGTAGGTCCTCTTGTTCTTCAGGACCAACTCCAAGTACGGTAGAAGACGAGGCCGGACAAGCCGACCGGGCGAAGGAAGCTTCAACACGCCTGCCGAGCCTTTGCAGGCTGTCTTCACCATGGGCCGCTAGGGTTTCCATGGTTAACGGGATTGTTCTGGGCGGATTTAGTTCCGCCCTTCTGTGCTCTGGATCTTTCTGAGACCCAGATGCTGCTCTGAGTGGCGGTTCACTCTTTGGGTGGGCTACACTGCCATGTTGCACTTGTACACTTCTGATCGGCCAGGCTCGGGAGGACAGTTGAGTGGACATGTTCAATGTGCTTTTCAGTGTGCTTTTCTTGTGCTTCTGCTCAGAGTCGGTTCGAAAGGTTCTCAGGGTTTGCCTCTGCTACCGGAAAGATGTCCTTGATTAGTGCCCTATAGACTTTGATGAAATCCTGCAGGTTTTTGATGGTGAAATCCCGAAACCAAAGGAGCAAGTAGAGCAAGAACAGGATGTGGATGAATAGTTTGAAATCCAGTGTAACACAGAAGGGCTGCAGATAGACAATGCAGGTATAAACACAAAGATTCAATCACAAATGGATAATACAAAAGATTTTATATGAAAACTGGACTGACTCTAGCCTCCAAGGTAGCATCAAGCACTTCATGTGCACTCTTTTGGGTGAAATGGTGCTGGTTAGGAATGTGGGGCATAGGTGTCAGGCCAGACACAGAATATGACTTGGCCAAGCAACTGAATTCGGAAAGAGTGAAAAGGTAGAACCACATTAAGTGGTAGTAACAATTGAGTATAGGGGTCTTGGGGTGGGAGACCACTAGGCTTAACCTCCAAGGCCTAAAGCATGAAATGCCTATTTTGTTTCGGTATATCCTCCATGAAGGAAGATACCTCCGCTCAGTTGAGTGGTAGGGGTGAACTTCATGGGGGGCTAGGGTTATAACCCTAGTTACTTTGAGAAAGTGTACTAAAAGCTTCAAAAGAGTGACAAAAATACTTAAGTTAGTCCTAGCATCAACAAAAGGGTTTTAAGGGGGGTTGGCCTGGATCAAGCCCTCCAAGAAAGACATGGCAGTGACTTTTTCTTACTTTACTCACCGCTGGAGAGTGAAGCAAGGTGAGGGAAAAGCAAGACACAAGCGAGAAACAACGCTATGCATATGTGTGTTTGTCTAATCACCCTGGAGTTACCTCCAATCATCTGCAATCTTTCTAATCTATCCCTCTATCGTTTGTTAGCGCTGCGACAAGGCGAGTTCACGGAACCACGAGACGAGTAATATGCATGCTGCATACGGAACGAGCACACCTGTGGTTTATACCTGATTCATTGAAGTCCTTCTGTTGATTTTCGAATTCTTGAATCTTGAATTCTTTCTGGCACTGTGGGTGAGATCTTTATGTTTATTTATTAATGTATGTCTCGTCATTTTTGTCATTATACGTAACATACGTTGAGAATCTTATTAAATCTTTTTTTTCCGGCGCTTCGCTAGCACCCGCTCCTGCGCGCCGCCTTTTTTTGCATAAGAATTTCTTGATTTAAAAAATCAAGAGATGACTACAAATTGTTCTAAAAATGTGCATCTGATGCACGATTGGATTCTGTTCAGGTATGTGCTTTAAGAAAAATTCTAGGCCGTCATTTGACGGATTTAGGTGTTGTCGCTTCGCGTTTGCGTGGATTCGTCCCTCATCCTCCCATTCCTCTGTTGTAGAGATATCCTCGCAAAGCCTCCCTGAGTAGGCCGCTGTTCGGGCCAAAAAGCAGCAGCAGGAGACTGAACCAGAACCAAGACCCCTCCAAGGGGCAATTTTAATTAAATCAGCGCACCCTCGCCCCAGTACCAGGACAGGTTTCTCCATCAGGTTCCATGAGACTTGGGTGGAGCGTCCTATGAGAGTCTGGCGTTGGGTCGTGTAACGCTGCAGCTTGGAGGGAGGGATGCAAATGCATATGGTCTTGGCATGCCCTATTCTAACCCCAGCAAGCCACAGGAACCCCTGCAGCGCCAAGAGCGCTGAGCTTTCTGTAGGAAATTGTCATTAACAATGCAGCAAGAGTCGCTGGCCATGGTAAAGCGCTCTTTTCCAGTGTTAGGGAAGTTATAGGTATTTTAAAGTAGGTGTGGAAACCAAGGAAAGGCCAAGAAAAAATCTCTTTTTCCTGAAAATGCGACAGTGGTGGCCACCACAGCACAAGGGGGGAGTAAGAAAAAGTGCTTTTCCAATGGTTTAGGGTATACTTTAGTTGTATTAGAGGTGCTCTAAGCACTCTTGCATTTTTACCTTAGTATTGGCCTAACCAAAATGGGTGATAACACATTTTGACCTATGGAACCAAACACCAAATCAGGATGTTGTGTGGACCCCTTAATCCCCAAGCTATGTGCACTAAAACATCTTTTCCTAGGTGACTGAGGCACTGATATACTGAAGGCAGAGCCTATGAATTTATCTACGTTTTCTCATGAATTCTTAGCTATCCTAGTGGTATGCACCCTAGGGGGCTGGGGCACCTCTTTTTGAGAGGTCCTGGGTTCAATACCCAGTCAGCGTAGCTAAGTAGGATTATCCCATGTGACATGGCAGTGACCTCAGCGCCACAAGCCATGCCACCTCAGCACCTATGGGACCCGAAAACAGAGAGTGCACATCTCAAGATGGCACTATGGATGAGAGTGAGCCCTTGGGGCAGTTTTTCAATCAGTGTTTCTCAAACATGTAAAATATTTCATCCTGAGTTGCAATGTATGCTAATTGCTGTGGTCTATTGTTGATAGTTGTCTTTATCTAACTCTTTGTGACTGCAGCCCTTCATGCTTTGATCCTGTTTATCTTCTACTTGCTTATCTCTGGCTTGGGGTATCCTGGATTGGTTGTATTTCAACAATAAAACATTTTCCTCATCAAAAACAAGCAGCACGAACCCTACACCAGCAGCAAGCAGCAGGAGAGGCACAACAAAAACACAGTGCTGAAAACACTATAAAATCTTCTGGTAGCAAGAGGCAGACAGTCTCTGCGTACCGGCAGCAACCCCGCGCCGTACATCCAGTGCGCCGAGAACTGTCATAAGCAAGAAGGGCGAATATGGACACAAAGAAGGAGGACACCGACGTGAGGACGGCGCCTGGGGCACCAGCAATGCCAGCACCTGGTGAACCTGGACCTGGACCTAGCGCTGTACCTTCGGTGCCCTTACATGGGCCAGTGGACGTGGTTGATGACTCGCTGGAGGGACTCCAGTCGGCCTTCCGGGCCCTCTCAGTCGAGGAGGTGGACACCAACCCTGTGAAGAGAAAGAGGGAGAGAGAGAAGGATGCAGGAGAAAGCATGGCAGACGAAGGAGTAGACCATGAGCACGACCCAACGAGTGAGTCGACCTTCGAGGGCGCACCAAGCGCCTCTGGCCTCCACGCATCACCCTCTCCTACAACCACCACACTCCCAACTCCAGACCCAGCGGCCACAACATCCACACCCATAACCACCCCGCCTATGGCTGAGGGCACAGGCTTTACTGGTATGCCTACCTACCCTGCCTATGGTGTGGACCCATCTACCACCGCGTTTCCAGAGGCAACTACTACCAATGAGCCAGTGGCCTCCAGTTCTGCGCCGCGATGGTATGCGGCTGACTATCACCATCCTCTACCCGCTACGGGAGCCTATGTGGATGTTCCTGGGTATGCAACTCTGAGTGGGCTGAGGAGAGGCCCTGAGTCATGCAGGAGCAGGAGTAGAGGATCGGGGAGATCCTCCAACAGGTCCCTGACGCGGTCGGAGATTAAAGAGGCTCTCCGAGGAGCCACCTCTGAACTTGTTGGTGATCTCACTCAAGAGATTCCGGCTAAACTAGAGCCCCTGATTCCGCCCCAAGCGTCACCTACCATCATGGGAGTTTCATCCCATCGAGTACAGGCTAATCACCTGGTGGCAGGGTTGACAAACACCCCGGGGAGCCTGAGGAGCCGACCGATGCCGACCCCTGCAGTGATACCGAAAAGCCCTTTCATACGGAGAACGGCCCAGCCGCCCTACAGCCATCTGTCACCGTCACCGACGCCACCGCCACCACCTTCATGGCGGAGCGCGCCGCGGCCGAAGCGCGACGCACCTCGTCCCGCCACCTCTCAAAGCCCGCACCCCAGGCCCACGGACCGCTCCCGACCAAGCCAGAACAACGCCAGGGTCCACCAGCAGCGTCCCCGCCCCCCTACCAGCCCTCGATGACAGCCCACATGCAACGCATGCCCCACTACCGCCGCCGCCGCGAATCCCCGCCCAACCCCGAGGCGGAGACCGTACGCGCACACCCGCGGGTCCACATCCGCGTGCACCCCCACTCCCCACGCACCCCCACGGAACAGGACTACGAGGAATCCCCCAGGCCCGCCACCGCCGCCGGTCCCCACGACCACGTCACACCCACCCACGCCCACTCCTCCGCCCAAGACCGCAGGCCCGCCCAGGAACAGTGGTGGCAGCGCTGGACCCACACGCAGCTCTGGGAGCTGCGGAAGTGGGCCCGGGGAGAGCCCTCCCTCGAGGGCCTGGTCAATCGGCCCCGCAAGGGGTCAGTGGAGAACTGCCGCACCCGGCCGGCGGGGGGGTGGATGCCGCAGGCCGCATGGGAAGCCATGCTGGCCGATGCGCTCCGGCCCCTGGGAGTCCACCCCCGCAACCTCCCCGCGCCCCAGGACCACCCGTATGTCCTCAGGCGCCTGCGGGAGACCCTCCAGGAAACGCAGCGAGACGGCATCCGCCTGTGGGACATCACCCAAAGCCCAGCCCCGCACGCACACACCCTCTCACCACCCCACAAGCGTCGGCGCAACGACACCGGCGACACCCACAGCACCCCAGGAGCCCTGCGCGCCACACAACACGACGCGCCTGACCTCCTGGCCAGTGGCGCCGCCATCTAACCCCGTTACCCAGCAAACCACCACCACGGGGCGCCACGCCAGGCCCCGCCCAGAAGTCACCAAACGAACCGGACGCCGAAGGAAGCCAACACACACGACAACGAGCACCACTACGCCCGAAGGCGCCGAGCCCAGGCCCGCTACCGTGGGCTCCTCTCCACCCTCAGCACGACACACACGTCGCTGGCGTCACTCCTCCGCCGTGCCCCCTCCCACGCCACCGCCCCGCCCCCCCCCCCTCCCGCCGCACGTCCCCACGCCGCCCAGCACCCGGCCCCACACACTGCGCCACAGCATCGCCCTAGTCCGGCTCCTCCACCATCGCGCCACTTGGCACCTCACAGTAGACCGCCGTCCTGTGGTCCCGCTCCCCCCGGCACCGCTCCCGGGGCCGCACCCGGCCCACGTCGTGTTCGCCCCCACGTCGCGGGCCGCGGACATCCTCCCGCTCCTCGCCGCCACCCCTCCCGGGCATCGCATACTGCTTGCCGCCAACCCCTCGTTCCTCAATGAGGTCCTCATCGGGCACGCCGACGCCCTGCACGTGCGCCCGCTGCTGCCCAACCTGCACGCTGCGTACGCCCCCGGCACGCCCGTCGACCCCTCCGTGTGGGATTCCCAGTGAGGCCACCGGCCACCGGCCGGCCCGCACGCACCACCCCGCACTCGCCTCGGGCGCACGACCCCGTGGACGCCGCTACCCACACGCCCGGCCCCGCGCAACCGCCTAACCGAGCCAGAACCCAAGCACAAATCAAACCCGAGCCACACCCCAAAACCGCTAACCCTTGACTCCTAACCAAGCCCGCCGAGGGAACACCGAAACCACAGCCCACACCCACAGCCCACACAGCCGCCTAACCAGCCAGCTCCAGAAGCAAAGAGACACCTCACCAAACCCACCCTGACCAAAGCCTAACCGAGTCGAAGCCCCAACACAAATCAAACCCGAGCCACACCCCGAAACCGTCAACCCTTGACTCCTAACCAGGCCCGCTGAGGGAAATATGTCGACACAGCCCACAGCCACAGCCCACACAGCCGCCTAAGCAGCCAGCACCAGAAGCAAAGAGACACCTAACCAAACCCACCCTGACCCATACCCGTGTACATCAGGACGCGCGAGCCGCACCCCTGGGGCGCGACCGCCGCCACAGCACCGACGACACACGCCAGAGGACACAACGCTATTGCACCGCCGCACCAGCTGCCCGTGCCCGTGCCTGCAGTGTACGCGCGCCCCTGTTTTTCTCTTTTTTGTTTTTTCTTTTTTTTTTCCCAAAAAAAAAAAAACAAGTAAAAAAAAAAAAACAAGTAAAAAAAAACGAAAATTAGGGGGGGAGGAAGAGGGACACAACCACCCATGGCACACGCGCACCGCGAACAGCACGCACACCGGTGAACAGGAGCCCAGTGGCCCAGGACACCGCACATGCAACACAACACACCGAGCGAGCACACCGGTGAACAGGAGCCGGCTGGCCCAGGACACCGCAGACGCACCACAGCAAACCGCGCGGGCACACCGGTGAACCGGAGCCCAGCGGCCCAGGACACTGCACACACGTAGGGCGGCCGAGGGACAGGAAAGAACCAATACCCCATGGGTCGGACGCACTGGGGCGACCCAGCCGACCCACCGGGCCAGTGGCAGGAGCGGTACTCCAAGGCCACTGGTCCGAGCCCGGCCAGGCTGCATCGGGGACCATGGCAAACGTCACCCGGAGCCATGGAAGCAACCGGTGACAGGCGAGCCGGTACACAGTCCAGAAGGGGGTCACCTGCCAAGCAGAGTGGCCCCGCAACTCAAGCCACAAGGGTGAGGCGGTCGTACCGTAGACAAGCGGGAGCAATACCCCTTGTGGTGAGAGATACTCCACACGGCTGGGCAGCCCCCCAGAGCTGCCGCCCAAAGGAGGGGGCATGTGGCCCTACCCATGGACACATGTGGGGACACCCTCCCACCTGGGACACATGGACCGGGTGGCCGCGACAATGCCTTCCCAAGCACATGCGGGAGCGGCTCAAGAGGCACCTGACATAGGGCAGTGGGAGGGACAGGACGTCCCCTTGGTAAGACCTTCTTCCTGCAATGTCAAAGGAGGCATCCCGAGCTCCCGAAGATACCTACCTACCTACCTCTAACCCCAGCAAGCCACAGGAACCCCTGCAGCGCCAAGAGCGCTGAGCTTTCTGTAGGAAATTGTCATTAACAATGCAGCAAGAGTCGCTGGCCATGGTAAAGCGCTCTTTTCCAGTGTTAGGGAAGTTATAGGTATTTTAAAGTAGGTGTGGAAACCAAGGAAAGGCCAAGAAAAAATCTCTTTTTCCTGAAAATGCGACAGTGGTGGCCACCACAGCACAAGGGGGGAGTAAGAAAAAGTGCTTTTCCAATGCTTTAGGGTATACTTTAGTTGTATTAGAGGTGCTCTAAGCACTCTTGCATTTTTACCTTAGTATTGGCCTAACCAAAATGGGTGATAACACATTTTGACCTATGGAACCAAACACCAAATCAGGATGTTGTGTGGACCCCTTAATCCCCAAGCTATGTGCACTAAAACATCTTTTCCTAGGTGACTGAGGCACTGATATACTGAAGGCAGAGCCTATGAATTCATCTATGTTTTCTCATGAATTCTTAGCTATCCCTAGTGGTATGCACCCTAGGGGGCTGGGGCACCTCTTTTTGAGAGGTCCTGGGTTCAATACCCAGTCACCCTAGCTAAGTAGGATTATCCCATGTGACATGGCAGTGACCTCAGCGCCACAAGCCATGCCACCTCAGCACCTATGGGACCCGAAAACAGAGAGTGCACATCTCAAGATGGCACTATGGATGAGAGTGAGCCCTTGGGGCAGTTTTTCAATCAGTGTTTCTCAAACATGTAAAATATTTCATCCTGAGTTGCAATGTATGCTAATTGCTGTGGTCTATTGTTGATAGTTGTCTTTATCTAACTCTTTGTGACTGCAGCCCTTCATGCTTTGATCCTGTTTATCTTCTACTTGCTTATCTCTGGCTTGGGGTATCCTGGATTGGTTGTATTTCAACAATAAAACATTTTCCTCATCAAAAACAAGCAGCACGAACCCTACACCAGCAGCAAGCAGCAGGAGAGGCACAACAAAAACACAGTGCTGAAAACACTATAAAATCTTCTGGTAGCAAGAGGCAGACAGTCTCTGCGTACCGGCAGCAACCCCGTGCCGTACATCCAGTGCGCCGAGAACTGTCATAAGCAAGAAGGGCGAATATGGACACAAAGAAGGAGGACACCGACGTGAGGACGGCGCCTGGGGCACCAGCAATGCCAGCACCTGGTGAACCTGGACCTGGACCTAGCGCTGTACCTTCGGTGCCCTTACATGGGCCAGTGGACGTGGTTGATGACTCGCTGGAGGGACTCCAGTCGGCCTTCCGGGCCCTCTCAGTCGAGGAGGTGGACACCAACCCTGTGAAGAGAAAGAGGGAGAGAGAGAAGGATGCAGGAGAAAGCATGGCAGACGAAGGAGTAGACCATGAGCACGACCCAACGAGTGAGTCGACCTTCGAGGGCGCACCAAGCGCCTCTGGCCTCCACGCATCACCCTCTCCTACAACCACCACACTCCCAACTCCAGACCCAGCGGCCACAACATCCACACCCATAACCACCCCGCCTATGGCTGAGGGCACAGGCTTTACTGGTATGCCTACCTACCCTGCTCATGGTGTGGACCCATCTACCACCGCGTTTCCAGAGGCAACTACTACCAATGAGCCAGTGGCCTCCAGTTCTGCGCCGCGATGGTATGCGGCTGACTATCACCATCCTCTACCCGCTACGGGAGCCTATGTGGATGTTCCTGGGTATGCAACCCTGAGTGGGCTGAGGAGAGGCCCTGAGTCATGCAGGAGCAGGAGTAGAGGATCGGGGAGATCCTCCAACAGGTCCCTGACGCGGTCGGAGATTAAAGAGGCTCTCCGAGGAGCCACCTCTGAACTTGTTGGTGATCTCACTCAAGAGATTCCGGCTAAACTAGAGCCCCTGATTCCGCCCCAAGCGTCACCTACCATCATGGGAGTTTCACCCCATCGAGTACAGGCTAATCACCTGGTGGCAGGGTTGACAAACACCCCGGGGAGCCTGAGAAGCCGACCGATGCCGACCCCTGCAGTGATACCGAAGAGCCCTTTCATACGGAGAACGGCCGGGCCACCCTACAGCCATGTGGGGAATTCCACGAGAGCCGAGCTGGACCGGCTGGGGCCGACAGCCCTGAGGGCAATGGTTGACGTGGAGCCCTATGGCTCTAGTGACCTAGGCGGAGACCCCTCTGATGATGAGTCGCCGTCCATGACTTCTGCTTCGCCCTCGGAGGAGGACGACCCTGACAACCCCGAGAACCCAAGTGGGCGGAAGAAAAAGAAGAAGAGGAAGACCCGGCGCCCTGAGCGACGCAGGTCTCAGGAGGCTAAGGCCATTGCCACCTCCAGCACCCGTGACCCTTGCCTGCATGATGGCTCCTGAGCTTCCGAGGCCTAAACACACCGTGGTACTCATCACAGAATTTTTGTCCAGCAGCCTCCCTGGGCCTCCTTGTATGTGTGCCATCAATTCTCAGCTAGGCCGGCGACTAGAATTGCTTCTGCGCGTGACTTAGACTAGACCATCCCTGGGTATCCTGCCTGGTTACAGCAGTTCCTTGCCCACCCCTGGGTCCCTTGCAGGGCAATTCCTGTACACCCGACAGCTTCAGTGCTCAGTCACCTGGCTTCCATCCCTCACTGCAGCTTCCGAGGCCTAAGCACACCGTGGTACTCATCACAGAATTTTCGTCCAGCCCCCTCCCTGAGCCTCCTTGTTTGTGTGCCATCAGTTCTCAACTAAATCGGCGACTTGAACATCGGGTCTGAGCGTGACTTAGATTTGGCCGTCCCTGGGTATCCTGCCTGGTTACAGCAGTTCCTTGCCCACCCCTGGGTCCCTTGCAGGGCAATTCCTGTACACCCGGCAGCTTCAGTGCCAGTCACGTGGCTTCCGTCCCTCACTGCAGCCTCCCTGAGATTGAAGGGAATCAATAGTGCGCCTTCAGTACTGACCAAATCGAATCGTCGTCTCGAAGATCAAGACTATGCGTGACTCTGAACACAGGCGTCCCTGGCAGCCCAACTCTGGGCGCCATCAGCCCTGGTTAATCGAACAGCCCTCGCCTGTCACGCCTGGTTTCAGCGATCCCTGACTGACCATCTCTGGGTCCCCTGCACAGGAACATCCCTGTACACACGACAGTTTCAGGTCTCTAAACACCCCTGCCCCCCCCCAGGAGAGCGCCCCCCACAGTCCCACAACATATTCACGGGAAGCTCGTCCTCATGGTCCCAGACATGGACTGCGCACAGCATCTTGGCTCAGCGCGGCACCAATGGGTAACCCCTTCAGCCCCCCCGTAGGATACACCCCCCCCCCCCCTCGCCTTCAACCTTACCTACACCGCTCCGTACCAAATCCAGTCCAGCTGAAGAGCGCATGGTTTCGAGGTACAACAGGGCAAGCCCCTCTCCTCCTCACACACCACTGCGTGCACACAGCTTCCCCTCGCTTCGCCCCCCCCCATGCAGCACGTCAGGACAAGTCGGCACAGTCAGCAGCCCACTGGGCATCCTCCCTGCCGCGACCGAGGCCGTTCACCCAATTGACCTGTGCCTCATGCCTGACCCTTCACAGCTAAGGCATCCCGTGCAGCTCCATTGTGTACATACCCCTCGAACATCCTGATCATATCCTGAACACAATGCTGCGGCCCGGTATGGGCCTAAAAGTAGACAATGTTTGCAAAAAGCAGCAAGCAGCAGGAGTGGCAGAACAAAAACACAGTGCTGAAAACACTCTAAGACCTTCTCTCCCCCTCCTGCCGAAGGTGACCCCAAGAAGCGCCCACAGGGGGATAACACCTCCCCTGAGGGGAATAACTCCGAGAAGAGGCAACTGGCCTGGATTGCCACGTCCCTCATGGCTGCAGGGGTGGATGTCAAATTCCCTGCTGAGGAGTAGGGGGGCAGCTCCGAAGAGGGGGACTTGGTTTTCTGGATCCTCGTGAAAATTGGGGATCAAGTTTTTCGAGCGGCGCTTGACACCGGTGCAACACTTTCTATAGTGGCCCGGCGCCTGCTAAAAACTTTTCAGAAAACTAAGACCGTGTCCATAAAAGTAGGGGATGGGCGTACCATCCATTCCTTGGGCTTAGCCCACGCAAACTGCACCCCCTTTTGGAAGAGAAGGACCTAAAAAATGACCGCCCAAATAACTATTTTTTTTGGACATTTGCAACACACATGGCCCAGATACCACCGAAAAAATACAATTTTACCCAATTTGCTGCTTTTTTCCACTTTTTGCTTATCAAAATAAACTATTATTTTGTCTGATTTGAGGGGTGTGTTTTACCAATCTTGTCGTTTTTGTATTTCAAAAGCCAACTGGTGCGTGCCTGTTCGGGAGCTCATTTTCAAAATATGACATTCTGCGGGTCTCCAGTTGCACCTATGTTTGTCCTGCGAAATAAATTGCTTTTTTGTGTACCTGAGTGCGCGAGGCCTCGCGCACTCAAGGTCATGGAAACAATTGTGTACAGAGGGCAACAAAAACAGGACACGAAGTGCACAACGTACAAACACTGAGATAAAAGCTTGGCAAAAATGTACAACCCTTTAAGGGCATATAATTGCATTCGCGTCGAAGGCGAGTGCGCGAGCCCTCGCGCACTCATGACTGCAAAAAGAGGCGTAACACTTGGGTTAATGGTGACTTACTTCTTCTTCGGTCCAGCAACCTTAGCCAACCTGGAATCCAGGCTTCTTGCTGTTGTACTTGTCCCACTTGGAGAGGCAACGGTACCTCGAGACGGCAGGGTACCAGAACGCGAGGGCGGCTTGAACTCTGCAGTAGCACTGGCAGCAGTCTTCGCTTTCTTCTTGGACTGTTCCTTACCAGAGTCGGGGCTGCTTGCATCGAAGTGAGAGGCGGATGCCCGCTTGCGCTTCTGCTGGGTCTCCAGTACTTGCTCCAGATCGTCTTCTTCTGACTCCTCGTCAGTATCGTCGTCGTCTGATTCCGCGGGCTTGTCCGATTCCTTCTCTTTCCCTTTTGCTTGCTTCTTGGTACTCGAGGGTGTTCCTTTTCCGGCTGCAGTACCCTGAGTTGGTACAACTTTGGCAGTCTTCTTCATCTTGGCTTGCATTGGCAAGGTAGGTGCAGGCGCACCAGGCTCAGTGTCTTCAGCGGGGGCCTCAGTCACGACATCTTGCTGGACGGCTTCTGCAGCATGCACCTGCTGGTGCCCTTCATGCCCTCGTTTGCTGTCCAAAACCCACAGTGGAATGCCACGCTGGAGCCACTCTTCTTGAGTATCCCAAGTTGCAGCTGTTGCTCCCTGCTCCGTCTGATCGGCCTCCAGCATGTACCGCATCACGATTGCATGCTGCAGAGCACCTCCAACGGCATTCCCTAGGTCCTTTTGCTTGATCGTTGACACAGCCAGAAACGCCACTTTAGTTTTGAGGTCAGACATCGCAATCTTTGCGGCCATGGCAGGCGTGTCGTCCACAACAACCACTGCATCAGGAAGCCCACTGCACAAAACGTATCTGTCCAGGTACCACAGCACGTGAATCAGAGGCATGAAACCGCCGAGGTTCTTCTCTTGCATCTCTTCGAAATGTCCAGCGGAATACGACACATAGTTCGGCAACTGTAAATGTGATGAATATAGACGAATAACGGAGGCAGCAGTGCGCGAGGCCTCGTGCACACAACGGCATCGTAACAATCGAAAGAAGCAGATATACCTGCTTATCCCAGCGACTCGTTGTTCCGATCCACATACAGTGCTCGTCGAACTGATACGTACTGCTGGTCACGGGACCCGATAACCAAGAGTACACCGGCAACCGAACATGGTAGAATGGCACTGTGGTTGGATCCTTGTCCTTCTCCATACGCCAGAGCCTCTGCATTTCGCGGCCAATACGGTGCACAACATCAGCCTCGCCATAGAAAATGACGTCTTTCCCCAGCATCATCACATCGAACAGCCACTTCGGAACAAATCCTGGAGAGTCGTATTCAATGAAAAGGTCAGCGTTGATGATCCACAACGGGTACTGCAGATCCCGGAAACGGCCTGGCGGTGTCTCTTCAATATTCTCAATACGGCAGGCTGTCAAAGCGTATTTGATCCCTTGCTCGTCCGACTTGGAGACATTGATCACATCGCCATTACTGAGCTGTGTCTGTGAAGGTGCCGATGATGGTGCCTCAACCTTCCTTTGCAGTTGTTTCCGCACGGCCAACGTCTGTGGTAATGGAGGTGCGCCCTTGTCCCCAGTGCGCCACAGAGGTGCAGTGAGCAACGTCTTCCATTTTGGCCAGGGCGACCGAAACTTCGTACTTTTTGCGTCCACCCAATAACCCCAATTTCCAAGCCCAATTTTCAATTGCGGCGTGCCCAGTGCTGCGACTTCTGCTCGGATCTTCGCATCGGCAGCTGTACGGATGTGACAAACGTGGTGAAGTGCGCGAGCCCTCGCGCACTGCAGCTGCGACACTGACGCATACCTGCGGTCTGGTTGACATGCTGCGTATTGTCCGGATGGTCAAGATGGAAAATAACCCATTGTTCCGTAATCTGCGCGTCAATGTAGTTCTGGGTGGTCTTCAAGGTCGAGTCCTTCAGGTTCATGTGCGCACAGACTTTCTGCAATAGGCTCGGTAGATGCAGCCCCTCCAGCCTCTTGAAGGCATTCCTTGTAACGTCCTCTTTCTTGCTCTTACTCTCGAGGTTCCTCATACCAGTAACCGCCTCACGGCCGCAGTAATACGCCAGGGAGAAGATGTCCCTCCAATTCTTGAATGTCGAGTCCTGCGGGGGGAGACAGTGTCATGGAGTGCGCGAGGCCTCGCGCACTGTAACCGTGCGATACACGAATACATACTGTATGTCCTGCTTCCTCCAAAGCCTCGGGTGCAAGAAACGCAGAGTTGACGGCAGCTTGGACAACAGCAATCTTGAACCTCTCGAAATCTTGTGGCTCTTTTTCCCGCTTCTGATCCTCAATGTACAACAACATGTTGTCCAGCGCCTCGGACAGCGGAATCCACGTCACAGACTGGCTGCCAGCTTGTTGCAATCCTGCAACCTTGGCACGGATCCTCCAAGGCGTTTCGTACTTCAGAATGTCAACGTAGCAAAACTCCTGCCAATCCTCCAATTCTTTGCCTTCTTCGAGACGCTGTTGCTGAATCTTTCTGCATGTTTCTGTGCCATGTTGACCATTCAGAACGTAAAGGGAGCCATCTGCAAAGCAAATCATGTACCGAAGCAAAAAGAAGAACCGTCTTCGATCGAAAGCGAAGCGAGTCATACCACCATCCTCCCACGCCGTTATGCGCAACGGTCCAGCTGGTGGCAGTGCTTGGTATCCTGCCACTTTTCTGGCAACGTCGTCATAGTTGATGGATCGGATCTGTCCGCGCTCCTTGGTCTTGTCAATTTTCAAATCAGCAATCTTTACCTTCACGGCTTTACCATTCTCCTGCCGCAGCCACTGTGCCACTTCGACTGTGAGCTTCATCTCCGGTATTGCTTTCTTCTCACCCTTCTTCTTGCGTCCTTTCTTCGGCGTGTCCCCGTGGTCGGTCCCTGGTGACGACTCCATGGCCTCTGCGTCTGTTACTGGACGTTCTGGCGACCCTGGTTCACTCATGATGCCAAACAATACCTGAAAAGGGCAAATGGCATGACATGAAACACGGTCATTTGAACTCTGAAATCAGTCGAAACGGTATTTTGCAGGTCGTTTTCGGAAATCTGTTCCACAAACGTCTTTGTTGTGACTTAATCCACGGCACTTAGCGAAGTACTCAGTGCGCGAGGCCTCGCGCACTCACATCGCATTACATACCTGTTTTCATAACGTTTAGTGCGCGAGGCCTCGCGCACTGCGGGTGTCAGTTACCGCAAGCGTTGCCGCACGTTGCGTGTTGCTGCTTCCTGTCTGTCGGCATCCATATCTGTTCTCTGTCCCACAACAGCATCCAGTTTCCGTTTCAGTTGGTTGGTGGGATTTGTTTTCTGGTCAATGAGGGCATCTAGTACGCTGTGACCAAGTAGCCGGTAGTGGTCGTAACCGAGGGGTTGTGTAGGTGAGGGCGGAAATCTCGGTAACCTCCGCGGCCAAGAAGGTGCAACCGTGCTTACTCTGTCCGACTCCCATTCCACATAGGCCATGCATATCCGGTCTGTCGCCAAAAATCTGGTCAGTCGTTGTCGCATGCTGTGTACCAGGTTCTTGGGAACGTTTTGCACCCCCACGCGTTTTCCACCAGGACCAACCTTTAGCAACAAGTAATGGTTTTCCACCTCCTGAACAGTAACAGAACCCGTGTTTCTCGCCTTGTCCCGCACCAGCTTGCTCAACATCCCTTCTCCAAACTCCTCTGAGTGTGCCTGACCGGGCAGGTCCTGGTGCCACTTGCTGTTGTACAACAATGTGCACATGATTGTGCGCTCGTACTTCAGTATGGTGTCACACGGTCCTCGACGCAGCCTCCGCAACAGACACAAACTCAACTGCAACACCTCCTGAGCTCGTGTCCCTGTAGCGTTGTTTTCCCCCGACCAATTGCACTCCCGTACCAGGTGACCCAAGTACAACAACAACGGGCACCAATCCGACAACAAATGCAAGACTGCGTTTGCCACTGCTGCCCTGTTGGCATGCGTAGTGTCACGACCACTGATCGCGGTTGCAGCTTGTGCCTTGCGCCGATACGGGCGTAGTATTCGGGGTGTGGCAAGCATCAGCGCAGCAATAGTTTTTTCCATAACTATCAGTTTGGGGTATGATAGTATGGTGGAACCAGGTCGTAGCAGACCTTTCCGTAGGTAGGTTAGAATAGGCCAGAACACCCGAAAAGTATGAGTAACAACGAACTTGTAGGCATGCCAGACACCGTAAACTACAGGCACGTAACGCAGGTATGCACGCATGTTCCATCGTTGGTTCTTGGCACCGTACAACAACTTTAGTACCCTGTAGTGTATGTTTTCGTCAACCAACAGCGGTAGAACTCTGTTTGTCTGTTGTGCTACGTCCCTTGCAAAGTGTAACAAGTTTAACAGACCAACACCACAAGTTACCTTCTCTTTGGACAGGGCAAACGGGCGCCACACCGGTGCCTGTACAGTCCTTGCATCCCTCCTCACATCCAACGGCGCTCTCACGTTTCCAGCGTCTGGTGTACACCCATCTGCATACCCCATGTCACGCAATGTCTGGTGGATTCTCCGTTCACGCTGTTGCAGAGCCCTTGCGACTGTCGTTATCCGTGCTGCCAGTTCCTCAATGGCTGGATGTCCTGCCCAATACGTGGGCCTCTGTTTCAGTTGAAGTACTGCCATTGCAGTACAGTTTTGCGACCGGTCACTTTCGTCTGGGTGTGTCGTGTATTGTGCCCGGTACCAGTTGTCTATCCACAGCACGCAACACGACGAAAGCACCAGTGACCAAGTTGCTTTAAGTGCTGCTGCTGCCTGTTCGTCCACTGTGTCTGCGGCAGCGTCTGCTTGCCCGAGTCGTACTTTTGTTCGTCTTTCTGTTTGCGTCAGGTACCCTGTTGTGTTTCCCGGTTTTTTCCTGTTTGGTACTGCCCGTTGACGCATCAACAGGTACAGGTTCCAGCCCTCCTGTTGCAAAATGCGCACCCAGCGCTTGTCCTCCTGTCGTTTAGCTGCTGGTAAACTGTGGCGCGTTCTTTTGTTGAACCTGAGTCGCTGTGCAAATGTTAACACCAGTTGCGCCGCCAGGTCGTTCCGTTTCAGTCCTTTCCATAGGTCACCTGCTGTTTGGTATGCTGGTTCTGCCGCGCATGCCTCTCGTAGTGCTGCTGCTCCTTTGCTTACTTCTGCAATCATGCGTTGCTCTACGGATTTTCTGGCTCGAAGTGGCATTTTGCGTCTTTCTCTGTGGAATTATATTTGCGCACATATGTTGGTTATCGTTTCGCACAGCGACCTTTAAAAAAAATGTATTAGAAAACATCTGGCCTTTTCCTGTCGTCATTCTGGTGCGTGTGCTGTCGCCGCAAATTGGATTTGGTGTCTGCGTGCGCTCCGTTCCCAGTAACCGCAAACTGTTTTCGCAACCACAATTTCCTGTTCTGCGTCCGTCTTTAAACCCAGTTGGAAAAAAAAACCATGTCTATCGGTCAACGAAGGCTACGCCGCTATTAAAACCGGACACGTCTACCATCGAGTGGCTGTTGGAAAAAAGCAAATCATTCCCCTGATCCCCTGAAAAATATGACGAAGGTTACCGATGTATAATCGACTGTCACAGGTGGTAGACGTGAAGGGGAATGTAAATACCGGCGTAGCCTAGCTTGATCGCTTTTTCATTTTCTTCTGTCATTTAAGTGCGCGAGGCCTCGCGCACTGATTGTTTCCGGGGAAACAATGTTCTATACCGTGTTGAATCTGATCAACATGGTGTCTACACACATATACACCGGAAAAATCAAACGTGTTTGTCCGTCTCGTACTGTACCTGCAATTGTACGCGTCACATCCAGTCTGAAAATTCAATACATAACGTGACCTGAGTGCGCGAGGCCTCGCGCACTCAGGTTGCTTAAATTTGTATTTTATTTTCACTTTACAGTACATGTGTTTCCCCTAACATGGGAAGTCCGACAGCCATACACTTCCAATGCTCCCTGGTCAACACAATCCTAATTTTAATACCGTGTGGGAGCTGCGTATTTCCGCAAAAGCCAGTCCTTACGGGTTGTTACGTTTCGTGATAAACTCTGCTTTCGCTATCTTGAGTGCGCGAGGCCTCGCGCACTCAGAACGCCAGAGAAATGTAAAAAACGTCACATTGAGGAACACGGAGTTGCACAACACGAAAAAAGCAATTTATTTCACTACGTCTAAAATCACGTTCATGAAACATCCAAAAAAATAGTTTTTTTGCCCTGTTGCGAACCGGTCCTTTTTTGCGCGTTCGGCGCGCAAAACAGGGTGCAGTTTGCGTGGGCTAAGTTGGGGGGGGTCGATGTGACTATATGCCTGGGCGACGAAACTGTGACCCAACACTGCAGAGTGTTGGACACCGACGCCTTTGACATTGTCATTGGTACCGACTTCCAACGAAGAAACCCCCAGGTAAAAATGCTGTTTCTCCAGCGCCCCTATTCTCTGCACTGCGACTTTGGCAGTGGGCTCTTCTCCGTACCTTTGAAGCTGTCAGGACGAAAAGAGTCTGGGCTGCGCTACGCATCCAAGACTAACTATCGTACTAAAAACTACCAATTGGCCCGTCACGTTCTTGAAAATGGACTGGCGGCCCTTCAGGTAAACCTGGATGAGATCCAGGTGGAATTGTTTGCGAGCCGACAACAGCACATCATGCAGTTGTACTGCTCGAAACATTTGAACAACGCTTTCCGTTTCTTCTGGAAAGCAATGGGCCTAGCGTATGCTAGCCCTCCCTTCTCCCTGCTCGCGAAGGTTCTAACCAAAATCGCTTATGAGGGAGGAAGGGTTGTCATGTGCACCCGTGACTGGGGCTGCTCTGGAGAACACGCTTACTGGCGCCGTATGCTAGATCGAATGACTGTGGGAAGAGTGCAACTCCCCGACGGTTCCATCTATGTGCCTGAGGACGCAGACACAGCTATGCAGGCCCCTGAGTGGGCCAGTTTCTTATCCATCGTTGATGGATCTCTCAATCCTGTACCCCTGTGTGACCTAGACCAGGTGCTACTGAAAGAGGTCATGGCCGAAAATCGTGGCCTGACTCTTTCTGATCTCAAAAATCGATCTTCTGAGCACCTATCTGCCACACTTACAGGGTGTGAATCTCCCGATGGGTATATGGAACCTGCAGCTGTTAAGGAGGATGCTGACGACCAACTGGCTGAGATCGCCAGCACTATCCCTCCTGTAGATCCCAGCTGTGTTGATCTAAAACACAGTGCCTTCCTAGCCCAGCTGTTGCTGGAGGAGGTAGATCTAGAGTCAACCTGAGAACCCACTTCCCCTGTTGGGAAACCGGTGCTACACATGCAGCCTATGCACACAGGTGAACCCGTGGCCCGGAGTCCTGATTGAAGCCGGTTCGGACCCCCGTGGCCATCTTTGGGTCACTTGGGGTGTGTATCTATGTGCCGGCAAGCCGCCATTGGCTGATATCATACTCTCTGATCCACCTGACCTAACCCGATGTGATAGTGTGATAGGTTTGGCCATTCCGGCTATGAGCGGCCATATTCAGTACCGAGGTACCGCCAGCGGAGATTTATATATCGGAATATCAGGAATCAACAGGGTTTTATTATCATGATGTTTCCGTAATTTTTCAGCCTTTCGTTCTGATGGTCAATGTATCGGCGACTGTCAGTTGGCTCGCGATTTTGCGTTAACCGATTGGTTAACTGTTATTTCCAGATATTTTGGCGGATACTCCGTTGAAGGGTCAGATTTCATCAGCGAAGGGTTCGTTGCTTCCGCAATTTTCTAAATAAGCACTCGAAATTTTAATCTGAATTTTTCGCGATGTCGAAATCGGATTTTCGACTTCGACATCGCCGCACTTGATTTGGACTTCTTCGAGTGGTCATACTCTTTTCCCTATGCCCGAATCAGGTTTCCCTTATACTTGCCACCCATTTGACTTGGAGATACAAGGGAAACAAAAGTGAATCGTGGGACCACTTTGAAGGGCCATATCTACGCGTGAGTGTGAGGAAAGAGAATAAGGAAGGTTGGGTTGCAAGCGCCTCAGTCTCAAGTTAATTTAGGAAGCATCAAACGCCTTTGGTGCGCACACATGCCCGGTGTAGCAAGGGAAAAGGGTCAAGAGGGTATAAAGTGATATATAACTCTTGGACCGTGCAACCGAATATTTTAATGCGACTTTCGAGTGTGCCGCATGAGTGTTGGGGTTGCATAGCAACTTTCCTTGGGTTCCTACGTATTTTTAACGTGAAGTTATGCCAATGGAGGGACATGGCATATCATGGTGGGAGCCATTTTTGAGGGTATGTTTTATATGCATAGTATATGTCTTGATATACTCACGCCCATGTTATATATCTTCGTGTGGCCGAAGAGATGGGGAGCCATACGTGACAAGGGTTTTGCCCATGTCTCAATTGTGGAATTCAAAGCGCTAGACTAAGTCTACCGCATATGTATTGCTCATGGTATGTTAGGCAAAGAGATCCATGAGTGCACTCCCATTTTCATGGGGCATGTAGATAGGAGTGGCGAAGGTATCTCCATGCGCCCGATTGGGGATCCAAGTGGGGGAATTGTTCGCAAATGGTTCCAATCATTTGTGTATTGAACCGTGCGCGGATATCATGGGTGAGCATAGAGATATACTATCATGACAACTTTGTACTTGGTCATATTTTCATTTTTTTGACCTCAATTTTTGCTCATTTTTGCGTTTTGTGTACTTACCTGGTCGGCAAACAGCAAGAAGCCTGTGGAGAGTCGAACCATGGTATATTGTTCATATGTTGGCATATGCTTTGGAGTTGAACACCACCATATGCCGGATCGCGTACTCCATTTGGCTTGGCGCACGAAGGATCACAAGAATTGGTCTCAAGATCATGGGCTGACTTGGGCAGTGCGTGGCGCCGATATCCGAAGGGGTTTCGAGGGTAAAGTGGGGATGTACATGGGCATTGGCCTTTGTTCTATATCCTCCATGAATATTAGACTTCGATTCCATGCATGCTTTGAGCCTTTGGATAATTGGTAACTTCAATTTTGAGCATATATGTGATATATGGCCAATATGGTGTGAATTGGCAGTTTTTTGGCATGTTATGAGTTCAAACTCATAGGTCATTTCTCCAAGCCCAATCGACTCCAAGTCCAACCAAGGTTATGTCAGGGTAGGGCATGGTCCTGAGTGCCACTCTAGGCCATGACACGCCACCTCCCCTATTGGGCTAGGATTTAGAGGCTTGGGAGTGAACACATTTTTGGGGTTTATGTAATGACTTTTGACATGTGGCATTTAACCATCTTATTGGACTGGGTTCAGGGCATCATGTTGGTGAGTCAAGGGAAGGTCTTGAGTCCAGGGAATGAGGGGTCTATGGCTGTGATTGTATAAGTTTCCATCTTTCCCCAACTTTGCTTTATTTGTGTTCATATGCGAATTTCAGGGCTTTCTTCCTTGGTGCAATTCTTGTACATGCCCGCCACCGTGGGAATACCGGTGTGCTGAACGAAAGCCCGCAGCCTGATTTGGATTGTGAATTGGGTTATTGCTATACTTGTGGGATCTGGTTGCTGTTCAGGGTTGAAGGAGGATTACATTTTCTATATTTTTGGATTTGGACCCTGGATTTTGAGGATTTTGAGAAATGCAATCGTTGATCCGGAGCAAGTCAGCAGGGGTGACAGGCGGAAGGGGCACAGCGGGGGCCGGTCCTGGTAGGGACCTTCTTTATGGTAGCAGAGGCTTACCTGCTGCCCCTACCAACCGCCGACCCGGGGACTTGGGCCCTTATGAGCCCTGCCCAAGTACGCCCCGGGTGCGTATTGTGGACTCGGTGGAGACCACGCCGGAGATTGGAGCCATAGAAGGACCGAGACGTTCAAGAGCATGGCGAACTCCGGAAGTTGAAGCCCGAAGAGAAGAACGACACTCGGGAAGAGGAGGACGTGACATGGAGGACCTGGTCTCCATGTGTGAGCGTCGCTGCCGAAAGGCATGCAACCTCCGCTCCGCCGCGGAGGACTCTGATGAGGCTTGCCATTCAGGCAGCAGTGGAGGACGGGCCCGGCGCTACCGGAAGCGCGGGTCACCCAAGTCCGCGGCAAGGGACGCCGGGGCTATGGAAACGGACCCCAGCCCGGTCAGGCTGTGGGAATCCGAGGGGCACTTCGAGGGCTATCGGACAGCCTACGAGCCACCTTCGGAGCCGGAGATGTCCGCGCCGATCGCCAGGGCGCATACGGCCCCCGAGCCCGCCCTGAAGCATGACGCCGAGGGCTTGGAGAGGCCGGCAAGGGCCCGGACGGCACCTGTGCCCCGGCACACGGGACCAGAGACGGACGCCATAGGCGATACGCCCATGGGCGATGAGTCTGAGGTGCCGGGAACCGCGGGATGTGCTGAATCCGGCGGACAGCACGCTGCGTGTCACTGTGAGCACGTGTCCTTCCTCATGGGCAAGTACCCGAAGATGGGGATGGACGCCATCGTGCATCACCTTGACCGCCTGGACAACGCCAAGGACGCTCTAGAGGAGGACGTCGCGGGGATCCTGGACGACCAGTCGGCCGCGGAGAACCACATGGAGGAGCTGCGAGCGGATCAGGCCCGGTACCGGGAGAATCTGGAGCAGGCCCTGCAGAAGCAGCAGCAAGTGGTGGACAGCCTCCTCCACTTAGTGGAGGACATGTCGGGACGCCTGAAAAGGCTAGAGGAGCGACAGCCCCTCGCCTCGGGTCCGGAGCTCCCGGCAAAGCCGGCCGCGGTAGAGCTGGTGGAGCGGGTTAAGACCCTCAGGAGCGCCATGGAGAAACCCATGGGCGGCCCTGCAGAGGCACCATACGCGCCTCCGCGTGTTGACCCGGGTGCGCTGCCGTTTGTTCCCATGTTCAGCGAATCAACAATGCTCGGGGAACACACGGCACCGGCTGGGTCCACGCGGGAAGGGCACGTAGCCACGGACCCGAGGAGCCTGACAGTGCAGATGTCCCATGCCGCCCAGGATGTACCGATCACGACGAATATGGTGGTATATGCGGAAGACGTGATCCAGAGGAAGACCATGCAGGGGCGAACCATGGGAAGCGCCGACGGACATGGTCGAGGTCATCCAGGCGGAAACCTGTGGGCGAAGGACCCCAATACGGGGATATGGACGGCAGATGGAGCAAATCCTTCCCGCATTCCAAACCCCATGGGTTCAGGCCCAACTGGACCGCACTCCATGGAGGAGAGGGATGTACGGGGAGTGTACTCACACCCCCCGGCCACAGGTGGTATCCGTCTCGGTGGAGTAGTGGCTGGAGACGTCGGAGACGCCATCAGGATTGACGACCTCAGGGGAATCAAAATCCCCTACTACGATGGCAACCCCTCCAACCTGGATGACTTCATCCTGGATTGGGAGGACTTCGCCGAGGAGGTCGTCGGCGAGATGCGGGGAGCGCCGCGGGACAAGTGGGTATGCCGGACATTCCCACACCGGCTGGCGCAGGACCTGAAGGAGGAGCTGCGGGATCAGATCCGGGAAGGATTGATCCGTACGGAGCAGGCCTGCCTCCAGTGGTTGGAGGATGAGGAGCGGGTGGACGCTCCTAACCAGAAGCTGGAGGACCTGTGGTCCATTCCACTGCCGCTGGACCGCGGTGAGTTGCGGGTCCGGGAGTGGAACCGGTATCTGCGGAAGTACCGCAGATGCCTCAAGTTGGTAGAAGACTGGAACGAGGCCAGTGAGATCCGCCACTTGCTGAAGGACGTCCTCCCCAGCAACTGGAAGAGGAGAGTGGAGGACGAGGAGAAGAAGAGGGCGAAGAAGCGCGTGGCGCTGAGGATTATGGCGGCGGAGGATACCCATGCGGGTATCATGGAGTTCTTCAGGAGGAACCTGGGCGAACCCAACCGGATGTTGGGCCTGAAGAACGCCGTGTACGTGGAGGTATTCGGGGACTCCATGGGGCAAAGGTTGCTGCGCCTCAACAACGTGGAGTGGAGGCGCGGGGAGCCGCTGAGGATGCAAGTCATCTTCGCCCGCATGAGCCTTGACGAGATCGTGAAGTACATCACGGTGGAGTTGAAGCTCAATGCGAAGAACCAGGCCCACGTGCAGGATCGACATGGTCATGGACAACGAGGCCACCGAGAAGACCGCCATCATCGGGAGATCCAGAAGGACACGGCCAACTCCGCGGAGGATGGTAGTGGAAGTGGCCAAGACCACTGGTCCCGGGAGGATCACGAGGAGGCCCATTTCTTCGCGTTCGTGGCGCACAACGTGAAGAACCATGGGCAGGATCGGTCCAGATGGAGCCAGGTGGGACCCAGGAAGAACAGAGAAGGACCAAGGAGGATCGGGAACCCACCGCTCTCGTTCCGAGAGTACAGGTCTCAGCATGACGGGTGCTGGGTCTGCTATGGCAAGGGACACACCCATGCACACGACCACCGTCAGTGCAAGGTGTATGAGGCGGACAAGAAGGCCTACTTCGCCGCTCACCCCGAGAAGAAGCCCAAGGAGCAGCGGATTTCCGATTGGAAGGCGAAGGGCGGAGACGGGGGAAAAGGCCAAGGCAAAGGCCAAGGAAAAGGCGGAGGAAGAGGCTATGGTGGTGGACCTGGCCAAGACCGACGAGTGAGGTCGATCGAGGAGGTTGCTGAGGACATGTTGAGGACGTTGGAGGAACTCAAAGCCCAGCAACGTGGTGGACAAAGTCCTGGCGGATCGCAGCCGGAAGGGGCTGCGGGAAGCCAAGTCTAGAGGAGCCCCCACGGGAGTCGGACCTCGGAGGTCTCTCCTCCAAAAATCAGTGGAATCCCAGAGAAAGCGAAGGCACAGCGGGTGCCGAAGAAGGCTCCAGACGAGCCAAAACCACTGAGTTTCGCCACTCCCAACCCCTGGAGCGCCCTGCCAAGGGAAGTACATGTGGGTACGGGACATGGCAAGAAGGAAGGAGCGACCACGGAGAGCCCCGTGGACGGGCAGGACCAACCCAAGATCTACACCATCCGTGACCATACCCTTGAAGTCCTGATGCACCCGGACGTGCTAGAGTTGCATGCCGTGAGAGTCGTCCATACACCACATGGCGACGAGCGGCAGTTGCACTTGAAAGTGCGAGTACGGTGCGGACGAGAGGAGAAGGTGGTGGATGTGTTAGTGGATACGGGTGCCCAGGTGAGCCTGGTCCGGAGAGGGTTGTTCAAGGAGGAATTCCTGCAGCCCAGCCGGAGACCGGTACGCCTGAAGGTCGCCAATGGAGAGATCATGGGTGGTGGCACCCATGAGGCCACTATCAGTATGGAATTCTGGGAACATGAGCGCTTGAACCGCCCTGATCAGGCGAAGAGAAGCACTCTATCCGGGAACTTCTACGTGGCCGACATAACTGATTGGGATATGATCATGGGGTATGACTTCATGGTGGCCAACGCCATTGGAGCCCTTCCCCATCGCGCAACGCTGGTCCGGGAGGACGACGAATGCCTCACATGGCTGTCCACGGATTATGCGTGCGGGTCATCCCAATGGAATGCTGAGGAAGAGGATCGGATCGTCCGAGCGGTGCAAGCTGTGGGTGCCAAGTCCAGAGGAGACCGTGGAGTTCAGCTCACGGAGTATGGAATGGCGCCGCAAGTGTACGCCAGGATGATTCAGACGCTGGGAGCTGAAGCGCCCGAGACGGACGTCTTCGCTTCCCGGGATGCCCCACTTCTGCGGAAGTGCAGGAGGCATTGGCATCGAGGAGACTCAGCCTGGCATAGGCATTGGGGTTTGAAGGAGTGGGGACCCATGTATTGGCATGGCTCCCTGGACAATACCAGACGTACGGTGGAGAAGATCATCGCGGATAGGGCGAAGGGGATCCCGGTCATAACCGGTATAGGATCCACCCCATGTCCGCTGGAGGGTCTCAAGTCGACGCTGGACTCCATCACCCTGAACGAGATGTCATTCGGGCCAGAGAAGGAGTTGTTCATCGACGCCAAGGGTGTATCAATGCCCTCCCCGGGTCAAGCGTGGGGTACCAAGGCTTTCCTGGTGGATGGGGCACAAGCCCAGCCCACGGGTGATGAAGCATTCATCCGTAGGGTGGAGGCGGTGCCCATGAAGGTCATGTTTGAGCCCAAGGAGGGGACGGATCAGCCAATTGATGGCATTGACGTCCTGTCCCACGCCGAGATCGACGACGTCGTCAACTAGATGCGGATGGGGATGCACGACCGTGTGGCAGCCAAGAAGAGACGGGCCATGGTCACATCTCCGCATTGGTGGGATGACAAGATGTTGGTCACCGGCAAGTACGAGAAGGATGAGTTCGTGGCGAGGGTCATGGATCACATCGCGGACCAATACGATGGTCCGGTTGGGTCGGACCCACAAACGTGGGGTTTTCCAAGAGTGGGAACCGGTAGCGACGAGCACCAGCCCGAAGCCGCAAATTTTCGAAGATTATCGGTGGGAATCGCGACCCACGACGATGAAGACGGCATATCGGACGAGGAGAAGTCGGACTCGGACCCAGAAGAGGCCTATACCGCAGTGCGGTCGGTTGTATCGATACCGAAGCAAGCGGCTGAAGAGGCCCAGGAGAACCCGAAGGTCGCCGAGCTGAAGGAGAGGCTGATCCATGCCTATCCGCAGCTATTCAGTGGCGTCGCCAACAAGAACCCTCCAGATCGTGGGAGGTTTGGTACAGCGAAGATCAAGCTGAAGCCGAACCCGAAGATCTATCGTCATCGGGAGTACCAACTTCAGGGCGATCGGGCCGAGGCCATGAAGAAGCTGTTGGCCGAGTTCATTGAGCGGGGATGGATCGAACCCTCCGACAGTGAATGGGCCAGCCCAGCCTTCATCGTGCCCAAGAAGGAGAAGGGCGAGTGGAGGTTGGTGGTGGATTACAGGAATTTGAACGAGCAGACCGAGCACGACTCGTACTCGCTTCCCCTGATCGACTCCATCCTCCAAAAACAGCAGAAAAAGCGGATCTTCACGGTGTTGGACCTGAAACACGGTTATCACCAGATGCCGCTGCACCCGGACTCCAGGCCCTGCACAGCGATGTCGACGCCGCTGGGGCCCATGCAGTGGAAAGTGGTGCCTATGGGCGCCAAGAATGGCAACGCCGCTTTCCAGCGCATGATGGAGGACCTACTCGGTCCTGTCCGGGACTGTGGCGATCCCTTCGTGGATGACATCATCATCGGGTCCGGCACGGAGAACATGACTGAGGACGAGCTCATCGACGCGCATGAGAAGGATCTGCGCCGAGTGCTCAGCGAGTTGGACAAGCACAACATGGTGTGCAAGCCCACCAAAGCCTCACTCTTCGTGAAGGAAGTGGAGTTCGCGGGTCACGTGGTTGGTCACGGGCAACGCCGTCCCATGCCTGGGAAGCTGGCGTCCCTGCACCACTGGGAAAAGCCCCAGACCATCAGCGAACTCCGGTCCTTCATGGGGTTCTGCAACTACTATTCGGGCTATGTCCGGATGTATGCAGAACTGTCGGGGCCGCTGCACAAGATGCTGCAAGTGGGCAAGTTTGATGGCCGGAAGGGGAGCAAGAAGAAGCTTGCCTGGACCCCTGAGGCTGAGGATGCGTTCAACCGCCTGAAGGAGCGACTCCTGGGGCAGTTGGGGCTGTTCCTGGTGGACCCGGACAAGGGATTCGTGCTACCGACAGACGCCTCGGACTATGCCGTGGGGGCAGTCCTCGAGCAAGTCCGGGACGACGGGACTCATGTTCCCGTGGCGTTTTGGAGCAGGATCCTGGCCGAGGGCCAACGCCGAACATGGACCGCGAGGGAGAAGGAGACATACGCCATTGTATGTGCGCTCAGGAAGTGGTCTGGCCACATCGGACTGCAGCCGGTGGTGGTTTGCACGGACCACCAATCCCTACAGAGCTGGCACAAGGAGCATGTCGACACCCCCTCAGGACCAGCGGCTAGCAGGGCCCGATGGCACGAGACGTTCGCCAAGTTCGACCTCAGCGTCGTATACGTCCCGGGGAAGGACAACACTGTGGCAGATTGCCTCAGTCGATGGGCCTACCCCGCGGGCAAGGCTTGGATGGACATATCCAGCCATGGGGACGCCGAGGAAACCGAGGAGGCCAAGCGCATCATCGAGATGGAGAAGGTCATGGAGCAAGAGGGGGTCAAGTGCTTTGTGGTGATGGCGAACCGTACGGACCTGGCCAAGTTCCGGGGTGCCCGCGTCCGAGCTATTCGAGAGGAAACCCTCGAGCAATGGATGGTGGCCCCTGTAGAGCTAGTCAGGTCGGTGCTTACAGAGGACTGGTCGGATGACTACGCGGCATCCGAGCACTGGAGCAAGTACTGGAATGCCGTGAGCGCCCCGTCGGACGACGAATGGCCCGAGGGCTTGACCGAGGATGGTGACAAGTTGTTCCTCAAGGACAAGCTGCTGGTGCCCGAGAACCGAGTGGAGGAGCTCATTGACCATTGGCACAACGCCCAGCTCATGCACCCTGGCCGAGACAAGATGCAGCAGGACCTGGAGTGGCGTTTCAAGTTCCCTCCGGGGTACTACGCCATCCTGGATAGGTACTGCAGCGACTGTGCCGTGTGTCGGGCCACGAAGAGCCCCAACCACTCCACAGCGGGCAACCCGGTGTATACGGCTATACCGGAGGCCCCTATGCGGTCCGTGGCCATGGATGTATTCGCCATGCCTGAGGTCACCGTGGAAGGAGAGACCTACGACTGTGTCATCCTGGCGGTGGACAGGCACAGCGGGTATATCGTGGCAGTCCCGGGCAAGAAGTCCAAGAAGAAGGACAAGAAGGACAAGCATGGAGTGGGGTTGCAGGCCAAGACCGTCGCTAATGCCATGATCAGGCATTGGCTGACAATTTTCGATGTCCCAGCTGTCATCTGCAGCGATCGGGGCAGTCAATTCGTGGGGACGTGGTTCAAGACGATGTGCAAGCACATGGGTATTCGGCACGCCAAGACTGTGGCGTACCACAGCCGGTCGAATGGCCGAGCTGAGGTGGCCGGGCGGCAGATGTTCGAGAAGTTCCGCCAGCTGCACATCGACGAACCGGGCCGGAACTGGTACAATTCGCTGTGGAGAGTGCTCCAAGCGTATCACGACCTTCCGGGACCCACTGGACTGTCGCCCCATCGCATCCTGTTCCTACGGGATCGAGTGTCACGCACTCTCCCGTGGTTGAACCATGGCAAGGTGGCCCGGGATGCGAACGCTATGATGGCTGAGGCGGACGACACGGCGGCCAAGGTGTGCAAGGCACTTCAGGACGAGCATGACAAGAGGGCCAAGTACTTCAAGCAGGGAAAAGTCCAGAAGTATGCTCTCCAAGACACCGTGTGGGTGGAGCGGCACCACAAGGATGTCCTGTCCAGGCATCGGCAGGCATCTTGGTATGTGCCGGGGGTAATCGTGCGGAAGGTCGGGCAGGATGTGTATGCGGTTCGTGTGGGGGATAACAAGATCCTGGACCGCGACCATACCCAGCTTCGTCCCCGAGCACCAGACCCCAGCGGGCACCCCGTCACCTTCGAGTTCACGGCCGGCGATGTGGACTCGGACGATGAGGGTGAGGACGACGATTTCACCGCGGAGAAGATCCTGGCGGACAAGCCGGACCCGGGTACGCCTGGGGGAAGGCTTTATAAAGTCCGATGGAAGGGATTCGCCGCCTCCAGAGATTCGTGGGAACCTCTGAGCAGTTTCGTGCCGAGGTATACCACGGTCTGGATGGACTACCTAAAGAAAAAGAGTATTTCTTTGGATGTCAAGGACGTGTTGGTCCATTTGGTTGCTGCTGTGGCACCGTAATGGATTCCACCTTGGCATTTTGTTTGTTTCTGTGAATGAGGAGACGGGTGAGGGCGTTCATCCGGGGATTTTTCGGCCTTGATTGGCCATATACCCCCTTCACTCGATCTCCACGTATATATTTCATCGTGGTATTCGTATTTAGATCGATCGACGATGTTTCTCTATCTTTGATCCCCTTGGTCCATGTTGTAGATCAAGAGGAGACCGGATATGGCGTAGGGCACCGATTATCAGTGTCCTCACCCCTCCCTTGGGGCATGGGGGACGCCTACGACGTGTGTGGGGCCTCCATGTGTCCTTGGGACATGGAGGGGGGGGTTGGAGCCCATTGGGGTCCTCCCGTCCTCTCTTCAATGGCTTCCGAGCGGTAACAACGCTCTGAGAAGGGGGGTGAAGCCGGTTCGGACCCCCGTGGCCATCTTTGGGTCACTTGGGGTGTGTATCTATGTGCCGGCAAGCCGCCATTGGCTGATATCATACTCTCCCATCCACCTGACCTAACCCGATGTGATAGTGTGATAGGTTTGGCCATTCCGGCTATGAGCGGCCATATTCAGTACCGAGGTACCGCCAGCGGAGATTTATATATCGGAATATCAGGAATCAACAGGGTTTTATTATCATGATGTTTCCGTAATTTTTCAGCCTTTCGTTCTGATGGTCAATGTATCGGCGACTGTCAGTTGGCTCGCGATTTTGCGTTAACCGATTGGTTAACTGTTATTTCCAGATATTTTGGCGGATACTCCGTTGAAGGGTCAGATTTCATCAGCGAAGGGTTCGTTGCTTCCGCAATTTTCTAAATAAGCACTCGAAATTTTAATCTGAATTTTTCGCGATGTCGAAATCGGATTTTCGACTTCGACATCGCCGCACTTGATTTGGACTTCTTCGAGTGGTCATACTCTTTTCCCTATGCCCGAATCAGGTTTCCCTTATACTTGCCACCCATTTGACTTGGAGATACAAGGGAAACAAAAGTGAATCGTGGGACCACTTTGAAGGGCCATATCTACGCGCGAGTGTGAGGAAAGAGAATAAGGAAGGTTGGGTTGCAAGCGCCTCAGTCTCAAGTTAATTTAGGAAGCATCAAACGCCTTTGGTGCGCACACATGCCCGGTGTAGCAAGGGAAAAGGGTCAAGAGGGTATAAAGTGATATATAACTCTTGGACCGTGCAACCGAATATTTTAATGCGACTTTCGAGTGTGCCGCATGAGTGTTGGGGTTGCATAGCAACTTTCCTTGGGTTCCTACGTATTTTTAACGTGAAGTTATGCCAATGGAGGGACATGGCATATCATGGTGGGAGCCATTTTTGAGGGTATATTTTATAAGCATAGTATATGTCTTGATATGCTCACGCCCGTGTTATATATCTTCGTGTGGCCGAAGAGATGGGGAGCCATACGTGACAAGGGTTTTGCCCATGTCTCAATTGTGGAATTCAAAGCGCTAGACTAAGTCTACCGCATATGTATTGCTCATGGTATGTTAGGCAAAGAGATCCATGAGTGCACTCCCATTTTCATGGGGCATGTAGATAGGAGTGGCGAAGGTATCTCCATGCGCCCAATTGGGGATCCAAGTGGGGGAATTGTTCGCAAATGGTTCCAATCATTTGTGTATTGAACCGTGCGCGGATATCATGGGTGAGCATAGAGATATACTATCATGACAACTTTGTACTTGGTCATATTTTCATGTTTTTGACCTCAATTTTTGCTCATTTTTGCGTTTTGTGTACTTACCTGGTCGGCAAACAGCAAGAAGCCTATGGAGAGTCGAACCATGGTATATTGTTCATATGTTGGCATATGCTTTGGAGTTGAACACCACCATATGCCGGATCGCGTACTCCATTTGGCTTGGCGCACGAAGGACCACAAGAATTGGTCTCAAGATCATGGGCTGACTTGGGCAGTGCGTGGCGCCCATATCCGAAGGGGTTTCGAGGGTAAAGTGGGGATGTACATGGGCATTGGCCTTTGGTCTATATCCTCCATGAATATTAGACTTCGATTCCATGCATGCTTTGAGCCTTTGGATAATTGGTAACTTCAATTTTGAGCATATATGTGATATATGGCCAATATGGTGTGAATTGGCAGTTTTTTGGCATGTTATGAGTTCAAACTCATAGGTCATTTCTCCAAGCCCAATCGACTCCAAGTCCAACCAAGGTTATGTCAGGGTAGGGCATGGTCCTGAGTGCCACTCTAGGCCATGACACGCCACCTCCCCTATTGGGCTAGGATTTAGAGGCTTGGGAGTGAACACATTTTTGGGGTTTATGTAATGACTTTTGACATGTGGCATTTAACCATCTTGTTGGACTGGGTTCAGGGCATCATGTTGGTGAGTCAAGGGAAGGTCTTGAGTCCAGGGAATGAGGGGTCTATGGCTGTGATTGTATAAGTTTCCATCTTTCCCCAACTTTGCTTTATTTGTGTTCATATGCCAATTTCAGGGCTTTCTTCCTTGGTGCAATTCTTGTACATGCCCGCCACCGTGGGAATACCGGTGTGCTGAACGAAAGCCCGCAGCCTGATTTGGATTGTGAATTGGGTTATTGCTATACTTGTGGGATCTGGTTGCTGTTCAGGGTTGAAGGAGGATTACATTTTCTATATTTTTGGATCTGGACCCTGGATTTTGAGGATTTTGAGAAATGCAATCGTTGATCCGGAGCAAGTCAGCAGGGGTGACAGGCGGAAGGGGCACAGCGGGGGCCGGTCCTGGTAGGGACCTTCTTTATGATGCTCTAGCGCGGCCTGCTTCTAATAACATGCCACTGTCTGAGCATGACACTCAGGAGCTCCGACGGCTCTTGTACCTGAAGGCCGAAGGTATTGAGCGCCAAGAGCGGCTGCAATACCTCAGACAGACTTGGAAATCCTCCATCTGGTCTGAGGAGGACGATGATTCCTATACGCTGCCTGATCCTGAGGTACCCCTAGTGTATTCTTTGCACCATGGGCAGCAATGTCCCCCTGAGTGGGACGATGGTTCTGTACGCGCTGAAACTGCTGATCGGCAGAAAAAGAAAGAACATGGAAAGAGCAACCTCCATGCTGAGGAGGATTTCCTGCAGAAAATCGAGAGTCTTAACCTTGACCCCCGACTGAAGAAACTCCTGCTAACCCATGAGGAGGTGTTCGGCGCCTTGCCGCCCCCCCTCTCTTGTAAAAAACTGGTCCAGATGGACCTGAAACTGAAACCTGAATTTGAAAAGAAGCGAGAAAGGCGTCGTCCCTATCCCGCTCCACAGGAACACGTTGAAGAAATCGAGCGCCAGATCCAGGAATGTATTGATGCTGGCCTCGTGGAGGAATATAAGAAGGGGGACTACCCCCATCACTGCAGTCCCTGTTTCCTGGTTGCTAAACCAGGGTCCACTGCCCTACAACTGGTTGTTGACTATGGTGAGGTCAACAAGAAACCCCAGAACCACTCAGGGAGTATTCCTAACATGGAAAATACCCTGGAGCATATTGCCAAATGTAGGTACAAGACCAAAATGGACAAACGCAGTGGTTTCTGGCAGGTAGACCTAACCGCCGCAGCTCGGGAGCTGCTGGCTTTTATAACCCCTTAAGGGTCGTGTGTTTAAATGGAAGGTCATGCCTTTCGCGGTGGCTAATGCCCCAGCGCAGTTCCACGAGCTAATGAACAAAATTTTGTACATACTGAGGCGCAGACCTCTAGTACAGGAGTTGATTTCTCGGGGTGCAGAAATGGAGGCCCACATCGAGGACGTGAGTTTGGGTACTAATATCCAAGAGGACCATGTCCTTCTCCTTCGTGAATTTTTCATTGTTTGTCAAGAAAACCATCTCCGAATCAAACTCGAAAAATGTGAGTTTATGAAAGAGGAGATGGAGTATTTGGGTTTCGACGTGGGGTATGGCTGGTGGAAACCAGCCGCGTCTAAGATGCAGCCCCTACAGGACATGCAGATTCGCGATGACCCTAAGAAGGGTCTACACGACGTGAGGAGTACTGTGGGCGCCTGTAACTTCCATAGGCGTCACAGCCACAATTTTACCTACTCCTCTGCCCCCCTCACTGACCTCATCAAGAAAGCTACTCCCTGGAGGTGGACCGCCAGAGAGGAGGAGTGTTTCCAGGAGTTGAAGAAGAAAATTGCCTCCTCCAACTGCCTGGGAGTACCCCGCCCTAAGGGCGAGATAGTCCTGATCACTGATGCCAGTGATGTAGGGGGGGGGTGGAACGATCTACCAATGGCAGGAGCTTAACCCAGCTGAACTAAACCACTGCCATTATCGTACTAGTGGACTGAACCGTGATGGCTCCTTGAAACATGACTATCCTACCAGTGAGTGGCGGCTGGTGCCACTTGGACACTGGAATTGGAAATGGAACCAAGCGCGTTCCAATTACAGCACCTATGACCAGGAACTCCTGGCCGGTATGTTGGTGCTTTCGTCACAATCCCGACTCCTGGGATCTAACCCTATTGTCTCGCTCTGTGACCAGGAACCTGTGAAGTCTTTTCAGAAGGGTCCACCACCAGAGAAAGCAAAACTAAAGCGTTGGTGGACTTACCTGAGCCAGTTCAGGCTGACAGTTCATCACATCCCCGGTATAAAAAATGAACTGTCTAACTATATATCGCGCAATAACTTCGATGCGCTTATAGGTGAGAGCTCTGAGGCGCTCGCCAAACAGGCTTTCAACTGTATGCATGTCCAGCTTGACCTGTCCATGCGCACTGCTGGAATCCTGGAGGGTTGGAGCCTAACCGACTATCAGTCAGAGTATAAAGAAATTCTCCAAACCCTCAGCACTGGTCTCAAACCCCGTGTCATTGACGGGCACCAGTGGTATAAAAACAACCAGTACCTCTTCTACGAGGACCATATTGTTGTACCTGAGGCCCAACCTGATGGGTGCCTACAGTGATCCCATCCCAGCTCTGGTCACACTTGTGCTAATCGCTCAGTGGACTTCTTCCGTGAGTGCTTCTACTCTAGTCTAACCCTGACTGAACTGACATCTCGTATGCAGACCATTGTGGATGCTTGTGGCTGTCATGCCAGCAAGCAGAGCGACAGTAGGGATAGGGGACTGATTTCCAGCTTACCCATACCCTATTGTGCTAACTCTCTTCTCTATGAGAATTTCATCCACGGTCTACCTCGCTTCGGCGGCTATGATAGTTGTCTAGTGGTCAGCTGTGGCCTATCCCGCTTCACCCGTGTGTTCCCTTGCAAAAAGAAAATCACAGGTGAGCAGACTGTGAAAATGTTGGTCGAACAATGGTTCGAACCCTATGGGGCACCTAAGCAGGTGCACTCTGTTGAAGATGTACGCATCCACAGTGACACTAGGTGGTACAAACGAGTGCTAAATGCCCTCAACGTGGAGGTAACCACAGGTGTGTCCTATACCCACACTTCTAACCCTCTTTGTGAGAGACAGAACCGTGTGGTGGAGCAAAAACTTAAGAATCCTGATGAAACAAGAGCGTACCAAAGACTGGGTACGCCTAGTGCCCTGGGCAGTGCTGACCATGAACTCACAGCGCAGCTCTTCTACGGGTTTCACCCCCCACGAACTGTTTCATGGGGGACGACCTGCTTGGTTCTTCAAAACCCCCTTTCCTGAGGACTTGAAGAGCCCTGTGGGAGATTGGCTGGAACACAAGCAGTCTATGGCTAACCAGGCTGGGACTAACCTGAGGCACATTCGTGACCGTGAACTGAGCCGGCGGAACCGCCTACGGCAACCTGCCAGCTTCAAGGTTGGTGACCTTGTCTTGGTTCACCATTCACGCCTACCCTCCTGGCCACGTAACTGCCTACAGGACCCTTATGTTGGGTCCTATCGTATCATCAGGATAGATGGATCCAGGATCCATGTCAGGTGCAGTCCACGTCTAGGTGGTGAACTGCTGTGTGCACCTGAACAGTTGAGGCACTATCACTCCCCTGACCATTTGTCCTGGGATGAGTGGCGCCTCAGCGACAGTGAGGTCGAGCGTATTGACCTAGAGTACGCTGCCAGCCCAGAGGAGGCAGACAAAGTCGAAGAGATGACTGCCGATGAGATGGCAGTCGATGGTTACTACGTGGTTGCAGGTATTGCTTGCCATGGGTATAAACAGGGCTGGAATTCCCCAGTGCCCCGGGGGTAACGCGGGGACACACAGTGCAAAACAAACAGGGCTGGATTTTCCTAACCCTGTGGGATGGCTATGGGCTATCTGAGGCAACCTGGGAACCTATGTCAGCCTTCATACAACCAGATGGGAGTATCAACCCCATCTTCCGCTCCCACCTCGTTGAGAACCACGAGAAGCAGCTACTAACCCGTGCTGAGACTCTATCCCAGCGTAAAAAGAAAAACTAATTTCCCTGTGTCAGTCTACTGACTGTGTTCTAACCTTACAGGTGCAGTGAGCACTCCTGTGCAGATGTGCCTGTGTATGTGTGTAAGAGCAGTTGTCACAGCTGCCCCGCATTGCATCGCAAGACAGGACCGTTAGCCCCCCCGTGACAACCACTCCCTGGCCGAAGACCATTGGTTTTTCACAGACCACTGCTTACTGAGCGCTGCACTGACCCTGTCTGTGCCCTGCAGTCCCATGCCTATGGTTTCCAGCGTGGACCAGGTGGCCGCTTATCAGGTTTGCAGCCACCCAGCGAGTGTATACCTTGTTGACCATGTGTTGCATGGGGACTGCCCTGATGTAATGACCTTGGGGAGCCAACGAAGAACGGTGGCTTACTACTCGAGGGGGGAATGACAAGCACGGTGTTATGAAGCAAGGTGTGTCTTCCCTCCTTGGCAACAAGCGAGCCCACAGTTAGGACCCCTGACTGGTCCAGACCCATGGGGTTCTACCCTTCCTTACAGGGTTTACCATACCCCTAAGTGTGCTACGTATGTCTGTGTGTGTCTCACTTCTCTTTCCGGCGTGGCTCCCAGAGACCGGGCTTCGCTGACGTCGGACCGAAGGTCCTAATCAGGTACTATTACCACTCCTATGGCGCCCAATTTCTGTGCTGGCGCCTATCCTTGGAGAAAGACGGCAAAAGCCCTACCTACTAGAGGGGAGGGGTGGCCAAGTGTGCTAAGGGCATACAAAACGCCCACTTTTGCTAAAGGCCAAAAGCTAACGCACTCCCCTGCCCACGTGGAAAAGCACGCGGGACAGGAGACCCAACTACACTACACTCACTAACGTCAGCACTGGCCTTCGAAGGCAGGGTGAGCACTCATCACTTGCACTCAACTCCTGCCAGGCCTGCTGACTCTAACACCTACACACGCTACTTGGAGTTGCTGTCAAGGATGTCACAGGTCCTACTGACCCCTCCTGTGAGACAGCAAGAGAACACAGCGCTACTAAGCGACGGTGGCCTAACAGGGATGCCACTACGCGTTTCCCTGTCAGGGCTTGGAGGGAAGGAGAGCGCAGTGTGCGTGCACAGCGTGGATGGCGCAGAAGTCGGACTGCACTCACCACTCCTGGCTGAGTTGCAGTTATTTGTTTGTGTGATCTGCGCAGCATATTTTAGCGCTGCTCAAGGAGACTGCACCAATCGCCCTTACCTTCCCACCTGTAAAGCAAAGGCAGATGGCCTGGGTTTGCGGCTGAGGAACCAAGACTACCTCCACATATTATACGCTTCTCAGGTAGCCCTATCATACACTGTCCTCAAATGCAGATGCAAACCCTGAACCACGGTTGAACCACACACACACCTCCTAGTTGCCAACTTCCAATTGAGCGTGCACTACGTGCTCATCTTCCCGTCGCCGCCGCCCATTTCATCGAGGCATCTCCTTGTAGAGGAAGGTGCGCTCGTGCGCATGGCGGAGCATTGCCTCATCCTTTTCCTCCTTGGTAGCCTTACGACCACCACCCCGGGAACTTGTGGTTAGAAAGTTGTCTTTAAAGACATAGTTAAGCGACTCAACAATGTCGCCACAAAACATGGCCCCCCCCCAAGGTTGCAAATTACCCAATACGATGGCCCCCTCGTTGCGGAGCCAAAGCAAGTAGGGGGATCGTTTATGGGGACATATAGTGTTTTGAAACCTCTTTGCAATTTGTGCACACCCTTGGACGAATGGATCATATGTCCACCGATAGATAGCGGTTAGCAATTTCCCCATGTCCTCAACGGTAGTGGTGACATGTGGTGTTAGACGCAAACTCTTTGCAATGGGCAACCAATTGGCAAACAAGTGCCATGTCTCTTCCCCATCGGGGAAGGACCGGCCTTTCAAAGAAACATTGGTCTTAGCGTCCTTTAGGAGGCTTTGAACCTTGGATCGTTGTGGTACCGTCAACATTGTGGCTCGTGTGCGCACAAACGTTGTTAAGTATTCGCCACATTGTATCACAAGATGAAGAACACACATGATGACACACCCTATACGGTCATCCACTCTCAATAATGGACTTTCGATGCACCCTTTTGCACCAACACAACTAACTCCTTGTTTCCTATACTTTAGGAATTTTGCTTCAAGTCTTGTACTTCGTCGCCATTCACACCCTACCCATCTTTCTTTCCCCCTAGACCATGTCGCAAAAGAATAAATTGAACCAATTTCATAAAATGTTGATAGACCAAGTATATGACGAAGCCAAGGGCTATCGCCTCCAATAATGACAACCGTTCGCACCCAAAACCCTCCCAGCAACATGTAGCCACGGTCAATAATTTGTTGTATTTTTTTTAGTGTCTCTCCAAAGAGGACACACACAAGATCCGTTTCATGCTCACTTACGAGAGCAAGGTCAAGGGTCCAATTGTAGAGCAAAGTTCGTGCTTTTTGCATGTGGTTTGCAAAACCACATGCAATTTGGCACCATGACCTTGCTCCACATGTAAACCCATCACCACGCACTATAAGTACATAGGGGTGATCATCCCTAAATCTTGGGAAGTGCATTTCTTCTAGCACATCCCTTTGATCACCTATATATTGTATCCAATCATCCACATCCCAACGAACCCCAACTCTTCCATCATTTATGGTCGTTTTTAGTACTTGTCTCTTACTTAACGTGGACCAAGCTTTATCCATCGTTGCATACGACGGAAAGCATTGTGTCCATGGGACGGTGCTTGCACGGGTTTTCTTCTCTTTGGCATCGGCCCACGAAATAAGCTTCTTGTACCTAGGGACGGTTGAACCGAGAAATTGGGATGAAGTGCGCGGTTGAACCGGTGGTTGAATGGGTTGCCGTCATGGCACCAAAAAGCGTCCAATGGTACAAACCACAAAGTATTCACATTTGTGACGCGGGCAACACGTTGCAACTCATATGTTCATGCTTTGGGCAACATTAAGCGATTATTTTGCCGTGCAAACGTTGTCATGAAGCACAATCACAATTGTTCATTTGTGATAAGGGTTCAACCGCACCGTTGAACCCCGTTGAACCACTTGTAGGCATGTGTGCATTATGCCACATACCTTCGCTTCGGCATCCCAAGGTCCAAAATGAGGCGCACAGCGTCGGATCCTGTGAAAGCTTTTTTTGTAGCCCTTTTTGTCTGTTTGGAAGCCCTCTGTGTGTTACCAATTCGGTCAGCAAGTTGTTTCCATAGGCGTTTTGTCGTGCCGTTTGTGCAAAAAAAGGTGAACAAGTCGTCCACCAGCTGTTGGTCCCCCCACCCGCTGTAGTGGTCGTTCACCACTTGCAGCCAGTGGTGGGACATTTTTTAATTTTTTTTAAAAAAGCTTTGTCACGCGTCAGTTTCAGGTGGTTATGCAAATATTTTGTTCAGAAACGCGCGCGCCGCTGGCGCAGCCGCCACCGCCAGCGCTGGCGGTGGTTCAAATGCGGTTCAACCGCGGTTCAGCGGTTCAACCGCGCCCCTTCCGAGTTCAACCGGGTTGAACCGGGTAAGACCACTGTGTGAAGTACCTGATCCAAATGAGCACGTAGGGAAGCAAGCAAGCTTAAGAAACTCAACCCGTTCTCTTATAGAACGTGGGTTGGAGTCCCTGGGTAGCCTAAACAAGAGTTGTACCGTGCGCATTTCGCGTGGCCTACCCTTTAGCGCGTCATATGCATGCACAGGTATGCAGTGGGTCTCCAAATCCTCATACTGTCTCCTAATTTAACCCATCACAACCAATCACAGCATGACTCAACCAGGAGGTGAGCTCCTCCTGGGCTTACCTACCTTACTCACCACGCATCATGTGAATGCCGAAGAAGACACGAGCGCAAAACAACCCTACGCGCTTAAACAAACCTACGGCGAACTATCAACCACCCTAAGGGATTAATGCACTGTGTGTCATGCATGCTTTCCTTGTCTTGTTTCCTGCAGAAAGAGGAGAGAGAGTGGCGCACTGCACAGCGCAAAACTAGCCTAAGCGTTTTAAGCAATCCTATTTTAGCGCTACGGAAACACGAACACGAGCAAGCATTTTCTTTTCTTACCTGTGAAGAGAGAACAAGGGTGAATTGGGGCACAGGGAAAGCGACATAGCGTGTGAATGCCTCAATTAGGCACATGCATCGCGAGCACAGCGCATATATCAACCCTACGTGCGCGCTGCCCGCTCCATTCGCATGGCATACCTTTCGTTTTGGTTTTGACCTGTGCAGAGCAAAGGAGAGGAGCACCCGAACCCCCAACAAACACAGCGGTGACTACCCTAACGTTTTAACGATGCAACCAACACGAACGCAATGCATGCGTGTGAACTGACAACGACATACCTGAGAGGTGGGTTGTCCACCTGCTCTGTGATGTGGGTTCATTTTCGATACTTTTTCCTAATGCAACTGTGCAAAAATTTCTTTTAGAACTTTAAAACTTACGGCTCATACCTTCTTTTACTAGAGCCGTTTACGCTTGCGCAACCCTTTTTCTGGAGTCCGCTTCTGTTGCGCTTGTCTGCGACTTTAAGTTTTAGTGTAAAAATGACAATTTCTCGCGTTGTTTCGTCAATTTTTAGCGATTTGACTTCTTAAATCGCTACACCTTTCGCTAAACCACAGGATTCACTCCCTGTTGGTTTTCTTTTTTTTTTCAGCTCCTGGAGATTTGTATCCTCCATTGAGAGTATTGCTCCGTCCTGGCCCTTGGTCAGGACGTTTACTGAATGGCTGTTTATGCAGCGATAGCCGTCCGCATTAGAGCGTTCGACTGTACCCTAGTGGGCAAGCATGTGTGCTCTAGGGAGGGAGTCCTGGGTTCAAACCCCACCCCCAGATTTTTACCAAAGGTTTTCGCCGCACGCTGGCGACTTTTGAGGAATGCCCCATCTAAGGGACATCATTCATGGTACATTACACTGTTTTTCAAGGGTACCTACAGTGTGATAAGCTTCTATGAACTGATAAGAATGTTTTTGGTAGGTTTAATGCATTTTCTGAGGTACTTTTGGGAATATTTGAGCCTTTTTCCTTGGTCCTACTAGCTTGATCAACTAGTACTCCAGGGGTGAGTACAAAAAAGTCACTGCCATGTCTTTCTTGGAGGGCTTGATCCAGGCCAAGCCCCCCGTTAAAACCCTTTTGTTGATGCTAAGACTAACTTAAGTATTTTTGCTACTCTTTTGAAGCTTTAAGTACACTTTCTCAAAGTAATTAGGGTTATAGCCCTAGCCCCCAATGAAGTTCACCCCTACCAGTCAACTGAGCGGAGGTATCTTCCTTCATGGAGGTTATACCGAAATAAAATAGGCATTTCATGCCTTAGGCCTTGGGGGTTAAGCCTAGTGGTCTCCCACCCCAAGACCCCTATACTCAATTGTTTCTACCACTTATTGTGGTTCTACGTTTTAACTGTTTCTGAATTCAGTTGCTTGGCCAAGTGATAATCTGTGTTTGGCCTAACTCCTTTGCCCCATATTCCTAACCAACTCCATTACATCCAAAGGAGTGCACATGAAGTGCTTGAGGCTCATTGGGAGGCAAGAGTCATGCCAGTTTTCACATAAAATCTTTTGTTTTATCCATTTGTGATTGAATCTTTGTATTTAAACCTGCATTGTCTATCTACAGCCCTTCTGTGTTACACTGAATTTCAAACTATTTATTGATTCGATCCACATCCTGTTCTTGCTCTACTTGCTGCTTTGGTTTTGGGATTTCCACATCAAAAACCTGCAGGATTTCATCAAAATATCTAGGGCACTAATCAAGGACATCTTTCTGTATGTGGCGAGCCGGGGCAGGCGGGTGAAGCATCCCTCCCCGACCCTCATGCACAGGGGCACTACGGCTCACCATCAGGCCGGCACGACCTGTCACACCGCATTGGCCGTCATACGCCGTCTGCCATCACCGCACACTCAGGCCATGAGGACACTGCTTCCTAGGTGCCACCTCCGCCGCTGCGTCCAGCATAGGTACGGTGGCAAGCGCACCCACTATTCCCACACTCTGTCAAGCTGCATTACCCCCGGCCCCCACTGCGTCCTCACCACGTCCTCCTCGATGCCTAAACCAAAGACCCCGCGAGTCACCATCCAGAGCCGCCCACCACAGCAGTAGGCTCAGGGCCGCCGTCGGCGCACCGGGCCATCTCACCCCTTCCACCCGGACGCCCCTCAGATCACCCTGGATTGCCTTCCAGGCACTCGACGACATCTGCCCAGAGTGCCGTAGCGCCCACCTCGCTTTAGGCCACCCCCTACCGGCGCGCTCCCGACACGACCCGCAGAGTGGGGCGGAGGCACACTGATGTACCCAAACCGGCGCCGTCTCTCTGCACCCGTGGCATTGCAGAGGGAGCACCGGGCGCGACGGGACGGAGCAGCCACCACAGCACTGCGACCAAAGGTCCTGCCACACATCACACCACGCCTCCTGGAGACAGAGCAAAGCACCTGCAAGCACTTCCTCAGTGGCACAACTGATCAGGCTGGCGGAGTATCGGCTGTCCGTTGGACATCATCGGTAGGCTCTCAAGCAGCTGGGGCCACTGCGCCACCTTCTGGCTGCGTTTGCCATGCCTCAGGAGCTCCCAGCAATAGTCCTGTACGATCTCCCCAATGACATCTACCCCGTCCAGCCTCGGGCCCCTGGCGGATGCGAGAACCAAGCGTTGTCCTCCCAACGGAGCCTCGACGAGCGCTGCCAGGCTCAAGGTATCGAGGGTGTGACAGGCATCGGCAGCCACATTGTCATCTCCCTGAGGAACAGAGAACATGGCCTCTGTGACATGGTCCTGTGCGTCGTCTCTGTGTATCCGTGCAAGCTGCTTGGAACCCACTAGCACGGCCATGGACCGCCGCTCCGACACCGCCGGAGTGATCCGTCGCAGTTGTCGGTCATACAGCCACAACGCCCCACATCGAGCACGACGGCCACCGCCAGAACCGGGAGGCTGCACAGAGGCTGTTGAAAGACCGGCAGCACCTAGCGAGGCCAGCCCATGATGATCCCCATTGCAGAATGGTCTGCATACACCTGGAACCAGGGATCACTCTGGCCATCAGGGCCCCGCACCATGGTACCACGCACCGTGGCCTAGGACTGTGCCGATACCATGCGGGACCGCTCTCGGAACGCAGGGTAGTCCCGAGTCATCCACGACTCGATCTACTGGCTCAAGGCCTGCGCCACCGCTGCCATCCAGTGGGGGAAGGAAGACATGGCCTCCTCGTGCGCGATGTACAACCTGGGCACCATTAGCGCGTGCAGCGGTGCCCTCTGAAAGGTCGCCTGCAGGACGTCGGGGAGGCCGTCGAACGGGTTCCACGGCGGATGCCGTCGGACCCTCCCAGCCGACGGACAGAAGGGTGTGTTACCTTGCAGGAATGCGTATATGGCCCTCCTTTGATCTTGCATCGGTAGCTGCACCATCTGGGTGAGCCGATGGTTCCTGCGAGCATACATATCTTCCCGAACCTGGATCATGTCCTCCACAAAGAGCTTGGCCTTCGCAGGGCCCCGGGACGATGCCGTCGCACTGCCGCGAATAGCCGCTTCAGGTCCCCGGGGACGATACCCGCCATCAGGAATTCCGTCCACCTGCAGCCGCGCTCCCTCCACGCCAAGAACTCCACCGCCCTGTCCGTCAGGGGACGTTCCGCGGTGAACTCCTCCACACGCCTGCACAGGAGCCGTGCCACCTCCTCGTCTCGCGCACACAGCAAGCGCATGTGGCCAATGTCCTCCTCCGGCTGCCCACAGACGATACAGGGGTGGGCCGGTATCGCCACACGTGTGAGCTTCTGCCTCCACCGTCGCATGACTTGCATGGTGGACAAGCGGCCGTCACGTGCCCGCAGCATATTCCTGTGCGTGGGGCCGTGGTGCACAGCTCCCAGGGGCACCGCCTCACATGTGCTGGCTAGCGGCGTATGGGCCCTGGTGCGCGCTGCCAGCGAGCACCACTCCGTCTCTCTGACGAGCCCAAGGGTTTGCTCGGAGGGTACATGCGGCCAGAGCTCCCCATCGTCTCCACGCACCAAGAGGACAGCGTGCTCCTTGGGCACAATGAGATGAACAAGCAGGGCCATTGCACGGGCTGCGGCAGAGTCCCGCTCTTCAAGCGGGACTGCCGCCAAATGTGAGCTCTGCCGCACCACCCAATTGTGTGGCCCCCCCTTGAAGCACAACACAAGTATATGCTTCGGGTGCATTCAGGATGCTGTTAGATCCTTCTGTCTGCTGGGCAAGCAGGACTGAGAGCTATCAATGTCCTTTGCCATTGCCTATCCTCTATTTCAGGATGCTGTTAGATCTGTCTCCCTCTCCCTCTACCTCTCCCTGTGTCACCTTGGCAAGCAGGACTGAGTGCTATCATTGTTTGTTCTGCCACATCTATTTCGCACATGTCTCTAACCTTGAAGAATTGCATTTGACTGGGATGTCAGTGAATGTTCGTGGTGAATGTTTGTGTGTGCTGATGGAGGATGTGGTGCTGGGGCAAATAGGTTCACTGAAGTTCTCCCCGTCAATTGTTTTGGATTGTTCATGGTACCCCCACCCCCCATTGTAATGAGTCCGGTCAGGCAGACGGGGATTTTGTGTGCACACACCCAAAATTGCCACAAAATCCTTGTCGCAAAAGTCCCCACTGGCTGACCGGCAGCAGAAATGCTGCGCACAAAATCCCTGCACGAAATCCCCATTTGGCTGACCGGACAGGGGGCTGTTGCGCACAAAGTCCCCGCTTTTCAAAACCGGCCACTATGGGGGTGGCAGCTGGGATTTGAACCTACGCCACCTGTCGCTAAAATGTGCTTTGCTGTCAACTACAGTAAACTTTTTTCCTCTCTGCATTACTTATGGTCTGGTATAGAATTTGCACTATGATGTTTACCACTGAGGTACCTTCGTAACAAAGCCCGTTTTGTGTCACTGGTGTATGCACAATGGCATTTTTGCGCAAATCCACTCACACACAAACTCTTGCTCGTTCTGTGTAAATGCATACATGCGTGTACAGTGACACGGAGCCCAAAATCCCTAGTACACTGACCAAACAGGCGGTCTGGATTTATGCGCATGGGTGAACCCCCTGTCTGGTCAGTGTACCAGGGATTTTGTGTGTAGTCGCCATGTACGCATGTGCACATGTATGTAGAGAGAGAGAGAGAGAGAGAGATGCAGAGATGATAGGATTGTTTAACTTTGCAGTTTGATCATGATTGGAATTGTTACCTTGGCACACAGACACACAATATATCTATACAGAATCACACTTAGAGAATACATATACATACATACATACACACATACACACATACACACATACATACATACATACATACATACATACATACATACATACATACATACATACATACATACATACATACATACATACATACATACATACACACATACATACATACATACATACATACATACATACATACATACATACATACATACATACATACATACATACATACATACATACATACATACAGTGGTTGGCAGTTATACCGGGTGCACAGTGTGCACGGCGATGAGAACGGCAAACCGGGCAAAGGGCACAGGGTTGAGGGGCAACTTGCGCGGCGAGCGCAGAGAACACAGCTCGGAGTCCAGGGTCCAGGGTCCAGGGTCAAAGAACAAAGAACTCAAATCATTAGGAGTGACGACCACAGTCGAACGGGAGCGCAAAGAAAATGGATGGTACATACATACATACATACATACATACATACGTACATACATACATACGTACATACATACATACATACATGCATACAGAGCGCAGAGAACACAGCTCAGGGTCCAAGGTCAAGGGAGAAGAACAGACCATTAGGAGTGACGACCCAGTCGAACACGAGCATAACGAAAATGGATGGTACATACATCCATACATGCATAGTCATGGTCATAGTCATAACCACTTATCATGCCATGTACTGGGGTTACCGGGGTTGGCGGGCATCTCGAACCGACAGACACGTTGTTCCTACGTTGCTCGATCCCGTGGGTCCCAGGGCTGCCTGAGGTGGGCCACAGCACGACGGAGGACCCAGAGCACCGGGGATACCGGTCCACCAGGCTTTGGGGGCAGTGGCATCTGCAGAGCGTTAGCCTTAGCAACGGCGACCAGCGCTGGCGCATCGGGTCGCCGGGGGTAATGGGGCAAGGCATAGGAAATGCCATGCACACAGCGCGAAGTTTTGAACGTCAGCCAATACTCAGACCCTATTTTTGGCCCATTTTGAAAAGTATGTTTATTGGGTTTTTTTTAACTTCCTATGCATTTGGGATGTGGCACAATTGACTTGTCACCCTTTGTTGCCCAATGTCAACCATTTTTACCCATTTTGCATCCCCCATATTGAACTCTCCCCACTATGGGGACCCCGAAAAGGCAGGGGTGATGTAGCCATATATAGCCCGCGGACTTTGAGGAGTTTGTGATACGGCCTTCATCCCCACTACATCACTGATCTTGCTCGCCATCAACAAGTGTGTTGTGTCCACGCTCAAAATCTCCACCGCCCTACCCTCCACCCTATTTGCGGTCCCCATCACCGAAGAGACCACGGACATCGCATTCCGCACGCTCCAAGTCAAGGGACACCTCATCGCCGCCTCCAAGAGCGAAGCCACAGGCACCGAAACGCTCGCAGCAAGCGGACTTTACAAGGCTGAGTGGTTCATTCATAGGGATGGTGGGGTACCAAGTTGAAGGCTGTTTTGTCGTTCTCATGTGGGCTTTGCTGCTTCGTTGTGCAACCATTCAGGTGATAGGTATTCTTAGGTGAGTATCCCGGCCTCTGCGTGCGCAGCCCGCACGCAGTGCCCACACAATGGAACAATCTGGCAAAAGCATCGCAGCACCATAGCAACAAGCAGCAAGTAATGGTGCTTCCTATGGGTGCAACGCAGCAACCAAGAAACAAAGCAGCATGCATGCGGCGAGCCAAAAGCTGGCGCCGTCCCGGTGTTATTTCATTTATCATCCACTCGGCCCACTTGCACCCTGCAACCGGTATCGCACATGCAAAAGTCCATGGATGTGTAGCCAGGGTTTCTGGAGAGCTCCAGCCTAGCCTGGCGCTTAGCCTTCATCGGCTTTTTTCCGCACCGTGTAGGCCAACAGTAAAGTGTGCCCCCCTCTTTTGGACCATCAGACCGAGATACATCATCATATATATGCACATGGTAATATTCCATTGCAACCGATAGCTGGCAGCCGCACCCATGGTATACGTTTTCTGGACGCCACCACAAGGCATTGACACGAGCTGACCCGTGGTAATTGTACATACTCCCCTAGGTTAGGGTTAGTATAACATGAGGGTCAACAGGGGGGATGCCGGCCAACCTGCAGCATTAGAGGCACCACCCGTGAATATCGCTGGTTGGGGTTCGTGCTGGTGGGTGCCGTACCTTGGTTATCGACCCCCTGTAGAGCAGGGTTGGTACCGTACGGCGTTCATGAACGCGTACCGTCTGCGAACGCGTACCGTCTGGTATTAACACCGCACAGCACGTGTGCGGTATTGAGATGGTGCCGCAGACAGGCACCGCATTGCAGCACGCGCGCACGCTAGACGGAAAATTGCCAGATGAATTGAAATATTGCGAAAAACACGCTGCTGGATCGAAAGTTTACTACCGATGTTGGTAATTAGCATTATTATGCATTACGGCACCACTTTTAGTCTTGAATCGTAATGTCAAAGTTTTGGCAACATAAGAACGAATTCTGCTAATAATAGTATTGTTGTGACCGCGTTGCAAATGCGCATTCAGCGGTGTATGAGTTTCCAGCAGCGGTGCCGTGTACGCTGAAAAACACTGCTCGCAAGGTTTTAAATCCCTCCTTTTAGTTGGGCCATGTGAGGACGTGCTCGTGCAGGACGCGTTCAAAGCCGACGACGATCAGCGTGATGACCACCCTACTGACGAGCGGCGTGTATGTTCGGGCCTCAGCCCCTCTCCCTGTGCAAGCGCAAGCCTCATGCTCCAGTGATGCGTCCACCAACGTGCAAGCCTCAGCAATGGGCATAGAATCAGGGCAAAGCAGCCCTGCGCGCACTGCGCGGGACTTCAAGGCGAAGCAGCACTGCGCGTAAAGTCAAGGCGAAGCAGCACTGCGCGTGAAGTCAAGGCGAAGCAGCACTGAGCGTAGAATCAGAGCGAAGCAGCACTGCGCGCACGGCGCGTGAAGTCAGGGCGACGCAGCACTGCCTGGGGCGACCTCCGCGCTGCGCCCAAGCGCCAAGGTAAATAAGCGTCGTCTGCCTCCAGTTGTATTCGCCAGAAGTCTTGTTTTCAGTGTGTGTCACGTGCGTGTGCCTGTCATTCACATGCAATGAGTGGATCTGTAAATTTGACTTTGGCCTCTGTGCCTCCATCAACCCTGAGGCGTGGCATGCATGTGTGTATTGATATCCTGATGTGTAGCCTTGCCTTTGTTATGCTCTGTTGAATTCTGGGACCCCTCTTTCAAGGCCCACGCTTAGCGCTGGACCAGGAAGAAGACAGTGTGCAGTAAAGTCGACGTTAAAGTATTCTTTGTGTCTGAGTTGCAGGGCAAGACAGGGTAGAGCTGAAAAGTCATTTGCACGGTGTTTTGAGAAACATTGTCTTTTTGGCTGAACTGCAGGCAGGGTAGTGCATAAAAGGGAAGCAAACAATTTAAGGTGTGAATCATTTGCAGGGTGTTTTGAGAAACATTTAAAAGCAGGTCTGTGGTAACAAACATTTGTTGAAATTTTCTGGTGTTTTTGGGACAAAAGTTTGGTTGTTGGAATCAGCTCAAATATATCGTAAAACCAAGGATTCAGCGGACATTTAGTGGTGCCTACTGGGTCTTCATTGGGGCTAGGCGATACCATGCAGGACACCGGAGTACTGTATGGTATGGATACCGAACGGTACACGTACTGTATGGTACCAACCCTGCTGTAGAGGTACCCACCAGAGGTTCGCCCCGGGCCGTGGTAACCAGGTTCATTTCATCTGGCCCACATATTTTGCTTTGACGCCTACTCTTGACCTTTATTTGCGCCGTTTGGGAAGCTCCCGTGGTTGTGCCATCTCCGCCATAGCAGCAATCACGCCGCAGGCTCAGCACCCACCTACAATGTAGCCTGCCTATTCATAGCATTGGCCTGTGCTGCACCGCTTAGATTTGTCATACAGGCAGGCTGTACAATGGTACATCAGGGGCCGCTCATGCCACGCTACCCCTATATAGCCTTGCATATTCGCAATCAACGCTTAGACTATGCCTGCTGCTATCGCTAGTGCGCTGCACCACCGCCCCTTCGCACTGCTACCGCACCAAGCCAGCACAGTGGGTGCGGCATATGCGCATTAGCCGCGTGTGCCTCTCTCTGCGCCCAGCACCGCCATCTCCCCCGCTGCTGTGCTACAGGCCATGTGCGCAGAGGTCAAATGGTTAGGCTGTGTACAAGCCGGGGGGCAGAGTCTTTCTAGTTTCTGGGAGGGGGGAGGGGGATGTGGTCGGCATTTTTCTGCGTTTTCTGCTTTTTTTTCGCATTTCCCGGCAGGTTTTTTAATGTAATGTTCAATAGCAAATTTTCTAGTAGCATTGTTTTGTAGTAAGTTACTTGTGAGGAAAAATGGGTTTTGTGGCCGCCACAGGCGCCGGAGTTTTTTTTATAGGCAGACGGCTGGGGGAAATTTTTTTGTTTGACCCTATGTGTCTATCCCCAACGTATTTAGAATTTGGTGGAGAATTGGAGTCATTTTACCTGCTAACAATAAAATACATATGAGGAGTGGGACTTTGCGGTCTTTTCTTATGCTTCAATGCCCCTCTGTATTTCAGATTCAGTGTTTACTTGACGCTTAGTTTGCTAAATAGGTTCACTGGTTCAAATTTTTCCAGAAATGTTTTCAGAAGTTTCTAATTTCATGAGGTCACTTCAGGGCCATGGCCACGCTAGGCCACAGGTCAGGTTTGGGCCACCCTTTTGTCCATGCCCTGCCAACAGTGTCAATGTGTCACACTAGGGTCACTGGACTCTTGGCTTCTCTTTAAAAAAACAGTCCAGGTCCATATATGAGTCCATTTTTGACTTCAATTCTGTGCGTAAGACATGCTCATAGGACCTTTGTGAGGTTACTAACAAATGTCCTCAAAACGTGTACATTGGAGGTTGCTGCTTTGCTGCAAAGCCAGGGGGAGGTAGGGTCAGCCCTTCTGAGACATTCAACTCCTCCCCGGATCCTTGGTGCATGCACTTTACCTGACCTTAGACTATCACTAGGTTGGACTAATTTGCAGTCCTTTCTCCCTTGTTTTTCACTGCTGGGGAATGTCACCAAACTGCGTGGCCTATGAGACTAGATAGAGTGTCCTGGTACCGGTGAGATAGACTGGCATACTTTGGGATCATGTTGGTGGACTGTTGCCCTTTCGATGCTCCTATACCGAGTTTTTTGAAGCCCCCCCACTGTGGCTAGGGTACGTGGGAGATGGCCCCTCCTGAGAATTGCCGACCCTGCTCCTGAGGAGCCAGCTCCTCAGGAGCACTGACCCTGGCTCCTCAGGAGCACCGACCCTCGTACTGCTCCTCAGGAGCACCCACCCTGATAAATGCTCCTCCGGAGCACCGACCCTGTACGAGCTCCAGGGTCGGCGATTCTCAGGAGCGGCGGTTGTCTTGTTAAGCATTTTGCTCCTAAGGAGCCAGGGTCATTGCTCCTCAAGAGCTAGGGGCGTGGCTCCTCAGGAGCTAGGGTGAAAGGTTGGCATTGCTCCGCAGGAAGAAGGGGTTGGGGAAAAAAAATCGAAAGTTCACAGTCAACTATGGTCTATGTATGGTGTCTTCCATGATGCATGCATTTATAAGTGGAATGGTTGTCATGAAATTTCATATGTTGATTTTTCCCCAGCGTATGCGCCATAATTGATTACGCTGATATTTTTACTTTGGAAACGATCTCTCATGAGCTTAGAAAAGGAGAGAAAACAGGCTGTTGAACCACAAAACACCACAACAGGGTATTGCGATTTGTATGTCGCGAAGCGCCCTGATTCAGGCAGCAGGAGAAAATGAACTATCGTCCCCATTCAAAGCTGAACAATACACAAATGTTCATTCGTACGTCCAACTCACCCATCCATCATTAGAAGCTTTCGCCGTGTTCCACATTACGCCTGTCCACGATTAGTTGTAGGTCATTGGTGACCAATGGTTGACAACGGGATGACCAGATTACTTCGTTAAGAACTGGTCCCAAGCTGTCACTCTACCCTTGAAATCGAAGACAATGATGGTCACAGTTTCAGCACTGCAGCTTCGACAACAGCGTTTGGACGTTCAAGGGCGGAAAGCACGTGCAGTACATCGTCGACCGGATAACTGACAAGATCGGTGAAAAATTGAAGAGGAAGGTATTTCAGCGGGGGGGGGGGGGGCAAACCTGTGCGCCCTTCGATGCGTTTTGATCTTTTTTTCCCAATTTTCAATCATTGAGTTCTTGTCGTAGTCTGGGGGTAGTTGGGTGGACATCAAGTTGTGCAAGATCCACTGCACAAGTTGTGCACTGTGCACAACAAATGCAAAGATCTGCAGAATGCCGGTCCCGGGTCTGGTCACGTGATTACCAGACGAAAGACTTAAATCAATACCATTGCGAAAAAACCGAAGTGTGCGAATTTTTCGGCTGCGGATGATCCCCGAGGGCACACGCCCTATTTGTCGAACTCCATCCGCCGGGGCAGGGGTTCCATACCAACTCCTGCAGGCACAACGAATATCCAGAATGACTACGATAATTACGACCAGCACCTTATCAATGCACTCCTCAGTATAGCGGCTCAGCTGTGTTTGCGCTTAAGTGCGCTGCAAAGCCGATCAGACCTGTACGCCGGTTTAAGTCATTTTCCAAGGAAGCCAGAACCCGGACCGACCAAAGCCGCTACGAAGATTGTTGTGCGCAACAACACCTCCCTGATCAATCTCGCTCTCTCAACTTTAGATGGCCATGAGCTGCTTCAAAGAACATCACAACCCAGGCAGAATGCAAAAAAAACGGAGTTCGTATTCCCCACGCACGACGCAGCTGAAGCAGTCGGTGGAAAACCAACTGAGGTCCTGTCCACTCAGGACAAGAACAATAATGTGAGCGCCAAACAAGACAGCACTATAGCTGCTTTCCAGTCAACGCCGCCTTCAAAAACTCCAAGATGGAAGACCCGGAAGCTCACCGAGTTCTCCCTGTCTACACACAACCTGTTGTCTGACCTGGGCGATCGGGACCTAGATGCAGACGACAGACTCGAGCATGATGACACTGTGAATGATGCGGAGCAGATATTGAAATGATGCGAAACAACAAGCACAAAGTGAAAAGCACTTAGGTTTGTTTTAGCTCCCTGAAAGACACAGACGGTGCTCCTCTGAAGCAAAATTGCTCTTCAGGCGCAATAGTGGTTCTTCTCAAGATCAATGATTCAAACAAACAACCTGGTTCACTTAAAAAAATTTGGTGGAAATCTCTAGTTCAACCTCCAAAGCTAACAACAATGCAACTTTGATCTACTTTGTTGGCAATCTTGCATGCACGATGGGCACCAGGTACAAAAAGTACCCATAAGTAATCAAAAAGTGGGAATAAGTGTTTTTGTTTTGGTTCCTGAGGGCCACTTTTCTTCGGAAGCAGAGTCCTCAGGAGCAGGGTCGGCGATTCTCAGGAGCGGCCATCTCCCACCTTTCGAATCGTTCCCAAGGAGTGCAATCCCACCGGGCTCTTAGTGATTCTTTTCTCGACTCTTTGTTGCTTTTGAACACCACTGCTTTCCTCCTGCTTGTTTGTTTTGCACAGCGAAAACGAAAACAACAGAGCACACCCTTGCAAGACCCATGCACTGCCAGCGCCGACACCAACTCAGATTTGGTCTCTTGATCCCGTGTTGCTTAGTCTCGAACCAGTCCTCAATGTCCTCCGGGCGGACTGAAACTTTCACAGTTCCTTGCATACATTGGTCTGTGAAAGAACAATATAATACAGATCACTGAACTTTACTGAACATCACGATATCTTACACCAATCATTGCAGTATCGCTTTTATATTATAAAACACTGAAACAGCGTAAAAAAAATGCGTAATTCAACAGGATCTCATTCCTTTGCAATATTTGATGCATCCTCGGGGGGCGCGTGCCTGATCTCTCTCGCGCCTACGATCTTCACGACATTTCACTGTACTGCACATTCGGGCCTATTGCAGTCCCCTCACAAGCTCAGTGCCAGCTCACCAAACAGCGGCACTGGGCTGAAAGCAAAAAATATAGGCATGAATGGGCCACAAGTACACTTCTCCGCATTGACACACTCCACCATGCACGTCCCTGCTCACACACTCACTCTGGGGGCACTCTACCATGCAACCCATGCTCCAGCAGTGTGCACTCGCACACGGGGCGGTATTCTGTTATGTAAAACAGTCTTAAGCCACTTCAGTCTATCCAGATCCGACCTAGCTTGACCAACACAAGCACTGCAACAGAAATACCCTCAAGCATTGAACCAACTAATCCTACATAAAAACTACACGACACTCGTGGGTGTTTCGTCTGACATCCACCTGCGCCAGCTGCTGCACTGTGTTCAGCGGCGTGAGTACATTCTCTGAAACCTTATGAGGGCTACTACTTACGTGGCCATGTGCATGCTCCAACTCAAAGCGAGGGGGCAAAAAATGTGAGGTGTAAACTTTTTGCAGAGCACCACCGCAGTACCTGTAAACCCACCATGCACCACGCACACATTTGTACTGCACAAACTCACTGCACAATTATGTTTGTTCAATCATTATCTCACAACTCAAGTTTACTGGTCCACAGCCTGCAAAAATCCCATAAGCCTTGGCTCAAAAACTGGACTGCGGAGCTCCGTACATCACAAACTGCATCTGGTGCAAAAACCAGTATCCCAGCAGTCATCTCTGGTGTCTCAGGAAAAAAATCTGAGCTAAAGGCATATATAAGTATCAAAAAAGAAACAGCCTTGCAACACCACAGAGGGTATTTGTGGCCTCGTTGCCCAAGCCATTTTGGCATCCAAGCCAGATCTAAATCAGATTCAGGGCCACAACAATATCTGGCGCCTTGGGACCGCAGAGCTGCCCACGAAAGTGACAGCTCCAAAGCCACGGACACTTCAGATGCTCTGGCGCCTTGAGACAGCGCCACTGCCCATAAAAAGAGCAGCAACCCTGCCGTGGACGCCCTGCTCTAGCGCCTTGAGACAGCGCTGCCGCCCCAGGAAAGGGAGCACCAGCACTGCCATGGATGCCCTGCTCTTGCCACTGTCCTGGACACTGAGCGAAGGCTGCAGCACCCAGCAGGACACAAGTGGCTTGACATGCGCATGCACACTACACTCCGTGGCCCCGGCGCTTCACAGGTGTAGGCGGTCGTTTAGGCAAACTTCTGATACTCAGCTCCTTTTTGGTTGGCGCCTCCTGTGGCTTCTCGGCATACTGCAGCAAGTGTACGTCCGTGCTCGTGTCAACACTGCTCTCTGCCGCGTCGCTTGGTCCTCTTCGTCTTCGTCTCTTGCCGCCGCGCATCTTCCTTCGGCGCCCCAACGCACTCAGCACTGCATGTTGCTTGCTTGCTGGCTTGTCATCCTCCTTTGACTCTGTCTCACACTGCGTAGCGTTGGAGTCTTCAATTTTCTCCTGCTTCTCGTGCAATGCAATGAACCTTCGTCGCAAACGAGCATACTCAGCGCCACGCCACTTGGCTCTTTGCTTGTGTCTCTCCAGCTGCGCCTTCAGTTGTTTCACAGTGTTCTGCTTGTAGTCTGCTCTCTTTGCAGCTCCACAACGTTGTTTTCATCCTTCTTGGCTTGCGTCATCTGCTCAGCACGCCTGCGCAAATCCTTGTTTTCTTCCACAAGCCCGCGAACTTTGCTGCGTAGCCGCTCCACTTCATCTTCAGCTGCGTTGCGTTGTCGCAAATACTGCTCACTGGCGTCTTGAATGCTTTGCACTTCGCTGCGTAGCTCCTCGACGTCGTCATCCGCTTCATCGCGTTGCCTCCTGTAACGTTCACACCTTTCAGCAAGCGTCTCCATCACGTTGTCGTAGCTCGTGCCTTCAGTCTCATACCCACTGTGCATCCTTCTTGCAACCAACTTGCAGCAGTATTCTTTTCACGAAGTGAAAGTTTTGCAATCCCACCGGGCTCTTAGTGATTCTTTTCTCGACTCTTTGTTGCTTTTGAACACCACTGCTTCCCTCCTGCTTGTTTGTTTTGCACAGCGAAAACGAAAACAACAGAGCACACCCTTGCAAGACCCATGCACTGCCAGCGCCGACACCAACTCAGATTTGGTCTCTTGATCCCGTGTTGCTTAGTCTCGAACCAGTCCTCAATGTCCTCCGGGCGGACTGAAACTTTCACCGTTCCTTGCATATATTGGTCTGTGAAAGAACAATATAATACAGATCACTGAACTTTACTGAACATCACGATATCTTACACCAATCATTGCAGTATCGCTTTTATATTATAAAACACTGAAACAGCGTAATAAAAATGCGTAATTCAACAGGATCTCATTCCTTCGCAATATTTGATGCATCCTCGGGGGGCGCGTGCCTGATCTATCTCGCACCTGCGATCTTCACGACATTTCACTGTACTGCACATTCAGGCCTATTGCAAGGAGCAGAGGTGGTGTTCTTCAGGATCAATGATGTAGACATGAGTAAAGCCTGTAAGAGACCAAAAAAAGCGACTTTTATCCAAGTTGTTGGTAACTTTGCAGCCACAATGGGCACCCTTTGTAGAAAATATGCAAAGTACTGAGCTAAAAGTGAAAAACTTTCCTTTCTCTGTTTTGGCTCCTCAGGAGCCAGGGTCGGTGCTCCTCAGGAGCCAACTTGCTCCTGAGGAGCAGGGTCGGTGCTCTTCAGGAGCTTTGGCTCCTGAGGAGCCAGGGTCCGTGCTCCTCAGGAGCCCCCTTAGGGTTGGTTCTACTCAGGATCCAGGGTCGGAGCTCCTCAGGAGCAGGAGCCAGGGGCGGCTCCTGTCAGGAGCGGCCATCTCCCACCACCCGTGGCTAGGGACCCTTTGAATGTCAGTGACCTGTGATCTCAGGTTTTTTCTTGCTTACGTGCCCTGATGTTTGCAGTAAATCTCGGGGCCCATGTTGAGTTGTATCCTGCCCCCCCATGTATGTCAGGGTGAAAGTACTGCGTTTGCATAACTACTTTTGTTTTTGTATGGGGCCCTGTCGTCTTGCTCCAACTCTGTTTATGCCAATTTGTCTTGCGTACATACTGTTTTTATGTATTTCATTTCGTCCTTTTGGATACGAAAAAGCTACTTTAGTGATCGCTGCGCTCACACTGAATCCTGGTAAGGTTAAAGACTTTCGGATTCGTACTTTGCCTTCGCTTGTGTCTCGCTGGGCCAAGGGAAACGATCCTCTACGAGCCCCGCTTCCTCATAAGTGGGTAAAATAGCAGCGGGGGTACTTGTAAAAAAATTTGGCCGTTCGGGACAGTTTTCAGCAATGTTGCTCGATTTCAATTGTGTAATAATTATTCATGGAGGCCAGGAATTAGCCGGCTCAAGTTGCATGTTCAAAACGAGTGAAAATATGCGCTCTTACAACACACGTGAAAAATGGCTTTTTAGGAGGCCAGCTTACCTGGTATCTCAAGTTGGCCAAAAATCTATTGATTGCACCATATTGGTCTGTTTTTGTTCAAATCAAATGAAAGAAAAAGGCCTTTCTTTCCAGCAAAATCTCCTGCTCTGTACTGAAGCGGTACCCAGACCCCCATGGCCAGGTTACGGCATACAACCGGTCTCCGGTCCACTAACCCCATGTACGGAAGTGTTCCGTGCCGTGAAGCCCCGCATCGGCAACCGATGCACCGCCAGCGGAGATTTGTGTATCAGAATATCAGGAATCAACAGGGTTTTATTTTCATATTGTTTCCGTCAATTTTTACGCTTCCGTTCTGATACTCACTGTTTTGACTGCTGGCGGTTGGATCGCGACTTTACCGTAACCGCCAGTTTAACTGTAATTAATGGAAATTTTAACGCTATCCGTCACGAAGGCTCCAAAGTCGTCAGGAACTGCATGGATGCTTCCGCAATTTTCACATCTTACACTCGCAACCTTAATCCGAATTTTTCAGGATGTCGAAATCGGATTTTCGACCTCGACATCCCCGCACTTGATTTGACCTCTTTCGAGTGGACCTACGTGCTTCCCTATGCACGAATCAACTTTCCCTTTATCCTGCCCTCCATTTGTCTTAAAGCTATGGGCAAAACAAAGTTGATTCGTGAGGCCACTTGTGAGGGTCATATCTCGTGCCGCTTGCGAGTATTGACGATAAGGAAACGTGGGATGTATTCACAATACTCCCGACGTAATTTAGGAAGCATTATATGCCCTGCGTTTCCACACGTGCGCGCTAGTGTAATGGATCATGGTCAAGAGGGTAGAGTTTGCGTTGTAACTCTATGGCCATGATGTTGCGTGCGTTAAGATAACTTTCGAGTGTAGCGCGCAAGTGTTGGTGTTGCCTAGGAACTCTCCTTGAGTTCCTATGAGCGATTGACACAAAGTTATGCCCTTGGAGGGGCATGACATATCGTGGTGGGAGCTACCTTTTTGGGCAATATGTGGTATGTGCCATGTGTTGTGTTGCGTGCCCATTTGGCGGGTCCATAGCTCCAAGCCGAACCCGCCAATGGACCTCATATTGTGCAAGCCCCTTCTCCATACTCCCCACGATCAATTGCAAGCCTAACCTTCGTGAAGGGAAGCTTGTGTGGTGATCCCGAAGCAATGCGTTGGGAGCAAGGTGTGTATTTTGCAATTTTCCATAATTTCATGTGCCCACTTGGGAAGTAGCGCTCGTAACCTTTCAAGGCGCCCCAAGTGGAGCACATATGTGGGATCAAAGGTCATTGGTGTCAAGTCATTGTGTGTAGAAGGATTAAGGGATTGCACGATCCAAGCCGAAGATATTATAATATAATTATGCACCTTTCAAGGCACTTTTGTGTGTGCTTGTGCCAATTTTGCCATTTTTGGCCCGTCATGATGTCAAGTGGCGACCGTGTATCTCAACGTTGCGCTCAATTGACATCATGACCCAAGTATGATATGAGGGTACATACTTCGGTGCCCAACATATCTTGGACCCGGCGAATAACTCCTCTTAGGCTTGGCATGCCGTGGCCGCCATGTTGGCGATTTGGGACTATCCCAAATCATGGGCTCACTTGGCGACCCTGCCATTCCCAATATCGGAGGAGTTGGGCGACGCCCAAAAGATATGTTGGACCAACATGAGTTGATACCAATCCTATGGCACACTCCGGTCCGAGTCGGGCATGTGCCTCATTTGCCCCAACCATGAGTGTGCGCATTTTTGGCCATTTTGAGCAATTTTCCACTTTTGCTGCCCGCCGTGCACTATGTTCTAACCCTCGTGCACGCCGGACGCATGGACCAATGGACCATATATGACATGGGTGTTATGGGTAATGGTCCCCATGGTCCACACACCACGTGGGCGAAGCGGAGCCACCTTCGTTAAGGCGCTAGCCCAAAGTGAGTGTGGGCAATTTTGCAATTTTGGCATTTGTGGACCCAATTGGGATCGTCACCACGCCAAGTGGGATAGAGATCTTTGAGAGCCAAGGGCATGAGAGTCTCCGTTGGACTCCCGGTGAATCGCGTGTGGAATGGCGGATCGGATCTCCAAGCCGGCGTGGAGATATACTATTGGGAGCACACCGAATTTTGGCTCATTTCAAGCAGCCAAAATGACCCAATTTTGGGACCCCAATTTCCCCCTTCCGTGTGGTCAATTGGCGGCCCCATTTCTCTAAGCCCATAGGGAGCCTGGACCTAAATCCAAGTTGTACACTCAGATATGAGTCCTAGGTCCTGCCTCCTACCCTGTGAGCCATTGGCCTTACCTTGGCCGGGCGAGCCACGCGTGGGAATGACGCCGATTTTGGTGATTTTGGCATCATGACCCCACTTGACTCATCCGTGGTGCCCTGATGCTGGGACCTCAGAGGGAACCAGGTTGGGTGAGGGTTCCAGGGAGTTCATACTCGAAGGGCATAGGGTCAGTTGCCTCGTCCCTACCTCTGGCGGGTCCGGACGAGAGGTCAATTTTGGAGTTTTTCAAGCTAATATCAGTTTGGGCTGAAACAGCCCATTTTCAGCTACCAACTCCTGAGGGATAATGGCGGGGCCATATCTCTGGCTCAGAGTGGAGTTGGGACATGCCGTTAAGGGAGCAAAGGGAGCCACTGTCGGTTGGCCTTGGAGCCCACTTGGTTCCCAGGAACTCGCCTGTGGCTAGGCGGGACACCTCCCCCATTGGCAGGGCTTCACGGTCCAGACTGCGCAGGGCATGGGTTGTGTTTGAGCCCCCGCCCCCACCAGCCACTGAGAGGGTCGGACCTGGGATTGGGATACAAGTTAGGATAGAATGTCTATTGTCCTGTGATGCCCTTACCCCAGTCCAGTCTTAACCCCATGTGTACATATCCTGATGTGTTGTTGTACATACTTTTGTTCCCTCTTTGCAGAGTGGCAAGGATTCTGAAACGCTTTGTCACATGACATGAGCGCATTGATGCCCCTGTGAGCGTAGTGCTTTGCCTGCCTGCTCACTTGCGCGTGTCCCGCAGCGTCCCGTGGCCGGCCCCCCACGGGAACGCGTCAAAAGCGTTTCACCGCCGCGGGGTTACCCAGCCCCCGCGTGCCACTCGGGGCCACCAACCCCGAGCAGCGCGGCGCAGCTCGCAGCTCGCAGCGCAGCGCAGCGTCTCGCAGCGCAGCGCAGCGGCTCGCAGCGCTAATCAGCGACAGCGCCGAGTTCGTCACGGAGCCCGCAGCGCCGTCCAGAGCATCGCCCTGACCGCGCAGCAACCGTGAAAGAGGTGCACAGACCAGGACTCCTGCATCGGCCCCATCGGCCGACCCGGAGTCCCATCGGCCGACCAGCAAGGCCGCGTCAACCACCTCCACAACCACCGGCTGACCAGCACCAGCCGCACTTCCAATCCAGTGCTGCAGCACCCTCCTCAACAACCACAACCAGTTCGTTGAGTTGAACGAGTGCACATCAAGGACCTCAAGACCAACTACGCCCCCGCTGCCATGGTGAATTGGCAAGAAGCGGGTAAGAGGTGGCCGCAGCCCCACCCCCATGTGGCGCGCCTGCTGCGCGGATTGCTGTGGGACCAGCAGTACCCTGGTACCACTACAGCAATCCCCAGTGCGAAGGCGGCATGCCCGGGAGCTTCGAGCTCCGCGAGGACATGGGGGAGGACCGCCTGCGGGCAGTGGAGGAGTGGCTGCGGGCGGAAGGGTACGAGTACCGCTTCCGCCGCAAGCGCTGGAGGACGTGGACCCGGCCGGACAGGCCCGGCGAAGGGCTGCGCCCCGACGGGATTGAGGAGGACGAGGACCCCAACGCCTACCCGTCGGGCGCCTCGATCAACGTCTCCCTGTGGGACGTGATCGAGAAGAACTTCCCGGAACCAGGGAGCAAGCGCAGGCTGCAGGGCAGCAGCAGCGCGTCTCCGGCGACGGGGAAGCGGTCCGGCGGGGACAGGAGGCGGGACCGGAGGTGGCGGGAGTACCAGGAGTCCCTGGCCGCCGAAGCCGCCCAAGTCGCCAAGGGCGGAACCCCAGCCCCCAGTCCCCAACGGGCCAATGGTGGTCATCACCCCGGCTCCACCACCCTTGGCGACTACATCAAAGTCGCCAGGCAGACCAAGGCCAAGCCCCGTCCGCTGCTCCTGAAGCCCCAGCAGGCCTCAGCAGGCCCCAGCAGCGACGTGGAGTCGGCCCACCGCGGGAGGATGCCCACCGACCAGGCCAGCTCCAGCAGCAGCGCCGCTCCCGCCCAAAGGGACGTGGCGCGCGCCTGTGAGCGCGTCTGTGGGGCGCCCTGCAACCTTCGGGTTGCCCGGCAACGGGCCACGCAGCTGAACGCTGCCGTGGAGGGCGCCGTTGGCATCGCCCATGAGGAGGCCACCGAGTGGGGCAGAGGCATGGACTACCACGCCTCGAAAGTGGCAGCCATCGCGGCCGGTATCACGGCTGCGGCCGCCCATGAGGCAGTGGCTGCCCGGATCAGGGCAACCGACGAGGAAGCCCGCCTGACGCAGGAGGCCATTGCCTGCAAGGAGGCCGAGGTGAAGGCGCTGGAAGAGGCGCTTGCCCAAGAGAGGGCAAAGAAGGAGGCGGAGGAAAGGGCCCACGCCGAAGCGACGGCCCAGGCCCAGGCGGACGCCGCCAAGAAGGAAGCCATCGAGGCCGCGCGACGGAAGGTCGCTGAGGAGAAGGCCAAGACGGAGGCGGAGCTGGCAGCGTTGGAAGCGCAGAAGGCGCAGCTGCAGCAGGCCCGGGAAGCGGAGGCGGCTCGTGCTCGGGAGGAAGCCGAAGTGCGAGCTGCCGCAGCCACCGCCGCCGCAATGGAGGAGGCAGAGGCCAAACTCCACCGCGAGACTCCCCCGGGAGGATCACGAGTGGAGACCCTTCGAAAGCTTTTCGAAGGGGACGCCTCCTCCAAGATGACGCTGGATGAGGCGGACACGGGCAGCAGTGGGAGCAGTCGCACCACCGCCCATCGACGGAGGAAGGGCAAGGGGAAGACCCCCGAGAGGCCGCGGAGGCCAACGGGTGGACACCCCCACGACAGTGACCCCTTCTTCACCGCCAGTGACGGGGATGAACGAGGCCGTCGACATCGCCAAGTGGTGGCTTGGACGGGCGGAGGAGGCGGAGACGTCCCCATGGAACCGGAGGGTGAGGATGAGGATCTCCCTCCTCCCTACCGGAACTCGGAGTCCTCCGAGACCGAGACGCCCAGGTGGGGCGACATGGGCGAGGATGACGACATGGACTTCGGCATCACGAGGAAGCGCCCATCCTCGGACCCACCGAGGCGACCCGGCGGAGACCCACCGGGACCCCCTGGCGGAGGACCATCAGGACCCCTGGAGGACGCCCACCGAGTGGACCCCCTGGAGGCGGACCACCGGGCGGGGGAGGACCCCCTGGACCTGGCGGACCCGGCGGAGGCCCTCCTGGAGGACCCCCTGGGGACCCCGACGACCCACCAGGGAACGGCGACCCGGATACCACCTGGCGGTGGATTGTCTACCTCCGCAGGAGGGTCTTTTCCCTCGAGTGCGAGGTAGACACGGGCAAGGTCGAGATGGCTCGCATCTCCGGGGTCGCCGCGCGCGCGCAGAAGGAGCTGAACATCGCCAGGGCCGAGACCAGGTCGCTGACCAACGTCGTCAGCGGCCTGCAGGAGAGGCTGGATGCGCTGGAAGCCCGTGGGAGCGTCGGCAGCGACCACCCACCCCTGGAATCTGGCTCGTCGGACGACGGCTGGGGACCCGGACCAAGTCCAGGCAGACCCCACGCCCCCGGCGGAGGCCCCAGGAGTCGCCCCAGCGCCAGTGCCCCCTCTCTCACCGCCCCCTCTCACCACAGCGCGGGCCGCCGCAACGAGCGCGTGCCGCCCGGCAGTGGCAGTGAGGAATGGCGCGATGAGCCGCTCAGCGCGGACTACCACAACCGCCGTGCTCCACCGCGGACGCCTGTACGCCCCCGACGCCCAGCACCACCCCCGGTGCCAATCCCCAGGGCTGGAGGACGTTATGGTGGACTCAGGGATGAGGTCCCGAGAGGAGACGTGGAGTGGGATGTCGGCGAAGGTGAGGACCTGGACCTGGACCTGGAGGAGTTCGACATCAGCCGGCCGCGTGGTGTACGATGGGTGGCCGCTGAACGCAGCCGCCGGCGCCGTGATGAGGATGCGTACATGGATGCAGTACGGCGTGAACATTTTGGTTCAGCGTACGTGGAGGAACCACGGCGTAGCCACAGGGATTCCATGGAGGAGATGGACGTGGCGGCCGTGGGAGTCCGTGGGCGAGGCCGATGGGAACCTCGGTCGACCTTGCGGCCGGCGTTCATGGTCTCTAAGGCCGCGGATGCCGCCGTGTGGGAAGACTTGAAGGACATCAAGCCCCCCATGTACGACGGCAACCCCCTCAACCTCGACCGCTTCTTGGAGAAGCTGGACGATTGGGGGCTGACCGTCACTGAAGACCTGCCTCCCGCTGATGCGGAGAAGTATGTCTTCAAACGGTTCAGGTACCGCCTGCCGGAAGTGCTCGGAGAGCTATACTTCTTGGCGACCAAGGACGAAGGAGGGGAAAATCAAGACCCTCAAGGAAGCCAAGAAGTGGCTCAACGAGCAGGAGCGGCCGGACGCTCCGCAGGTGGCGGCCAAGCGCTGGAAGTCCATCAAGCTTGAGCATGATGGACGGGAGATCCGCCTACGAGAGTGGCGAGACTTCCGAGGGAAATACACCCTCTTCCGCCGCAACGTGGAGGAATGGAACGAGGGTGACGAGCAGGCTCGCCTGCTCTCCATGCTGCCGGAAGCATGGATCAAGAGGGTCACCAAGGAGGAATCCAAGAGGGCCAAGTCCAACCACACGGTCAAGATGATGCTCCCCAAGGAGTATCATACGAACGTGGTGGCTTGGGCGAAGAAGAACGTGGCCCGGGATGTCAAACGGCACTCCCTGCGGAACGCTCTTCTCATCACCGTCTCGGGCGATCGCGGGAAGACCGCGATGTGGCGCCTTGACGATTGTGAGTTGAGCGGCCAGACCATCCGTCTGCAGCCCATCCCGGCGCGGATGAGCTGCAACGAGATCCTGGAGTGGGTTGGCGAGGAAGTACTCAAGGAGTACCGAAACCTCCACCACACCCGCGGGTTGAGGCCCGGCGACCGCGACGTCAACTACGTTGGCGAGGGACCTGGCGGGGAAGATGCCATGGACCCAGCGGGAGCCGGCGGCGATGAGACTCTCGTCGACGATGACGACGACGATGAGCCCGCCGAAGTGGCCGTTTGCGCCTTCGTGGCCAAGAACCTGAACGCGGGGAGCAAACCGGGAAACTGGAAGCCCCTGCAGCAGGGTTGGAGGAAGCAGGAGAAGAGGGACCCTCGCCGTATTGGCGACCCTCCGCTGTCCTTTGGGGAGTTCATACGAGCTCACCCTCAGGGCTGTTTCGTGTGTTATGGGAGGAAGCGAGGCTTCAACCATGACCACCGAACATGCCCCATCCACAAGGCCGACACGGACGCTTACAAGAAGGCGCACGGGTCGAAGAAGCGTGCGCCCGCGGGTATCCGGGAAGCCAAGATGGAGGTGGACAAGGACGAGCTGGCCAAGGTGATGTCATCGGTGGGGACCGAATTGGCCAAGGAGATCCAGGAGATCAAGCGGAACTGGGTCCCCAGATCGGACAACAAGAACAAGGAGAACAACCAGAATGACCAGAACAAGGACAAGGACAAGAACAAGGGTAAGAAAGGGGGAAAGAAGAAGGGCATCAACGACGTTGAGGCCGAGGAGAACACCCCCTCTTCCACAACCGATGCCCCCTAGCGGAGCCCCTGCAGCCAAGGGCCCCAGCTAGGGCGGTCGCAGGATGGTGACGTGGGAAGCGCCGAACCATCCAAGTCGGGAGTCGATAAGCACAAGGGGACTGCCGCGGGCGGAAGGCCCGGTCCGGCGCCCAGTCGCGGAGGCGGGCTGAGGGCAAATGAAGGCACGAACCCTTGCACCCGTCCGTCCTTCGCGACCAAGAATGTGTTTGATGTACTACAAGATCTATCCGAGAGTATCGGAGGATCACCCGGACCGCAGCTGGAGGCTGCAGATGGGCAGCCTGAGCCCATTGTCCACGACCTGCATCAGTCGCTTGTGGAGCTTCTGGAACGGCCGGAGATCCTGAGTTTGCACGCCGTGCGCCGTGTCGGTCGCGAGCGGCAGTTGCATCTTAAGGTCCGTGCCTTTTGCGGGGAAGTGGAAAAGGTTTTCGACGTGTTGGTCGACACGGGAGCTCAAGTCAGCTTGGTCAAGGCTGGCCTGCTTCCGCCAGAGTGTCTTACCGACAGTCGGAAACCTGTCAGGCTGAAGGTGGCGAACGGCCAGTACATGGTGGGAGGCACGAAGGAAGCGGCCATTGGGCTGCAGTTCGTGAACCACGGTGAGCTGAGCCGCCCAGACCTCGGCAAAGAAATACTCCTGCACGGTCGCTTCTACGAGGCCGAGATGGACTGGGACATGATCGTTGGATACGACTTCATGATGGAGACGGACTCCGGCGTTCTCCCGGCCCAGGCCTCCATGACCCTGTACCAGGACGACCAACTCTCGTGGCTTTCGTCACCTGAGCACCATGTGGAATGCCAATGGATCCACCCCGAACGCAATCAGCTCGGACTGGCCGCGCTGGACACTGAGCCAACTGGTCCTGCAAACCAGGAGTACAGCGTAAGGCCGGAAGTGGCGAGCCGAGTTGTCGCGGACTTGGGAGCTTCGGATCTGGCCCTGGATGCGTTCTCTTCAGGAACCTCCGCCCATCTGCGGGTGTGTGAGAAGTCCTGGAGCGCACAGGACTCCGCGTGGAAGAAGCACTGGGGTCCGCATCAAGGATTGATGTGGATCCATTGCCCCCGTTGGGACATTCCAAGAGCGATAGCGAAGATTCGCAAGGACCGCTCCAAGGCAGTGCTGGTTGTTCCTATGGGATGCACCGAGGAGGAAAGTACCCGACATTGGGTAGCCTCATTGACCAACATGACCTTAAACAAGGTCGTCCTACCGGTTGGAGAGAGTGTCTATCAGGACGCTAAGGGACAGCCCATGCCACCCCAGAGATGGCCAACGGAATTCCACTATGTGGATGGGGGCCTTGATCAGGCCGACGCCACGGACTTCGTGTGCGTCAACCGCATCATAGCAGAGCCCTGGCGGCAATGCTTTGCGGTTCCCCCTGTTGACATCGAAGAATCGGATTCGGAAGACCCCCTCACTGAAGAGGAGTGGGATCTGGTTCAGGGGTATATGGATCAGCCCTTTCACGACTGGGGAAACCAGCGTGAGGGCAAGGGCCAGGACAAAGCTTGGTGGGAAGTGGACTCAATCGTCTCCGGTTCCTATGACGGGAATACCTTCGTACAGAGGGTGCTGGATCACATGTCCAGCCAAGACGAGCCGCCTGGCGGTAACCCACCCACCTACGGCGATCTGTTCCGAGGCAAGACCAGAGATGGCCCTTTGGGCCACCTGGGAAGACCACCTGAGCCGAAAGCGAGCGGGGTCGCTACCCCTCAAGTAAGCTCCGTGGTTCAAGTGCCCGGAAAAGCCAAGGCGGAGTCCGATGATTGCCCCAAGATCCAGGCATTGAGGGCCAGGCTGAAGCAGAAGTATGGTGACACCTTCTTCAGCGGTAAGCCTGTGTTTCCCCCACCGGTGCGTGGACCGTATGGCGAGGCCAAAATACGACTGAAGCAGGACCCCCGTGTGCACCGGCACCGGGAGTTTGCCCTGAGGGGCGAGAGGAAAGAGGCCATGGAGAAGATCCTCCGTGACTTCATCCAGAGAGGCTGGCTCGAGCCGTGCCACTCCGAATGGGCCTCTCCCTGCTTCGTCGTCCCCAAGAAGGTTGCCGGTGAGTGGCGGCTCGTGGTCGACTACCGCGGCCTGAACGCCCAAACGCAGCACGACAGCTATACGCTGCCCCTCATTGAGGACATGCTGCAAAAACAACACCGGCGGAGGATCTTCACGGTGATTGACCTGAAACATGGTTATCATCAGATGCCTCTCGCCGAGGAGTCCCGTGCCTGCACAGCCATGAGCACTCCACTTGGACCTCTCCAGTGGAAGGTGATGCCCATGGGCGTCACCAACGGCAATGCGGCTTTTCAGCGGATGCTGGAGAACCTGCTTGAGCCGGTGCGCGACTGTGCGGACCCCTTCGTGGACGACGTGATCATCGCGTCCGGGGACCCCAGCATGAGCTACGAGGAGCTCCTGGAGGCACATGAAAGGGACGTCACTCGAGTGCTGGACCTTCTGGTTCGGCACAAACTCACGGGCAGCAGTGGCAAGGCCACCATTGCGGTAAGCGAGGTGGTCTTCGCTGGCCACGTAGTCGGGAACGGGCAGCGAAAGCCCATACCTGGCAAGGTGGCTGCGATTGAGCACTGGGAAAAGCCCAAAACGGTCTCTGAGCTACGGGCGTATCTGGGGTTCTGCAATTACTACTCGGGGTATATCAAAATGTATGCCGAGTATGCAGCCCCCATGACGACCATGCTCAAGGGCAACCGAGAGGAGACCAAGAAGGGGTCCAAGAAGGCTCTGGTCTGGACAGCTGAGTCCGACCGTGCCTTTGAGGGGATGAAGCAGGCGCTGCTATCCGCAGTGGGTCTGCACCTCGTGGATCCCGACCGAGGGTTCGTCCTGCGCACCGACGCTTCCGACTACGCCATTGGGGCTGTGTTGGAGCAAGTGCTTGACGACGGGAGGCACGTGCCCGTGGCCTTCTGGCGCCGAGTCCTGGCGGAAGGCCAGAGACGGACGTGGACGCCCCGTGAAAAGGAGGCGTATGCCATCGTCATGGCTCTCAGGAAATGGGCTGGGTACATAGCCCTCCATCCCGTCGGCGTCTGCACCGACCATCAGAGTCTGCAGTCGTGGCACAAGGAGCACGTGGACACCCCCTCAGGTCCCGCCTCCCGACGGGCAAGATGGCATGAGACCTTGGCCAAGTTCGACCTTACGGTTGTTTATATTCCTGGAAAGGATAACACCGTGGCGGACTGTCTCAGTAGGTGGGCCTATCCCGCCAGCAAGGGCATGCAGGACATCTCTGCCCATGGCGATGAGGCTGAGACCGCTGAAGCCAAGAGGATCATTGAAATGGAGCGCCTGATGGAGGAGGAGGGTGCTAAATGCTTCGTCGTCATGGCCGCGGATGCCCCCCTCGCGTCGAGGGTGAGCAGAGCGGTCAGAGTACTCGCCCCCGAGGGAGCCGAGTCCGACAAGCACCTCTTCCCGGAGTCTTGCCTCCAGGACGACTGGACCGACCACTACGCCAAGTCTGAGGCCTTTGCGGCCGAGTATAGGGCTGTGACCGACCCTGATGACGGACAGAAGTGGCCAAAGGGGCTGACTGAGGAAGATGGCAAGCTCTACCGGAATGGTAAGCTGCTAGTCCCAGAGTCCCGGGTGCTCGAGCTGTGTGAAGCTTGGCACCACCACATGCTGCACCCAGGGGTCAAGAAGCAAGCCCTTGACATGCAGCGTCGGTTCGAGATCGACCATATCGTTCTCTACACCGCCATCAAGAAGGTCAGGAAGGGTTGCTCGGTCTGCCAGGCCTGCAATCCCGATAACCGGAACGTCAAGGGGGAACCCCAATGGACCCCGGTTCCTGACCAGCCCATGGAGAGCGTGGCCATGGACGTCTTCTCCATGCCCGAAGTGCACATTGGCAAGGAGACCTTTGACTGTGTGGTTCTCTGTGTGGACCGCCACAGCGGCTACGTTGTAGCCGTTCCGGCATCCAAAAAGGGGTTGCTTGCCAGAGAAGTGGCAGTCATGATGATTCGTCATTGGCTGACCGTCTTTGACATCCCACGCACCATTTGCAGTGACCGAGGGCCCCAGTTTACTGGTGGCTGGTTCAAGGCTATGTGTTCCCTCATGGGAATACGTCATGCCAAGAGCGTCGCCTATCTCAGCCGGTCTAACGGCCGTGCTGAAGTGGCTGGACGGCAGCTGTTCGAGAAGCTGCGCAAGATCCACATCACCAATCCACGTCGGAACTGGTTTGAGGAGATGTGTCCTGCTCTGAAGGCCCATCATGACACCCCCACTCCGGGCGGTTTGTCCCCACACCAGATTCTGTTTGGCAGGGACCCCCTGGGTAGGGGACTTCCCTTGTCTGGTGATGGCATGGCTATGGATGCCAAGGAGTTCTTCGCGCGGCAAGAGCAAACGGCGCGGGACATCCGCCAGCAGCTTGAGAAGGAGCATGCTGAGCGTCAGAAGTCCGCCCCGAGCTCGACAGCGCAGAAGTTCAAGGTGGGAGACCCGGTGTGGGTGATCAGACCCCGCCCTATGGGCACCCACCGCACCAAGACCTGGTTCACGCCCGGCGAGGTGGTCCGCAGGATTGGTGAGGACATCTACCGCATCAAGGTGGGTCACGGACGGTTCCGGGAGCGCCACGAGAGTCAGCTCCGTGTGCGGGAACCCGACCTCCGTGGCCAGCATGTGTCCCTGAGCTATGCCGCACATGAGGCCGATTCGGACGACGACTATGCCGAGCAGGACGACTATACAGTCGAGAAGATCCTGGCTCAGCGTCCGAAGGCCTCGGCACCCGGAGGTCTGGAGTTCAAGGTTCGTTGGCGAGGCTATGGGCCGTCCCACGATACCTGGGAACCCGTCTCCTCGTTCGTGCCGCGGGTCAATGCTCCCTTCATGGAGTACATCCGCAAGCACAAGACCAAGATCCACGTTTCGGACTTGGCAGCACTCACCCGGGCGATTGCAGCCAGGAGTGCCTGATCAGCGCCCTGGGCTCTCCCCTGATGCGTTTTGAGCGCTTGTGAGGCCGACGGATCGTCCCTTGCTTGCTTGCTCTCTTCCATCTTTCGGTGACAGAGTGGCCATATACCCCCCCCTGCTGAATCCAGAGGAGGATGGCCCCTCTCTTCTTCTATTCGTCACTCACCCCCCTGCTGAATCCTTGGGAAACCAGGTAGGGCGACTGACCTTCATTTTTCTGAGCTCTTGGGGCCTTGAAGCCCATACGACGTTGCGCAACGGATGCCGCTGTCATCGGCATTGCGATTTTTGGTGTGTGGTCTGGTCCCATGGCATTTGCGGGATCCAGACCAGTCGACGTGTGTCTCGAGACTATATATGCCTGAACTCAGGCGTTATCCTGTCCACCCTCCTGCATTTGCCTTATCCTGACCGTGGCGTGGTTTGGCGCTCTGTTCAGAGTGTGTTTACACGCCTATTTACCCCGCTTGTCTTGTTTTTCTGCCCTCCGAGATATGTGCATCTGTATGTTAAGTGTCATCAGCCCATCGCTGAGGGATGGACTGTTTTTCACCACGAATCGGGATACAGAAGCGCCTTGAGTCGCCGTGTACATGTTCTTACAGCCTGGTCCAGCCTGGACCAGTACTTGATTACATATTCTTCTGTTTGAGTGCCTGTGATACCGTGTTGCCCTATTCGCTGTGATGTGTGGAGATCCTGATGGCGCCAGGCGGGAAGCCCAGTTGCCTGACTACACTCCCAGCGGTCCGCCACTGTCAGTCCCAGTGTGAGCCTACCGATTCGCAGACGCACTTGCATTCGGATGGCGGCCTCCGGTGCTCCTGACCTCGGTCAGTCTGCCTGGGAAACTGGTGGTTTGAGGAGTCGACGCCTCCGCCCACACTGCATGAGGACTCCCTCATGTATGGCCTTCGTGGCAGTAGGGCGAGGGAAAAGACGGCCTTGATGCCCGATCCCTTCAGGAGGAGTTCCCTTAAGATCTGGGGTTCTTAAGGAGTTCGACTATGGCACTCTGGACTCGCGTCGTATGGATATGGACATGGTGCGCCCGAGGAAGGACCCGTGGGGACTCTCCCCAGTCGGCGGGCCTTGGGAAGCTTGGGGTAGCCTGATGGATCTTTGTGGTCGCTCTCGACCTGTGGGACCACCTCGGTCGTCGTGTGTCGCCTATGTTGGCCGTGTATGCCACTGCCACTGTGGTGGTGACCGTAGCAGCCGGCACCCGGTGCGCCTGGTATGGGTTAACGGGTCCTTTGGATGCCGAACAATCGCCGCCAGGACCCGGGATTTGATACTTGATACTATACATGTGCTACGAGCTTATACAACATCATACCTATCTTACTGTGACATACTGAATGAGGATGTGACACCCCCCCCCTCTCAGGAAGTTTTCCTGGGTACCCGCTGCCATGCGTGGGTGTTATCGAGCCCCCCCCAGGGTTTGCTCTAAGGAGGGGGGTGAAGCGGTACCCAGAACCCCATGGCCAGGTTACGGCATACAACCGGTCTCCGGTCCACTAACCCCATGTACGGAAGTGTTCCGTGCCGTGAAGCCCCGCATCGGCAACCGATGCACCGCCAGCGGAGATTTGTGTATCAGAATATCAGGAATCAACAGGGTTTTATTTTCATATTGTTTCCGTCAATTTTTACGCTTCCGTTCTGATACTCACTGTTTTGACTGCTGGCGGTTGGATCGCGACTTTACCGTAACCGCCAGTTTAACTGTAATGAATGGAAATTTTAACGCTATCCGTCACGAAGGCTACAAAGTCGTCAGGAACTGCATGGATGCTTCCGCAATTTTCACACCTTACACTCGCAACCTTAATCCGAATTTTTCAGGATGTCGAAATCGGATTTTCGACCTCGACATCCCCGCACTTGATTTGACCTCTTTCGAGTGGACCTACGTGCTTCCCTATGCACGAATCAACTTTCCCTTTATCCTGCCCTCCATTTGTCTTAAAGCTATGGGCAAAACAAAGTTGATTCGTGAGGCCACTTGTGAGGGTCATATCTCGTGCCGCTTGCGAGTATTGACGATAAGGAAACGTGGGATGTATTCACAATACTCCCGACATAATTTAGGAAGCATTATATGCCCTGCGTTTCCACACGTGCGCGCTAGTGTAATGGATCATGGTCAAGAGGGTAGAGTTTGCGTTGTAACTCTATGGCCATGATGTTGCGTGCGTTAAGATAACTTTCGAGTGTAGCGCGCAAGTGTTGGTGTTGCATAGGAACTCTCCTTGAGTTCCTATGAGCGATTGACACAAAGTTATGCCCTTGGAGGGGCATGACATATCGTGGTGGGAGCTACCTTTTTGCGCAATATGTGGTATGTGCCATGTGTTGTGTTGCGTGCCCATTTGGCGGGTCCATAGCTCCAAGCCGAACCCGCCAATGGACCTCATATTGTGCAAGCCCCTTCTCCATACTCCCCACAATCAATTGCAAGCCTAACCTTCGTGAAGGGAAGCTTGTGTGGTGATCCCGAAGCGATGCGTTGGGAGCAAGGTGTGTATTTTGCAATTTTCCATAATTTCATGTGCCCACTTGGGAAGTAGCGCTCGTAACCTTTCAAGGCGCCCCAAGTGGAGCACATATGTGGGATCGAAGGTCATTGGTGTCAAGTCATTGTGTGTAGAAGGATTAAGGGATTGCACGATCCAAGGCGAAGATATTATAATATAATTATGCACCTTTCAAGGCACTTTTGTGTGTGCTTGTGCCAATTTTGCCATTTTTGGCCCGTCATGATGTCAAGTGGCGACCGTGTATCTCAACGTTGCGCTCAATTGACATCATGACCCAAGTATGATATGAGGGTACATACTTCGGTGCCCAACATATCTTGGACCTGGCGAATAACTCCTCTTAGGCTTGGCATGCCGTGGCCGCCATGTTGGCGATTTGGGACTATCCCAAATCATGGGCTCACTTGGCGACCCTGCCATTCCCAATATCGGAGGAGTTGGGCGACGCCCAAAAGATATGTTGGACCAACATGACTTGATACCAATCCTATGGCACACTCCGGTCCGAGTCGGGCATGTGCCTCATTTGCCCCAACCATGAGTGTGCGCATTTTTGGCCATTTTGAGCAATTTTCCACTTTTGCTGCCCGCCGTGCACTATGTTCTAACCCTCGTGCACGCCGGACGCATGGACCAATGGACCATATATGACATGGGTGTTATGGGTAATGGTCCCCATGGTCCACACACCACGTGGGCGAAGCGGAGCCACCTTCGTTAAGGCGCTAGCCCAAAGTGAGTGTGGGCAATTTTGCAATTTTGGCATTTGTGGACCCAATTGGGATCGTCACCACGCCAAGTGGCATAGAGATCTTTGAGAGCCAAGGGCATGAGAGTCTCCGTTGGACTCCCGGTGGATCGCGTGTGGAATGGCGGATCCGATCTCCAAGCCGGCGTGGAGATATACTATTGGGAGCACACCGAATTTTGGCTCATTTCAAGCAGCCAAAATGACCCAATTTTGGGACCCCAATTTCCCCCTTCCGTGTGGTCAATTGGCGGCCCCATTTCTCTAAGCCCATAGGGAGCCTGGACCTAAATCCAAGTTGTACACTCAGATATAAGTCCTAGGTCCTGCCTCCTACCCTGTGAGCCATTGGCCTTACCTTGGCCGGGCGAGCCACGCGTGGGAATGACGCCAATTTTGGTGATTTTGGCATCATGACCCCACTTGACTCATCCGTGGTGCCCTGATGCCGGGACCTCAGAGGGAACCAGGTTGGGTGAGGGTTCCAGGGAGTTCATACTCGAAGGGCATAGGGTCAGTTGCCTCGTCCCTACCTCTGGCGGGTCCGGACGAGAGGTCAATTTTGGAGTTTTTCAAGCTAATATCAGTTTGGGCTGAAACAGCCCATTTTCAGCTACCAACTCCTGAAGGATAATGGCGGGGCCATATCTCTGGCTCAGAGTGGAGTTGGGACCTGCCGTTAAGGGAGCATAGGGAGCCACTGTCGGTTGGCCTTGGAGCCCACTTGGTTCCCAGGAACTCGCCTGTGGCTAGGCGGGACACCTCCCCCATTGGCAGGGTTTCAGGGTCCGGACTGAGCAGGGCATGGGTTGTGTTTGAGCCCCCGCCCCCACCAGCCACTGAGAGGGTCGGACCTGGGATTGGGATACAAGTTAGGATAGAATGTCTATTGTCCTGTGATGCCCTTACCCCAGTCCAGTCTTAACCCCATGTGTACATATCCTGATGTGTTGTTGTACATACTTTTGTTCCCTCTTTGCAGAGTGGCAAGGATTCTGAAACGCTTTGTCACATGACATGAGCGCATTGATGCCCCTGTGAGCGTAGTGCTTTGCCTGCCTGCTCACTTGCGCGTGTCCCGCAGCGTCCCGTGGCCGGCCCCCCACGGGAATGCGTCAGTACCGAACGTGACACATAGTATGTATTTTTCGTGATTGTAGTTTTTTTGCGAAACCAACTGCCCACCATTAATTGCTTGCGTCTCAATTTCGAAACCGTGTGTGACACTTACAACCACAAAAAAGATTGTTTGATCTTGTTCTCTACGCGAGGCCTCACACATGAAGCAACAAAGGAAGCGCACAATGTCGCAACACACAGTGAAATATGCTACACCAAATGACACCACAAAGGTTGTCGAAGGACAATGTGTTGCGCGAGCGCTCGCCCATAATATATCACAACGAACAACACAACAAATCTCGGCAATTTGTTAGTTGCACGCACTATTTGCGGTTCATCGTAACTGTTGGATAGTTCCACATTTTGCGGGTTTATGCTACGTGCGTGCAGCCAGTGGCGACGCGCTACTGACTTTTTGGGGCAATGAAGTCAGCGGTGACGACAGCCTAAAAACTAGGAATGCCAAAAGGACTTATGGGGCCGCCCATACAGCATCGCAGTACAAGGGGAATGTATATGCTGTGTAGTTGGTGAATGTGCTCGTTTTCATTTCTACACATTCTTGGCACCTCCATTGCGCGAGGCCTCGCGCATTGGAGGTTGAAAATTCATCATTTGCAACACATCGTTCTATGCGCGAGGCCTCGCGCATAGGATAGCGGTTCTTGGAGCAACAATTATACATTTACAGATTACCCTGTGGAGTAAAATGCTAATGTATGTCTTGTTGCTTCCATTTTTACAAGTACATCCTGATAACGGTTCAAGGTTAGGTGTATGCCGACGCCGTGTTTCTCCTTTCTCAGAACTTGCCTAATGGTTTGCGTTGTAATAGTTCTGCTGCACAGTTGCCCCTATGCGCGAGGCGTCGCGCATAGGATTGCCATAAAAAATCGTTTTCGTGAAAACAACCGATGTGTGTGTCCCCCCATTTAAATAACATAGTTCCTGAAAGACTCCTTCGAGGTGCTCCCCCAATCATTCAAAAGTATATTTTACTACTGCCTTTCCGAAACTGTTCGTTGTCCATGTTCAGAGGTGTTTTTGACCATGCAACTTTAGGCGCCTAAGCATGACGTCGGCAACATTGTGAACTCTATCTGAGAACCGTCGCAAGATTGCCACAGTGAGACGGGTCTTGTTGTGCTTTTTTGCATCTTTGTTTTTGGAAGTTTAGTGGACAATAAGTCCTTGATACATAGAGGGACAGGAAAGAAGAGACATAGATGCTGTGAAGCTAGGTCCTGGCATTCGTTCGCAAAGCTGTGATGGCAAGAAGCAAAAGCTACGAAGACCTGAACAACAGCTACACAGGCCACCAAAGAGAAAAACCCTCAACCTTAACACGGCCTCTGCCCCTTAGCGCTTAGGCGGCCTAAATTGCATGGTCAACATCACAGCAAATGCACCATACTTCGACCATGATTCTTCATAGGCTCTTGTTTTGAACACAGAACAAAAGTCCAAAGAAAATGCTTTTGTCATCATTTGTGCCATTTTTTGCCTGGTTTTGAAAAAGCACAACCGGAAGAAAATGTACAATTCTAGTAAAAATGATGTTGTTTCAGCGGAAATTAACCAATAATTGCATTTTGTGCTCTTGTGAAAGTGCTGCCCTGGGTCGTTGAGGGTGCCGGAGGGCTCGGGGCCGGCAAGACCAGTGGGGCAGGCACGCGAGGAGTCTCCCTGGATGTTGTTATTGGGGGTAGAACCGGACACTCGGACACCAACGGAGGCGAGAGCAGCAACAACTGAAGCAAGGTCCATGCTGATTGTGGTCCGGCAGAAAATCCCAGTCTATGAAGAAAATTGAGGGGAATTATTCTAAATACATCTGAGTGTCCAAAACTGTCTGAAAAGATTTAAATAATCCAATTATGTAAAAATGTTTGGCCGATCTGGCCCGCGAGCGCGCGTCAGCGGCAAATGGCGATTCCAGCTAAAATAGCGGAACGCGGCGGATTTACGGGAAATGGACCGCGGAATCAAATCCGGCATATCAGAAATATATAGGAAATATCCTGTGACTGAGCTGCGAGGCGGCGATTCCGCCGAAGCAAAGAAAATGACCAAAATGTAGCCAATCTGGGCAGAATGTCTGAAAATCTGAGCAGATGGGGCTAGCCGCACTTACACTCCCCCTCCAAAAACACACTGGGGTGTGTCGCTACGTGAACGAAGAACGTAGTGCGGGTAAGTCCCAGAAAAGAATAGAAATGTAGCCTCGATGGGGCGAAATCTGCTTGATCTGACCTGGTTTGGGCTAAATTGGCACTGAATCAGGCTGGATGAACCTGAAATGAGACAGAATGAAAAGTGACGAACAGTCCTCCGTGCAGTAAAACATTAGGTCACGGGCTAGAAAGCATGTAAACGTATCGAGAATCGATACCAAACCATGCATTGGTTGAGAATGAGGTAGATTATTGGTGGATTGAGTGGGGAGATCAAGAATTGGAGTGACATCTCAGCGCTCTGGCACAGTTTCGCTGTCGCGGGCACGCTACGGTGTCCTCGCCGAACTCTACATCGTGTTATTCCCGCTTTTCTCGTTCTGAAAAGTGCAGCATGTGCTTCAGATTTGGCGCATCTGGTGGATGATCACAAAATTCAGCAAAATTGAGGTTCAATTGGAGCAGAGATTAAGGGGATGAAGCAATTACAGAGAGGTTAAACAAATACACATGTAGTCTACAGACCCTAAGTGAACCACCGAAGGTAGAGATGTTCTTCTGTTCACTTAGATCTAAACAGATCTTCGAGGAATGAGAGGAGATGACAAGGAAATCAATCTAAATTGTCCTAATGTCAGCAATTTCCCTAAGATGAAGGTGAAATGAAGCGGAATGTGTACAACTGAAACTACCAACACCTTCGTTTAGACTAAAGTTAATATATATTGTCGTTTATTCAGCTCAATTGTGCTTTCCGGCACGTTGGTTCGCGAGCATCAAACAGATTCTATCAAAATGTGGATCATGTGATGATGCATCATGATGGGACATGCTGGCCCTGGATCCTTGGCATGTAACGCGCCGAAGGTTCGCTGAAGGCCCTTTACTGACAGTATATAACTGAGAGACACCGAATTTACAGTGGCGGTGGTGTCAATCGACTTGGACAAGGCCAATCTTTCGATGTAGTCCCACAAGATACTTGGATTCACCATTCTCGACAGTTTCTGGTCGGATTGAGCTCACATTGGCGTGCGCCAAAAATACAACGAAGCTTACGGACTTCAGAGGTTGCTTTTAGAAGTCCCTAGAGCTCCTATCTGAAGGTTGTCTGAACAATTGACGTCTGGGTTTCGTACAACAGTGGCAGAATGATGGACAAACCTGAGAAATTCAAGGCAAAATTGAGGATCCTGGATCTGAATCTGGACTTTGGCGTCAGCATCACAGCAAATGAAGGTATGATCTGAGTTCCTGGCGTCGCATCTGGTGCAGCCAGTACTACAGGGGGTACCTGTAGGGGTGAATGTCGCTGGCCAGCGTTTTGATTATGTACATTTGCTTCCATCTGCACGAGTAGCCAAATTCCAAAGGTGCACAGACCAACAGAGACAAGATTACCCCGAATCTGCCTGAATTAAGCCTGAGTTTGGTTTTTTCTGAACACGGCAGCACACTCCGTCAGCGTATCTACGCCTTGTCTGCCGAACGGAGACCAAAGAAAAGTTGATTGACGTCAAATTATCAAACATTCGCAGTTCTCCACATCATGACATAAACAGAAAGAATGAACAGTGGATTGAGCAGAATGTGGTAGGATGGCTTCCTCAATTCGGCCAAGCACGAATGCATGTGACCACCAACCTGTCTGGCCTGGCCCTCGTACGGCTTGGGCGCTGCAAATCAGCGGCCGAACTCGAAGCTTGGTCCTCATTTGGCTCCTGGGCTGGCCTGACCGCAGGAGGGGGGATCGACGGATCAGCCCTGGAATGTGGCTGCTGAGGGCCGTAAAAGGCTGGATCTCGATTCACCACAGGTCGTTTTCCGTCGCTCTCCACTTGTCTGTCTGGTTTCGACAAACAATCTGTCAGGAGTACTCCAATTTCGGGGTGCTTCTTGAGGAAGTCGATGAACCCCTTGGTATACCCATGGACAAAAGATTGGGCTGGTTCCCAGTTGTTGGGACTGGAATCAAAGCCCCTCCACTCACACAGAAATTCCCATTCGCCCTTGGCGTCACGTCTTGCTTCAACAATCCTCTTGAGTTCGTACTTTCCCCCTTCGATGACCCGATCGGAGAAGTGTTTTGCAGTCCAAAAAAGGGGTTTAACCCGATCCTTGGGGGAGGGGATCTCTCTCTTGAGGCGATCGCCCGAAACGTCAATTTCCCTGCTGACATCCACACGAATCCTCCACCTGTTCTCACCAAGACGCGCTGTAACAGCGAATGGCCCCTCCCACAAGGGAAGAAGCTTGTCATCTCCGTCCAGGGTGGTTTCGGATTTTCGAAGCCAAACTCGATCATCGACGTCAAAATTGTGGGGGTTTTTTCGACCTTGATTTTGAACCCAAAGCCAGTCAGCTTGATGCTTCTCGATTAATTTCGACACAGATTTATCTGCTCGTTGGACTTCGTCCAAAAACAGCGAAGCATCCTTACAGGGGCGAGGATTATTCAACGGCATGTTCCACCAACACTTCTTTCGTCCAAAGACAATTTCATTTGGAGAAAGGCCATGATACAAAGGCGTGTTGTGGTAACGGCGAAGCAATGCGAAGAGAACTTCCATCCAATGGAAATCCTTTTCACTCGCGAGCTCCTTACGAAGCATATTAACAATTGAGCGGCCGGCTCTTTCGCCAGGCAGCGCTCGATGCGAGTGGATTTCACATCGGAGGTGGTGGATTCCAAGGCGAGCACACAATTCTCTCCACCATTCGGAGGTGTACTCTTTGCCTGAATCCGTGACCACCTCGGATGGGACGTCCCAGCCTCCCATCCAGGTCTGCGCGCACCACTTGGCGGCAGCCTTGCCAGTCATCGACTCAATGTTGCAAGGCAACACTTGAATGTAGCCGGAATGACGGCACTGAATGAGGAGCACACCATTGACTTTTTTATTCGTCCAATGGCACTCTTCGTCATCGAGTTCACCGAGATAGAAGAAATCACTGGTGACTCTGTTAAAGAGGCGCTCCGGAATAGGATAAGGCCTCAGATGGCCGTGCTTCTTCGCGCTGGGAGGCGTCGAGACAGCACATTGGGCGCATCCGGCGGCTACTTTCATGCAGTGAGTATATAGCCGTGAGCCAAACAACCTATGTTTAATCATCGACCACAGTCGACGGCCATGTGCGTGGGGGGACTCCCATTTATGCCACCAGTTTAACACTCGGGGGGCTAGGGCGTCTGGCACACACAATTTACCCTCCATCCACAGCTTCCTCCCATCCAACGAGTACTCAGCAAAAATCCCATCCTTGTGAGCATCTTTGGATTGGAGATTTCCAAAGACCTCTTTAAACATGGGATCCTGCAGATAATCGGACGTCCAGTCACGGATGATCAGGGAATCTTTAGGCAGGGGTGGAGTTTTGGCCGGATCTCGACGCTTAATGCCTTGGATCAACCGAAATCGACTTACTTGTCGGGTATAGTCAAACCGTTTCACACTCCCTGAGGAGGGATCGGTGACTTTCTCCACGACTTTCAGTGTTTTGGTGCAGATCTCATGGGCATGCGCCGGATCTGAGATGGCCGTGATGTCGTGACACGGCAATGCGTGCTGTTTAACAGCGCACTGCATGCATGCACGTCGAATGAGTTTCTTTTCTTCCTGATCCCATTCGATGATGACATGGCGGTCCTGCTCCGTACCATGGATGTTGGTACTTTGCAGCCCCTCTGAGGCGGGGTAAGCCCATCGGCTCAGAGCATCCGCTACCGTGTTGTGTTTTCCAGGCAAATACGACACATGGAGGTCAAACAGAGAGAGAAATTCGTGCCATCTGGCCCGTCGACCAGCTGGGCTCGCGACAGTATCAATGTGTTCGGTGGCCCAATACTCCAGAGATCGATGATCCGTCAGGACCTCGACTCGATTGGTGCCAACCCACGATTGGTACTTTTTTAGAGCGCAGATTATGGCGTAGGTTTCTTGCTCACGCGGCGACCATTGCATTTGGCGTGGGGCTAGCTTCCGAGACCAAAATGCAAGAGGGTAATGATCGCCGGTGGCTTCATCAACCTGTTCAAGAACAGCTCCGATCGCGTACCTAGAAGCGTCGGTTCTAATGTAGAAGGGTCGGTCAAATTGGGGCACATGCAACGTGGCGACTTCACAGAGGGCCGCCTTCAAGTGATGGAAGGCCTCCTCGCACTCGTCAGTCCACTTGACACGAACCTTTGAACCTGCCTTGCCCGCATCTCTCCCTACCTTCAATAATTCAGTGAGGGGGGCAGCAAATTTGGCATAATTCGGCACAAAAGTGTGGTAAAAATTGCAACAACCCAGGAATCCTCTCAACTCCGTGATCGTCTCAGGGCGCTTCCACTTCTGAATAGCGACGAGCTTCCCTGGACTGGGTCGTCGGGTGCCATTCTCTAGGAGAGAACCACAAAATTCGACTGATTTTAAAAATAATTTTCCCTTCTTTGGCCCACAAATCAGCTGATTGGCGTCAAGAATGTCCAAAACTTGGTTCAGCTGCTTCTCATGTAGGGCCACCAGCTCGGCTTCGGTCAGTCCCTCCCCTTCCGTCGCGATGATTATGTCATCTATGTACACACTCACGAAGGCACGAAGCTCAGGATGGGTTGTGAACAGCACATCCTCCATCATTCTTTCAAAAAATGAGGGGGCGTTCTTCAGCCCCATGGGCATGACGGTCCATTGGACTGGGCCACATGGCGTGCACATACAGGTGAGAGGTCGGCTGTCCTTCCTCAACGGCATTTGGTGAAAGCCGTGACGGAGATCCAGCACAGAAAACAAACGACCTCTTGCCCTCTTGGCGATTTCCTCCTCAATGAGGGGCAGGGGGTGTGAATCCGCCTTGGTTTCGGCGTTGAGATTGCGAAAATCAACCACCATTCGCCAACCATCAATAGTGTTCTGGTCTGCAGGCGGTGGCTTCGGGACTGTGAAGGGTGCACAGCACCATTCGCTGGTCATACAACCCTCAAGCCAACCAAATTCCCTGAGATTTCTCTCGATGATTTTTCTGAGGATCTCATGTTTGTGTCCATGATTTTCATAAGGGCGCTGTTTTTTTGCCTTGTACCCTTCACGAAGCTCGATGAAGGCTTCACCAAACTGTCCACGGACAGGGGGATCTTTGATCAACTTCCCTGAAAGGGTTGTGTCCTTCCGTTCCTCAAAAATCTTTTCCCTTGACTTGGAACACAATTCAGTGTCCACCTGATCGCCAGGAATTACTGTCGAAAAAACTTTGGCGACTTCTTCGGCTTTGGCAGGAAGAATCTTCTTACGGATGTCCCTAAACAGGTCCGTATCAACTGCCTCTTGAAGATAGGTGGGTCTTGTGTCGAAATCCCAGAGATTCTCTTCATGATCCAGCTCCTCGAAAGGATCCATGAAAGCTTCCACAGGGGGTTTTTCATAAAAAACTCTGAATTTGCGGCGCGATTGGAGATTTTTCCTCGCCCGTGCACTGAAGATTCTTTTCGATGTCGACCGTATTGGGGAAGAGGGAAACGAGGCAGATCCATTGGACGTTGAATCACCTTGGGTATCTGACGGACAAAAATCAGAAAAAATAGATTCATCATCAGTACCACGCTCAACCTCAGATTCAGACCCAACACAGGAATCTGTACTTGAATCAGCAGAATTAGAGTCAGAAAGCTTTCCATCCACCAGGAATGCAAGCGAACTCCAGGACCGCTGTGGCAGGGGACCTGTGTCGTCCCTGGCATACAGCTTAATCTTCCTGGGAAGTTCGATGTAATCTACACAAATGTCTTGTAATTCCTGAAACCAAGGCTTGTCGTCCCACAAGGGCACAACTAAAATTGCCTGGGTTTTATCTTGCTTGATTTTGTGGATGACCTGCTGGATTAAGTGAAACGGAGGATTAATCCACAACTTCTTGTCCCATTTATGGGTCCAAGCGTCGCTAAAGTGCTTGTCAAAGCGCTTGTTCATACGGTTAGCAAAGGCATCATACTGTGGCCAAAAGGAATGATGTTCATGAAAGTATTCACAAATTGCATCGCGCCATTTGTCGACAACTCTGTAGGATGAAGAGTGCCAGCGCGAAGGGCGTCGTGGCTGGGAGTCCCTACGAAGACATTCTAACTCTTGGGAGTAATCGGCACTCCCATTCACCTCTGCAATGGTGACATCTTCACCAAATTTTGGTGTCACCTTTTGCTTCAAAAATTCTTCTGCACTTTTAAACCCTGCGTGCAAAAAACGAAATTCAGGACGCTCCAAGGGACCTGACTCCAGCAAAAAACAACGACGATGACCTACGGGCGCTACCCTGTTCTTGCGAAGCCAAGGATGGCCCAAATAAAGGTCATACTTTATGTCGGCACGATAGAAGTAGTCATCCTTAAGGACAACTTCTTCCACATTTTGCTCTTCCCAAAGGTCTTGAGCGACCTAATGAGTTGATATATAACAACCGCGTTGCCCACCTGCGAGAGAATGTCCAGAAACTCCCTCGAGGGTAACAGGATGAGGCGATTCAAACACGCAGTCGTCGGGTAAGAAAGAGTTGGATTGGAGATTTACCTCTGATCCATTGTCACACAAACAAGTGGCGAGGTGGAAATTTCCCTTGCAATCAGAGACCCACAGCTTTGTGACAAACTGACGAGCCCTGTGCTTGGACTGTACACCAACCTCGTCCACTACAACAGAAGGATCCGCTGCCGGATCCAGGGGAGAGGAGACAAGCGACCCTACATCAAGTAATGGTCGATCAGGAATCTGGGGATCATGCCTGAAATCGCCTGGGGAGGGGCGATTTTCGTGGCTCCCCTAGGCGTTCTGACCTCCAGCGGCTGCGTTAACATTGTGAACACAGCCTGATTCGTCGATCCACTCATCTTGGAACGGATCATCTGCTGGATTCAGGGCATTTTCGACATAATCTCGATCCGCATCGGACACCTGATCTGCACCTGAGACCTGATCCACACGATGGTTGCCTTTTCCACGTCCACGGCCACGGCCGCCGGATGATGGGCCACCACCGTCGCCACGCCCTCTGCCCTTACCAGAGAAAGGGGTTCCCGAAGGATTTCCCTTGCCTTTACCCTGTGATCCTGGAGCATTTCCTTTGTTTGTACCGGATTGAGGGGTCTGGCCTGGATTTCGATTTCCGCCTCCGGCGTTGCCATTGGGACTTGTCTGGCCGTTCGGCTGCCCACCGGAGCCGGATGGAGTCCGATTTCCTTTGCCTTGGGACCCGCCAGGGCCTCCGGTATTTTTGTTTCCACCGGAGGGGGTCGAATTACCCTTTCCCCCCTTTGCACCATGCACCTGTCTGTCATTCCTGTCTGAATTCTGCGAATTACTGACATTTTCACCAATCACCTTGTGATCGTAAGCAGACCATCGGTGATTAGCAGTAGAATGCGTCTTAGCTCGGTTCGTAGAACCTAAAAGAAGGCAGATGCTACAATGATCCTGAACATTCCGGGTGTCATTCACCTTTTTGTTGCCCTTTTGGGCCCCATTTTGGGTGTTTTGCTGGGTATTCTTGTTTCCCGCAAGACCCTCATGGAAATTTTGATTGGCGGCGTCAGCGAGCCGCTCAACCTCTTCCCACAGTTCCTGCGGGGTGAACGAAAACACCCAGTTCCTGGCCTTCAGGCGATTGCCATGGAAACTTACTCCCCTATTGAGGACTTGGACAAACAAGTCCCGATCCTCGTGTTCATTAAACTTGATTTTCCACGTGTTTTCAGTGAATTTCACCTTGGTAAACGACGTGGGGGAACACTTTTGAAGTGATTCCCTGACGGTGAACCTGTTGGCCGAGGCATCGAAGCCATCGACCTCCGCCCACCAGGTCTTGACCTTTTCTTCGGATTGTTTATTCCGAAGGGTGGCGGCAGTTTCGGAGGGGATCTTGTCAAAAATCAACTTTTTCAGCTCGGCACTAGAAAATTTTTCGCCTGAATGTTCAGATTCTTCTACGAGATTCCAGAAGCGCTGTCTCTTGTCCTGCACTTCGTGCAAGATTAATCGAGAGAATGAAGGAAAATTCTTCAACATCTGGTGGTAATGGTCCTCAGGCAGCCGGGATCCACGTACCTCCAACTGTTCCCACACCTCATCAAAGGTAAGGGGGGAACTTGAATCCTCACGATCACTCCAGGTCCTGAGCCAAGTGTTGGCCGGCGCTCCCTCAAGGCAGTCCAAGAGGGCCATCAGGAACTAATCATCTTGAAGTTTTTGGGTCTTAACCCACAGTTTAAATTCCCGTTGGAACTGAGGCCAACGTCTGGGGTTTCCATTATACTTCGGTTGCTTGGCAACCTGACGAAGTCGCAATGAAGTAGGATTTAGAAGTGAATCCAGCCCAACACCGGCCGTAACGGCAGACACCTTGGCGGCATCATTAGCCACACCAGCTCCGGCGAGCGTCTGGGCGAGCAACATCTGGGCTATTGCATTGGAATCAACAGCAGGAAGGGTAGTACGGGAGGCAGTTCGCTTGGCATTCTGAACCTCAGTCCTAGCCTTCGCCGACCTACTCTGAGATCGAGAGATTGTAACCCTTTCCTTTAGCTTAGTCCTGCTGATCCTGGCATCGGTGGTCTTAGAGTCCACCGAAGGAGCAATCGAAAAAATTTCTGTCGCCTCCTCCGACGGTTCTGTTGTTTGTTCCACCGATGATGCGCCCTCAGACCTCATGTGGGTCTTGAAAAGATCTTTAATTCCCAGCGTCTGAATGACGAGTTGCATTTGATCTTTGAGCAATTGGAGCTCAGTATCTCGCTGTAATCTGCAAGAGCAGTCGGCAGGACAGTACATACCGTGTCCTGAAGGGCCTGAGCAGGCTGTCGGACCGCTAATCTCAGTGGTCCGCAGCCAGGAGTCCACTTGGGGAGCTCCTTCAGTCCTAATTTCCAGACTTGCCTGCCTGGCTGCCTCTAAAATTCCTTCCTCAACCGCGGCGGCTAGATCGTCGCGGATGGAAACAGAGGGATGAGGGGCGGAGGGCCCGGCAACAGGTGCCTTGGTCTTCTCCTTCGGGAAGGGGCTTGCCTCCCAGATCTGCAAAAAAATGGCAAAAGATTCATCTTCTTGAGAACGCCACCACATCCTGGTATTAATTTCTTCCTGAAGAAGGAAAAAATATTCAAATAAAAAATCAGAGGCGATTCTTTCTTGACCTATCAGCTTAGACGTGGCTAATAGACAAAGGGCCTCAAGCGCCTCAAGGTTACGGGTCACTTCTGAAGACAAATGGTTGTCCCATTGTGCCCAATTGTCTGGTCGATTATAGGTAGGTACCTCACCTGGACCACCCATCTCAATGTCGTCAATGTCGGCGTCGATGGTCTCAAAATGTGGACATTGGTAAGGAGTATTAGTACCTGCCAGGTCCGTAAGCTCCACCGGAGCGTTGCCATTAGCGTAGGCTGGGAGATTCCAGCTACTTGATGGCCAATTTCGACTGGGATCTTGATTGTAATCTGGGCCTCCACAGCTGCTGATTTGTGCCCTTCTTGGGCAATTTGGGCTTGCGCAAGGCGTTCCTCTCAAGGCCTCGTTCGCACAGCACCACGGCAGCGTAATCGTTACGTCTCCGGAGGTGGCGGAGTCTACGGGGCCGTACTGGGGAGCTAGCTGTGGTTGGGACACCAAAGGAACAACATTCAGGTAGCCTCTGCTACCATGAAAGTGCTGCCCTGGGTCGTTGAGGGTGCCGGAGGGCTCGGGGCCGGCAAGACCAGTGGGGCAGGCACGCGAGGAGTCTCCCTGGATGTTGTTATTGGGGGTAGAACCGGACACTCGGACACCAACGGAGGCGAGAGCAGCAACAACTGAAGCAAGGTCCATGCTGATTGTGGTCCGGCAGAAAATCCCAGTCTATGAAGAAAATTGAGGGGAATTATTCTAAATACATCTGAGTGTCCAAAACTGTCTGAAAAGATTTAAATAATCCAATTATGTAAAAATGTTTGGCCGATCTGGCCCGCGAGCGCGCGTCAGCGGCAAATGGCGATTCCAGCTAAAATAGCGGAACGCGGCGGATTTACGGGAAATGGACCGCGGAATCAAATCCGGCATATCAGAAATATATAGGAAATATCCTGTGACTGAGCTGCGAGGCGGCGATTCCGCCGAAGCAAAGAAAATGACCAAAATGTAGCCAATCTGGGCAGAATGTCTGAAAATCTGAGCAGATGGGGCTAGCCGCACTTACATCTTGTTTGTGGCATGAACATGGCCTGCATGAGAAATGATTCCAACATCCATTTGCATTCTTGGTGTTCACGGCAGTCCTGAAAAACAAGCATTGTTGACTGAATCCTATGCGCGCGGCCTCGCACATGCAAGACAAAACAACATTCAAAGCACAAGCATGCAGGATTGTATACTACCGCAAAACATATACAACATGCGGTCAAAGGGCTGCCCCATGCGCGAGGCTCGCACATAGGTTAATCAACCACAGAAACAATCTATTCTTTTTACTTTGGGGGAACGGCTTCAAATTGAATCATTCTGCCACCAACTTCCTGGTTTGATTTTCAATTTGCGCTGCCGGAATAAAGACTTATAACTGTTGACTTTCACATTCTGAAATGCACTGCAGTCCTCATGGGCGAGGCCACGCAAATGAAAAAGGCAAAAAATATATTCTTTGAAACATTGTGATGGGTTCGCATCTGGTAGGGTTGGTTCACAAACGTTACGTGACGCAACGAGTATGTAAAGTGTCATTGATTTGTTGAAAATTGCTAGAAGCCGGGAGCCCTGGAGGCCCAAATCTTGTTATTGAGCTTGGTTAGTTGTGGCGCTTAGCAGAATGCTTCTCGAAGGCACCTTCCTAGTCCTTGCATCTGAGATCATATTGATTATTGGTGTGGTTTGCGGTACATTGCATTTTATTTCCCGCAAAATCATTTTGTGCGGCCCAATAACGCGCCAAAACAAGTACGATCTATGGTATACTAGTATTTTGTTCCCGCAGTTTAACTCAATTGATAGTCAAAAGCGGGAAGACCCAAGGGTGGTTCTTGTCAAGCTGAATGTCATATGTTAAGTGCACTTGTTGTAGGTGCAATCAGTGATATTCCTTTTTTTTTTGCTTAATACCTCCCCTTGTTCTAGGCGGATGTTCATCATCCGCAAAGCTGAAAGATGTACACTGTGCAAGACATCCAACATAGCTGCTCCCTTCCTTTGGAAGAGAAAGGACAATCCAAACTATTTCTACAATCATCAATTCGATTTGCAAGGCTAGTTTCAGTTGCTTGGTGTCCGCTCGCATATACATATGGTACCATGTAATCAAGTCAACAATGCTGGCAATATCACTCAAGTGTACCTGCCTGCTTGATTCATAAACTCTAACGTCATCACTTGGTTTTGGGGTGCTAATGGATTGTTCTATGTGCGAGGCCCCATGCATAGAACCGATAAAATCTCATTTTGTGCAGGCAGCTATGAAGCCCTCGGCCCGGTTGCAGCCTGAGCAATACCTAGTATACACAGCGCTTGATTCGTAGATGATGAAATCACATAGTTCATAGTCCCGGTACTAGCCCACAGAGGTAACAAAGATGCATTGACAATCATGGGTGTAATCAATGCACATTTACAAGTGTAGAAGGCAAAGTAGGAAGCAACACATTGTCACGGATGGCGAAGCAACTTAGAATGAGTTCCGCCTCTGGGTTACCACAATAGATTCTCGGGTCTTAGAGTGCATGGTTCAAGAGCAGTGGGGCAAAATTTCTACGACGACCAAGACCAAGGATAGGGTTTTTTATGTGTACATCTTGCTTTCAGGCCACATGAGAGCACGGCACCATGCGGTTCCGGGACCGTGTTGTTGCTAGTACACACCACCATGCGCTTGCGGGACCGTATAGTGGCTACTAGGGCGAAATGTGGTTTCTTTCTGATTTTGTCCCCCGCTCGGAAGCGTTGAAGAAACTTCAAATTGCAAGCTCCATGCACCCTATTTGCCGACTAGTAGGTAAGTTCAGATTGCGTCTGCTAATTTGATGCGTTACGGAACTCCGAAGTGAAGGGTTATGTACACAACACGCCAAATTGTAAATCACTTTAGATGGTCTTCCCCGCTCTAAAGTGTTGGAGACCCCCCCCGGATGGCACGAGTGATGCAGACAATCTGCTTACTTGTGCGCCGCGTCTGACTTCCGCCCCCCCTTCTGAAGCTTTTAGGACCCTCCATATGGGAAAGGTGTTGTAGCCAATCTGCCCACTTGTGGGCCACTCTTGACTTTGTCACCTACTCTCATGCGGTGGGGAACCGCATGCAGAAAAGCTGAGGTAGCAACTATGCCTTCCAACGGGGCACTTTCCATTTTGTTTCGTGTTGAGAAGCTCTTAGACCCCTTAGAAAGCAGCGGTGATGAATATAGGCACCAGGCCCAGTTGTCGATCAGTTTTGATTTTTTCCTCCGCTTCAAGGATGCTTCTTTTTTGCCGCCTTAGCTGACCTCCCTACAGCCGCCTCCTTTGAACAAGACTGCCACAGTGTTTCGCGCGCACTAAAAAGCTTACACTGTGAGAACAAAGGTCAGCTAAAATGAGACACCGTGAATATGTGCTTGAAGAGCCAGTGAATCATGGTTTCGCGTTAGACCTGCCATTCGACTTCCGCACGGTCATCATGGGTAACGACACCAATTGGCTGATTTGACACTTGCCAAGAGGGGGGGAGGGAGATGCGGTTGCCAGAATTGAAAGAACATTGCTCAAAAATATGGAAAAAGTGCGGAAAATGAAGTAAAATGTGCAACGGAAAATGGGGTTTTCTTGTACGGGTGTATTTTTCTCCCAAACTCCTATGTTTGTAAACACGCACATTGAAAACATTGATTGGCGGCAATGATTGACTGATTGCTCCCGCCATGGAGAATCTCAGCCCTGGGTCTAACTGGTTAAGGGAGCCGGTAATGTAGGTTGGCCCTGGGGCCCATCACAAGTTGATCATTTGTGCATTTACATGATTATGCCTCTTGATGTCTTTGGAAATGCATAGGGCTACTATACCCAAACTTCTATGTGGTTGTGGGGACCGCGTAGGAAATAAAAGATAAAAGCAGCGTCATTCAACTGCTCGCTATGCAGGTAGCCTTTGCCCTTCCTTCCTCCTATGTGTTCGTGCATGCTACTCGTCGGTCTGATATTGTGCTAGCCCAACGCATCTCTTTCGATATCAAACTTGGTGGCAGGGAGATTTTTTCGGGTCAGTAGGTTATGCTTCATGCGCTTTGGTGCTCGCTTTTGTTGTCGTGGGTTGTTGCTTGCTTTTGTAGAACAGGACCGGGCGGAGCCTAAGGAGTCGCCTAAAGAAGAATTTGTGTTCCTTCCATGGCATTGGTTGCCACCTTGGACATTGTCTTTATTCTCCAATTTTACCAAACATGCCATCACTGCCGTATGTAAACAATGCTATGTACAGTGCCCTTCATGGAGGAGGAGGTGGTGGTGGTGTGAGCTGGACAAAATCCCAAGGTGCCGGTGAACAAAAAGGGTTGTGTTGGTTGTAATGCTGGTCGCGGTGTCTATGGCTGCTTGGATGGCTTGTTCTCTTGTGTCTTTGTGGTACTCTTGTTATGGATTTTTTGGTGACCTTTGGTAAGAGTGGTTCAGGCTCATGGTATTGTGGCTTGCATTTGAGTGCTGCTGATGATGATAATGTGCCCATAAATGATCCTTTCATGTTTCAAAAATCCAAAATGACTGCCGGAGGGAGTGGAAAACTCAAAAGGTTGTCAAGCAGCCAATCCTTGGCTTTTCTTACCGCCGTTGTCGTCTTTTGCCTCCTCTCTTTGAGTGTTGCACCGAAGTGGCTTTAGAATATTTTATGCCAAGCCCATGTGGGAGAACAAATGATTGTGTGGTGCGATAGGGAGAAGAGTTTTGATGAAATTGCATTTGTGTTTGGCTAAAAGGGCCATGTGCCGCCATTCTGACACTAAGGCGTGAATGGTGCTGGCCATGCTTGAATGAAGTGATGCTGTAAATGTGTTGCCGTGCTGCATAGTGCAGTATTGGATATTGGGTCCATAGGATGGGGATGTGTGAATGCACAACAGGGGTGTTTCTCCTAAAGATGCATATTGATCTGTTGACACTATCACTCTTTTCAAGAAACTACAGCCCCGGCAAAGCGTGGTGCGGAATCACACCCTTCTGCTGTGGTTGAAGAGGAGGGGTGTCATTCCTTCGGCAAGATGCAGCAGAGCCCCAATAGTGCCTCCGCCCCATACCCCTTCCAAAGCCCACAACTAGCCAATCCCGTGACCTTCATGGTCTCCATGCCGTCCAAATGACCTTGGACAGTGCTCCTAGACGTGCCTCGCGGGGCATCCACAGGCACCGCACCATAAAACTTCGATACCAAAATCATTGACATGGACATTTAGCGGATGCCCAAGAAAATGTTCCTTCCGCTTCCAAAGGCTCATGGCGCAATACTTTGCACCAGGTTATTGCCACCAGTATTGCACCAGCACCACCTTTCCCCTTACCACGTACTTTGCACAGGGGCGCAGTGTTGGTTCCATCGTCAAAATGGGGCTCACGAAGAGAAGCAGAGCGCATAGAATCTGACATGTCTATTGCAAGACGAAGAATGTAGGCGATGGAAGTGGTAGTGTTGGGCACATATGCAGACGGTATCTGACTACAGAACTGCACATCAGTGCAAGTGCAAGGTCAGACAAAAATGTTTCCGCTTGAGCATCACACTAAGACACCGGCACTGAAAATGCAGGAAAAATTGCAAGGAAAAAAATGCGAACCACATTTCTCCTCCCCCCCTGCATTGGTCTGCCTAGATATTGCGTCCACCTCCTGCATGCCCCAACCTCCAAACTCCCACACCAAAGACAACCCTGATCCTGATTGCATGCAAGCCATCACACAAATCGACAAAACAACATTTGAAGTAGTTTCAGTATGGCTGAGGAATTCGAAACACTGATGAACAGCATACTGTCCAGATTATTCAATTTTCTGGGGACATGTACCAGCCTGTAAGTTCACCCCCACAACGTGGAGAGCGGAGTCATAGCAAAACCATGGGCCTTAAATGACTGAACCATAAGGGTTTGCCTAAATGGGCCACCGACATGCACCCTACAACCGCAAAAAAAATTCGAGACAACTTCATATGGCTGTGCCCATCTACTGAACGTGCTGCAACGACAATGCAGGATGGTTCACACCATCTTTGTTTGTTTTGCTACCTTTGGTACCTTTGGTACATGATCTGCAAATCCAAAACAAAAAGGCGCTTTTAGCACTGGATTGTTTGGCTGTTCAACTTGGTGTCACCGTGCCATAAAGCACTTGGATGACGTCCAGATGCATTAGCATATGTTCCCAATATAGTCATCGCCTGCCAGCATGGTAGATGCCTTGTTGCAACAGGTACACATTAATCCAGTACAGTTACACTGCCATGCATTACTATCAGCACAATAAAAATTTTCAGAGCAGTAATTGAACAAGCGGAAACTGGGTGCTGTGAGGAACCACAGTTTCCAACTCGGAAGAACCTCACAAAGCCTTAGGGAAATTACAGATTGTAGCACATGCTGATGACGATGAGTCCGTCAAAACACATGGCAGAATCCATCCACAGGGTTCATGTGCACAAACCTTATGATGTGGGGGTTTATAATCCTAATCAAAGGGAGACATGACCTAACCTGATGAGACAAAACCGCATAAACAGGGAGGTTGAAGGTTGGATTATTTGATTTAGTTTACAGAGGCAGATGCCAATGATGAAGGAACGAGGGGCGAGGAGAATTGTGTGCACACCCAGAGAGAGAAGGGCTGAGTTGTGGATGCTATCTGTCGGGCCAGCGACAGGAAAATAGAGCATCTCACCTGTGGAGCGCTTGCTCTAACGTGGACGAAACTCATCAGAGTATGCAGCAGTGCCCTGGTGCTGAGGTGGCACTTCAAATAACGCGAAGACAAGAATGATTCTCAAAATGGAGGCAGAACCCAGAAATCAAAACTGCCAAGACTTGTTGGAGCAAAAAGTAGTAACGCCAAACAAAGGAAATGGCGAGGAAGGCCTTTTATGGCAGCTGTATGGCACTAATTGCTCTTTGACAACAATCCCAAGAGACTGTCCTGGAGCCTAAACAATACCCCCCCCCCCTTGTATAAGCTACGCCAATGTCCCAAATTAATACGGTCCCTACGCCTACTGTAGCTTGGACACGGGCGTAGCTTGCGCGCGACACATACAACAACCCACACCGGGCGCCCAGGTTCAAAAAGAGAGGATTGCATGGTGAGCTGGTGCAAGAAAGGGGCATATAATGCACAAACATACCCAAAATCAGAGCTATGTGGGTTCAAGTGGGCAAACACTCACAACAAAACTGTCCATGACTCTATGCAACTCGCAAGTCCGTCACCAAACCCATGTCTTATGTGTCTGCACTATGTTTGGTACCGAATTGAAATTAGGTCCCAAATTAATACCAACCCGCCCCCTGTTCGGGGCAAAAATTTTCCACTGTACGGGCCACTGTGCGGGGCGGACCTTTTTGGGTAAAAACCCTCAGCAGGGCACCACTGCCTGGTGACCCCAATCACCAAAATATGTTCAGACCCTATACCACCAGCAACCCACATAGTACCACAGACCTGTCATAGCCGAGTTGGCAGATGCATGTGCTCATAGCTGGAGAGTCCTGGGTTCAATTCCCACCTCAGGCACTCTTTCCTGGCGCTTTTTCTGGCGCTTCTGGCGCTTTTTCTGGCGCTTTTTCAGCAGTACAGGTGCACATGACATGCATTGAACACAATCGCAAACAACAACAAAAAAGCTGGGTACTTTTCTGGCGCTTCTTCTGGCGCTTCTGGCGCTTTTGCTGGCGCTTTTTCTGGCGCTTCCGGCGCTTTTTCTGGCGCTTTTTCAGCAGTACAAGTGCACATGACATGCATTGAACACAATCACAAACAACAACAACAAAGCTGGGAACCACAAATCTTTGCATCCAGCCACTCGCCGGCTGGGTAGTGTACCCTGAGGCACAAAGTGCAACACTACACAAAGGCCCATTGTGGGATGCGGTGGTTGACATCCCCATTCACCATGGCCAAAAGGTATCCAACTGCGGCCATTTGATAGAAAAACGAACACCAAGTCATCCGATAATGTTCGAGGATCCTTTTGAGGTAGAGTTGTTTGATCGGAGTCCGCCGGGAGTGTCACATCAGACCCTTCTCGAAAAGCCTCACGCTTTGCACGGTTTTCTGTCGTCAGTTGAGCCCTATATTTCTTTTCACGCTCCTTGTCCCACGGTTGGGTGTTGTGGCTAGGGTTCCTCCGTTGCTCTGCTCGTTCTTTGGCTTGTGCTGCCTTGTGTTGTCGTAGTTTTTCTCGTTCCTCATACCCTGCAGCCAACACATATTGTGCTCCATGGGAAATTTGGGCTGCACATTTCCTGTCATGACCATCTCGTGTAATATGAGTTGTGATGACGTCATCCCTCGTGTAGTCCAATCTTTGTCCACAGGGCCTACAAGTCAGAACTCCATTGTGGTTGTACAACCCATACTTTCCATACTTTGCTACACGGTCATCCACGGTGATGGTCTTCAATGTCCTTTCTTTCTTTGCTTTGCGTAAAGGTTTCACTGGTTTCACTGGTACAGCACGCGTGGCACTAGTAGTGGCTGAACTTGTTGCAGTATCAGCAGCGTTAGTAGCAGCAGTAGTAGTACTGGATGAAGTAGCGGACCGATTGGACGCTGACCCAAAAAAAGGGTTTGGGCGGGCTTGGCGGACACACAGTTCAACAATAACCCAATCTTCAGCACAATCAGAATGCTTCTGTCGAAGGGTACAACGATCCGACTCAGCCAAAGACAAAAAAGCAACAGTTTCAGCATTCTTGGAGTGGCATACATTACAGGGCATAGTCTGGTCAAGAGCATAGGGGAGGGCAGGAAAAAGAGACAAATGGGTGCCTAATATTGCCTATTTCTGTGCTATGGTTCTGAGAACCCAGTGTACGGGCCACTGTTCGGGGCTGTACGGGAAATACGGGATTCCCGTACGGGGGGGGGGTTGTAATACGGTCCCTACGCCTACTGTAGCTTGGACAAGGGCGTAGCTTATCTGCAGAGCGGTGGAAAGTCCAGCATTACGTCCCCACCGACAGACGTATGCCCTCATCAAGTATCACGCGGCGGAGCCGCGACACACATTGTCCCATCTGTCCAGCGAGGCGCCACAGCTCCTCCTCAGACACGGCGCCGGAGGCGCCGCCACAGTTCGTCAGGATAGGCCAGGTCTCCCTCCCTACCCTCAGCAGGAACTGGGTTGAGCTGGCTTGTACCTCCAAAAATGCAAACCCCCCCCATGTCGTCCACTACGATGAACCCCCAGCGGCCTGCCCGCCGGGATTCGAACCCACGACCGATGACGTGGGAGACAAGCGTGTTTCCGATATGCTATTGTCCGATGTGCTGTGCACCGGCCGCTCCAACCACTAGGCCTCTCCACCCCCCGCTGGCCTCAGCTGTTGCTGCTGCGGTTTGCACTTAGTGCAGACCTTCAAGGCTCAAATCGGCCACGTCGGCCGATCTCCGGTTGCGTGTCTGCCGCCTTCGCCACCAACGGTGACTAGGGAGCCACGCGTGTTTCTGGTATGCTCCTCCCCTATGTCCTCTCTCGTCCTGCCCTCACTCACGCCCGTTCTGCCTTCCTACCCCTCTTCCGGGGGTTGTCACTCACATCTGTGCTGTAATCCTCACTGTCCGCCCACCCCTGTGATCCCGAGCTCGTAGACGTCCCTGACGAATCCCTTTCACCAAACAGGCTCCCTGTGGTAAACGAGTGGCCGCTGTCACTGGCTTCCCCCTCCCCTGAGGACATCTCCTCGAGTCCCAACTCCTCCCACTGCCGCTCCAGGCAGCGTCGTTTCGGGGGGGACTCTTCATTGTAGAGATGCAGCAGCCTCCCCTGTTCCGCAAGCTGATCTGCCTGTTCATTCCCCTCTACCCCTAGGTGGGACGGCACCCACCGCACCTGGAGCCGGTCACCTGCGAGCTCCCGCTCTGCCAGTACCGCAATCCACAGGTCCTTATGCTCCACGTCCTTTCCTGACACCCTCCACTGGTGGCGTTGCCACTTGCTGGACCACTGTGTGATCCCCTTGTACACATACTCTGAGTCCAGCACCACTACCATGCGCTCTTCCCACCGCCGACCACGTACCGCACAAAGAACCCCCCTGAGTTCTGCCCTGCTCACACTTTGTTTCTCCCCCAGAGGGACGAACTCTGAGGCATTCCGCAGGGCACTTGGCCCGTACCATGCCCCCAAGGGCGTAGCTTATACAAGGGAGGGGGGGGGTACTTCAGTAGGGAAGGACGCTATGCAGCCAGCCACGCATGACACTGCAGATGTGTGTGCTGCTCACTGCCTCCCTGTGTGCATGTGTGTGCAGGTGGTATGAGAGGGTAGGAGGGAGTGTTCGCACTGTGTGTGCACCATGTAGGGTAGTTGAACAAATCTCCTAGCAAAGGGTCCACATTGGCAGGTCCTGTAAACTCTGGAGGGTGTAGCTTTGGTGGCTGGCTACTACTTCCTAGATGCTGGCTACTACTTGCTGGATTGTTCATGGTAATGCCTGGTGCCTTCTGGATGGTTTGGGGTACCTCTTCCTGGTTATTTGGTGGTATTTCCTGGGGTGTCTGGATGTGTGCTGGTGGTTCCTGGTGGTGTCTGGTTGGTTGCTAGTTATTCCTGGTGATGGACTGCTCATTCGTAGTTCATTTCAATGTGCTGGTGCCCGTGGGTGATGAACAACTTGGCCATTAACTTCATACTTGATTGACGAACTACCTACATTCAGACACCGCTTGAACAGTGGCTGCAACTTGGGCACCAGTAGAACATGTGTACGCGACCATCACACCACTGGGATGCCAGGAAAGAGACAATGCTGTGCAGAACGTTGTGTACACACAGTTTGTGGCCTTTTTGTTTGTTCAATCCGAAACCATCGACAATTGTTCGAGAGCACTTCAGACACATGGTCTGAGACCGCACATCACCGTCCCCTGGTACCAACCCGCCATCCTCACAGAGAGGGGGCATAAGGTTGTGGGCTAGCTCAGCGATGCAGCATGTGCCTTCCCCAGGGGCCACTCCTGCCTGATGGCTGGATCAGGGGTCTGTATGTTGTAAACCGAAGCCATGTGGGAAGATTGCAAGGCGCCGCAGGTGCCTCCACATTATCCGTGCAATATGGCCCGGTCTACTTTACATCGCAGCCTGCCTGAGCAGCTGAGTGGCTGCAACTTGGGCTCCAGTGCAACATGTGTACGCGACCATCACACCACTGGGACGCCAGGAAAGAGACATTGCTGTGAGCACACAAGTTGTGGCCTGTTGCCCTACCAACTGCATGAATTCCCCTCTGGATTAACGGAACTGGTTCGTGCAACAACTCCAGTATACGCACCGTGTGCGCACCATGTCCAGTACTCCCTCTGGGTTTGTAGGTGGGGCTGGGATTGATGGGGGAGATTCATCATATAAACGACGGTGCTGGCCTATTAAGTTCACAACTGCTCACCTGCGAAGGCACGGTGGAGAGTTAGCGGTCAGGGAGCTGGTCCCTGCCACTCGAGGCCTTCAGCCAGGTCAGAGGCCTTCAACCAGGTCAGAGGCGTATCAGCCCACTTGGTGGCACATAAAGGATTGGTTGAACAGTTCAGGTTGCCCTGCACATGCTGGAAAGAGTGGCAGTCAGCATAGTGCAAGAAACGGGTTCCATTGCAAATTGGCGCAATCAAAACCACAAGCAAGTCTCAATACCAGCTTTTATGCCCAGCAATCAGGAGGCTGAAATCTGATCCATTGCTAGATAGAACTGCATGTGGTGTCTTACTGGACAGGATACTGTCCCTGGAAAATTCAGGTATGTCACTCGCATTATATGCAGCTGTTGCCACGTGGTTGAAAAGGAACATGCAGAAGGTGCAGAAACATTGCTACTGCTGGAAATTTGGTGAAAATGAGATTGCCATGTTATATGGCAGAGCTTTGATTTTGCTCGCCATCATCCACTGCTGTGCACCGTGGGAGTGTCAGGAAGTGGGTCTGTCTGAACACACGCTGGGCATGCAGTGATGGTTGAAAACTCTCCCTCGGGAAATTGCATGCACCGTGTGCACATGGGGTTGGAATTTTGGAGTAAATGCCAACCACCAGTCCACAGGCCTGCCTCACAGAGACAGTATTCTAGGACTGTCCAATGTGCCGAGTTTGGCCTACTATTCCACAACCACTGCAGGAAATAATGAAGAACTTCTCTGCCGAAGATCCTGAGTGACTGGTGCACAGAATACCTGCTAGGCACTAGTGGACCCCACCCCTGTCACACTAGTCACACAGTCACACCAGCCCCCAATTCAGCAAAGAACACGGCTAGTGTGCATGGCTGTGCACCGGCAGGAATTCTGTTGTTCACACCATTCACAACGGCCAACAGATACCCAATCTGTGTCTCCTCATGCATGAAGGAGGGTCGCTTGGCATTCATCTTTCGCGATACTGAATGAAACTTCAGCAACGAATGTGCTCAGGGGGATCAGTACATCGATGGCAAGGCAGTGTATCCACAGTGCATACAAAACCCCTAATAATATTATTCCAATCCAACAACAATACCAAACGCCCACCCTGCATCCACTTCCTCAACGCACACCAGCAAACGAGTGGCACGCCTAAAATATTCAATGCTGCCAACAGCCATGGCATGACTCTCCGATTGCTGTGTTATGACAGGCGTCGTGGAGAGTTATTCACATACCAGGTTCTACTTCAGTGCAGAAGTGGGAAACTGCCCATTTTGCAAGCAAGAAAGGGCAGTTTCCCCCAGACATGCAATGCAGGCAAGCCTTGATAAGTCGAAATGCAAAGCAAACACCCAACCTGCCCTACCTTTCTTATGTCTCCTGCTGCAGCACTACAGGCCTGCCAAACTATGGCAGTCTGTGAAAAAAAAATTAAGATTCGCAATGAAGGCAAGAGGCGCCTTCCAAAAAGAGAAATAAACAACAAGGGAGCCACTCCAGGAGTCAATGATGGAGAAATACTACCCTCTTGTACTGGACTACTTGGAGGTTATTGCACAGCACCTTCCAACGGTCACGAGCCAGCAGGTCCGCGTATTGGAGAGCACTCCTGCCCAGACCTGTCACATGCGAGACTGGGTCCGCCGGTTGCTGTCCAGACGGGACATACGCGACATGGAGCATCGTCGCTGACGAGAGTAGGTGTACAACAATAGCTTTAAGCACTCTGTTCAGGCGCCAAAACCAGGACCTAGATTTCAAATTGATCATGGCCCAAACTGCTTGAATATTCCCCTGGAGCATGCAAAGCTGACCCAGACCTCTCCTACCAGCCAAACACACCAAAATCCAGACCCCATACAGCTCAGCCACCTGCTGGGTGATGATCCGCAGTCAAAGACATGGGCAACGCCGGCTGGATCAAATACACCCACACGGTACCTCAAACATCCCAGCCGATCGTGGGTTCGAAAAAAAACAACTGAGTGAGTCTAAGAGATGGCAACCGGTCATTGTGTATTGCACCTATCTTTGTAAAAAACATTGTAGCTGCTGGACTTGCTCCTGGATTTGCCTGATAGCATCCTCAGAGGCTCCTCCCGCAACCTGCGTAGGCTGTTTCTCCTTGGCATCCCCAGTGGGCTCCTGTTTCAATCTGGGATTATGCAGCAGCAGAAATATCCCCTTTTCAGATTCATATCGCCAGTGAGTAACGTCCTCCAGGCAACTATGAGATCCAATACCCTCTCTGGCTGTATGGGTATCTTGAGTTGCTCGACCATGGCCTGGACAAGCTGTGGCACATTTGCACCAATTGCCTGCCATCTCACCACCAGATCTGCCACTCTGCCCGCCAAGAAGTCCTTGGGCACTCTTTCATACCACAAATGAAACCCACACTCCGCGAATGCCCTGAGCTTGACCAGCTCAGGCTCTTCCCCATCCGCTGGTCTCTTTCGAAACCCCTTTTGTGATTCAGCCATGACCAGACACCTGGGTGCTCAAATATAAAAACAGATCTGAAATCACCATTAATCATTGTTGTAAATTAAATTCAAACACGGAAACCGCCCATTTTGCAAGCAAGAAAGGGCAGTTCCACTTCAGTGCAGAAGAGGGATCAAAATAGACTGCAACATATTTACGCACACGCGCATACAGATATATATGCACTCAGACAACGCCGTAGTGCAGAATTGGGTGTATGGCGGATCTCAAGACACACGCATCAGCGGTTCCAGGGGAACAATGTGCGATTAGTTTATTCCAGACATAGTGTGTGCATGGGAGACAGGCCCAAAAATAACTGTCCCATGGGAACCAAAAGGACTCACAACAGGGCTACGTCAACGTGTGAGCCTTCTTTACATGCAGAGGACGACGACACTTCTGCAATTCTGCGCTCTGGGAATGTGTTTCCCTTTATAGGCTGACATACGGCGCAGTCACTCGTGTTCTGTGTGGCACCTGCCGGTCTGGTATGTATGATGGTGTGTGTGATCCGTCCATGTAGAGGACGAAATCAAGGCGCGTTGCACAAACAAGTCCTTGACGCAAACAGGGGTTTTAGAAGTCAACACCAGGGTACCAAAGCAGGCAAAACTCAAGTGCCTGCTCTGCAGCAATGGAGGCATCCAAACTCGTTCCTCATAGACAGCTTTGCTGTACGACAACCAAGATAACATGGTCTGGTAAAATAGCACAAACGATCAGGAAGGCAAGCCGGAACGAATTAAACATAATGCAAGAGGACTGACAGTCACTATAGAACCCATTCAGGGGAAACAGCAGAAAAACTCAATGCACCAATTCCGGGTCAGCTCATAACACAACGTGGTATGTCCGTTGGCAGAGGCTACAGAAGAAGTTACTCAAACAAGGCCAATCAGTTGAAGTCCAGTTGATTGCAGTATTGCCCCTGCTGGAATGTGAGGTCCTGCATGGATCACACCAAGCAGGGAGCAGTCCCGCAAAACAGAGGCCACGATGCAGTTGTTGGGAATGCCGCACACGCACCATCCCTGACCCCATGACAATCAAACTACATTGAACTGGCAAAACTGTGCCACGTTTCGCTGAGAAAAAGGGTCAGCGACGCCGAGAGGCTCTATACATAGCCATTTACTCACAATCACGGCCAGAAGATACATCATAGCAACACTTTCTGTCAAGCAAAGCCCACAGTGAACCATGACGTCTCGTTGATGACTGAAAGCTCAATCAGACATGTCACAGAACCTCGGACCTCCTGCAACATGGACCCGAATCAGTCTTCTGTAACATTGGGGAAGCGCAAGCTTCTTCGCATCAAGACGCTGAGATACCATGAACTGGAGGGGAACCTTAGCGAATCAAATGGAAGCGCCGCTCTCACAAAGTGCTCACTTTGATGAGCTAGCGTGTGTGCCATATACGCACTAGAGCATTCGGTCCATGCACTGTGTCAGAGATGGTGTGATTCCTGATGTGCTGAAGAGGATGTGCTGCAATTGCAACACCAGCCAGCCATAGCCGTAGCAGTAATCATACTCATATGAGCTTGCAGACTGCATTGGGGCACATTGTTCCCTTCAGCTTTTTCATTTGGATAACGGAGCTAGATGGCTCTTATAGGGCATGACTGCACAGAGTAGACAATAGCACAACGGACTTTGGCGACTACCAGGTTGGAGGGAAAACCTACACCAACAAAGGATACGGGCTGTGGACAATAGGACTCTCAGGAACTGAGTCTATGCATTGTTCAGCACCACATGGGAACTCTGGCAGGGCATCATTCTCACCACCATTTACAAAATCCCTAGTCTTTAGCTCCAGAGTCTCAAGGACTGCTTGGGTGTCTGAGTGGACAGAACCTGTGGGTAAAAACCGTGGAATGCGCTGGCAGTACACCCAAGACTGACTGTGACTGTTCACTACATCCACAAGTAAATGACTGAGCAGCAGCAGCTGCACATCTTGCAGCTCAGCACCCAGAGTCTCCAAATTGCGGCTCAGGAGGGACAGGACCTCTGTGACATGAGCAGATTTGACCAAACCATGCTGCAAAGCCTCAGCGAAGAGCTTCACACTTCGGACACCACGACACCGCATCATTTGTGGCACGCCCGTGTTTTGCAACCCGCTCTGGCCCAACTCAAGCGTACGTAAGATGGAGGACTTGACCGTGTTGTAGAACAGGCGGTCAAAGGCCTTGTGCTCTGCTCCCGCAGGTGGAGCGCAAGCCTGACAAACTTTTTGCCACCCCGTACCTCACTCAAAGCCTTCGCATGCAGCACAGGCAGTAGCTCACGGATGGGGAGGCCGGTGACCTTGACTGCGGTTTGAAATAACTCCAACGTGTGGTCCATGCTGTTCAGCAGGCGGTCCAAGAAGAGGGATGTGTTCTGCAGGTGTTGGTCAGTCTGCTTCGACGTGTTGAGCGTGCCCATCGTCGATGAGAGAGTCAGCGGCGGGGATGCCTCGTTAGGCCTGGGATTCTTCATTTGCTCTTGTGCCTGCATCCAGCCTTGGAACTTCCTTGTGACCGGCTCTGCAATTTTGGCTGATGTAGTCGCTGGCCCAGCCTTAGGGTGCTTTTTCCAGCACCTGTCCCCAAATTTGCAGAAACCTGTCAACATCCAGACCTCACAAGTGCCACTGTTCTTGTCAACCTGTTGCTGAGGAATGGCCTCACCAGGTGCAGGGTGGTAGTACTTGCAGACGGAGCGCATACGTGACAATTGCCATTGAGGTAGTCCAGGCAAAGAGGTCGAGCAGCTCTTGTGTTGGGAACTTGGTCGTTTGCGCTGCTCCTGTTGTTGCCCTTGTTGGTGGGCTTCGCCATATTCTTGTCGTTGGTCTTTGTTTTGGAGACAGACTTCGGCATCGGTTGTGGTCTTCCCTTCCTGCAGTCAGTTGCTGCAGAGAAAGAGCTGTTGAGGAACATCTCACTGCCCTCCGAACTGTACCCCTCAGAACTAACACCATCGCTCGACTCCATCAAAGAAGAGGAGGAGAGGGACAATGGGCTGACAGGAGTCAGAGGCGTGGCAACAGATGGGACGGACAGCATTGCTCCAGAAATTGGATTAAGAAGAAGCTGAGAGAAAGGCAACAACAGGGAGAAACACGTGAGCAAGGAAACAATGCTTCAATTTGTTTGTGCCAGTCCACCTAGTGTGACGATGAGCTTAGGTATCCGTGTGATAGGGGTGAGTTGCAGGGGTTGTGGGTGCCCAGCATCCATGGGAGGAGCGAGCGGCACAAAACAAATGCCAAGGGAGCTACCCCCACCCCCTTGCATAGTAAGTGGTCACACGCAACGTTTCCCTCGCACCCCCGAGGGTATATACCCCAAAATACCCCAAGTGACGGTTCCCTTGCACCCCCGATTACTGTGCAAAGGACACGCGACACGAAACAGTGCAGACGCAAAGGCGTACGAACAACAAAATGAGCCGGGAACTGCCTGTTGGCCATATCGCGAGGTTTTCCATGACTCCCCTCAGCCCCTCAAAGCTGGGATCATTGCCTCAACAAGTTCAGAGTTCCTCGGCATTGTGGCTGTTTTTCCGCAGGTGTTTACACCCCGCTGCATGCTATGGTACACGGGAGAGAAGTACAGAGTGCGCGGTTCCACTGTGGTGCTCACATGGGAGCCGGCTCTGTTGCGGCCTACCATCTGTGGTGCACTCCATGTGCATGGGACAGGGCTTCTGTCTCTACGTGGGGGGGGCTACCGGGGCTCTGGGGGGGGGGGGGGAAGCAGTGAAAGGCAAATAGGCTCTCGTGTGTGGTGGAAGGGGGCCGAAGGCCCAGCCTTTGTGTGCTTTGTGTAAGCGACTGCGGTTGACCCACTGGTGCAGTAAATGGGGCCGGTGGCCCAGGCAGGTTTGCGGCAGCGTGCTGCAGCGGCTGTGCAGCCGGCTACAGCCTTGAAGATCCGGGTTCGAATCCCGGGCAAGGGGGAAGAGGAGTACGAGGAGGAGATGCGGTTCCGGCGGACGGCGGTACCAGTGACGGAGGGCACTGCTGCAGGTGTGTTGTGTCTGGCACTTCGTTTTTGTGTTGCACTAGTGGACAAAGTTTGACAGGAAAAAGTACGAGGACGAGACACGCCACTGATCCACCGGCGGTACCGATGGTGGAGGGGGCTGCTGAAGGGGGCGGTGGCGGGGACCTCACCGGGGGGGCCCCTGGTCGGACAGACGAACCGGGGTTCGAACCCCCGACGACGACGAGCGCCACCCATGGCGCATACCACAAGACCGTCCATGCCTCTTACCCATATCGACACAAATTAAGTACTTAGACAGACTTTTATGGGGGTTCGAACCCGACCAACCCTGACCAAGGGGGGGCGGGGGTCTAATAGTGACTCCAGTGCACTTGTGACAGTCGGCAGGGGTTGAGGCCCATCGCCCCAACAGGGGCATTCGCGGACAGGTCTGGCAAGACTGGACCTGGCGCCACAGTCCCTACCATTGCATATGTTGTCATCTCCCGGGGCCCTATGTGGATGGAGGGGCATCGGTAAAGCGATCAGGATTGTACCTGTGGTGGGAGGGGGCCAAGGGCCCAGCCCCTTCATGTTTCGAGGGTGCACCTTCATCAGTGCACATGAGGTTATAGTAGACTGGAGTGCAACAATCCGACCCCGTGTCACGGTCACCACCAGGTGCAGAGGTATCAGAGGACATAGACGTCCTGACACTGGATGCACTACTGAGATGGGCATCCATGTCACTGTCTAGGTCGCTGGCAGGTGAGGAATCCGCATCCATGCTATACACAGATAACTGCTCAGAAGACGAGACATCCTCAGTGGAGCATGACCGCATGGAAATGGTGTCCGCTGAAGATTTGCTCACGGAGTGTGTGTCAGAGTCTGTTCCCATATGTTCACTGGGGTCGACGGTCGCATTTGGTTCGTCACAGAACAGAGTGCGCGCACAGGGCAGTGGTGATGGCGGCGCCGCACTTCACACTTGTGCAGCCACATGATTTGGCGTTCTGTGGGCCACCTGGTGCTTGCCCGTGGAGGGCAGGTACCCTGAGGCCAGCTGTATCAGTCCTAGTTCATTCGGATAGGGCCCCGGAGTAGTGATGAAGGGGATGACCCCTGGTTCACAGGAGGCATCCGTGGAATACCCATCCGAGACGGTACATGCAGTAAGGACAGTGCTAGCACTGCCTGCTGGGGAGTTGGCACTGGAAATGATCGTAGAGGGGGTACATTACATACCCCCTACCGGCAGAACCAACAATGCATGGGGCGGGGAGCCCCTGAGGGGGGAGACACTGCTGTCACCCCGGGGGTTCGCATCCGTTGGGGGTAGGTTGGCTGGCACATCTGGGCTATGTATGTGTTGATCCGCTTCAGGGGGCCATGAGGCAACGGATACTGGGCTCGCATACGCCCCCGTGTCACAGGCGCATGGTCATCACCACACAAGGGGGGGGGGGGGGGTGGCAGGCGGCAGTGGGGCGAGGCTCACCGCCAGGGGGGAGCTCTTGCGCCCGCACTCAGCCAACTCATCAGCCCTTTCATTCCCGGGCACTTCCACGTGGGAAGGCACCCAGACCCATTGCAGCAGAGCGTGACTATCACTGATGAGGTGCAGCAGGCGTTCCCACAGGTCTGCATTTGGGACTGGGCCTTTTTTTGTGCACCAGTTGCCCGCCTGCCATTTATACACCGGACCTTGGATCCCAGAGCAGAGGTAGAATCTGTAGCTACGAGAAGCTTGAGAATGTGACGGGGGCCGAGCAATGCTATGGCGGCCATTAACTCAGCCCGATTGTTGGTCTGTGATTCATCAACTGGAAGGTATCCTGAGAGCTCAAAGCCAGAGACCGGTATGCATGCCCCATACCCACCGACCAGCCCCACTTGTGGATGCAGTTTGGCCGAGCCGTCGGTGTACCCTGTGACCCAACCACCTGCCTCCATAGCATGGATCCTCTCCGTAATGGAAGCGGCCTGTTGTGCATGCTGTGACTGTTTCTTTTTCTTCGAGGGGGGGGACTTGGGAACTCTCTGCGCCCACCACGACAGTTCAGGAGCAGGGAGGGCCTCAGTTTCATTGTACTCTTGTACAAAGTGCCTGAACTGGAGCAGGGGTTGGACTAAGTGTTCAAGTGGTTGCCACTGCAAGAGTATTTGAATATTGTCAATCCACGCACACAAGAAGGTATTCAGGGAGGGTGTGTGACTAAGATGCGCCTTACACCGGGTCCACCAGTGGGCTTTCCTGGCAGCCCATGACAGGAGGGAATCCACCGTTTTGGTGGCCTCAATCGCACCAAGCCTCCACGTGGCGGTATCCACTCCAATTACTTTGGAGAGTAGGACATAGACATGCGGATAAAACTTGCAGTATCCGAGCATGGGAATGGGAATGGGAGCACGGGCATGAGAAACGGACTCTTTTTTTGTGCGGCACAGCGGACATTTGTCAGTGTGCGATATCGGCTGTATTCAGTGCTGCACTTTGAGTTTCCCCCAAAGTGCTGTATACACAAAGTCATTTAGGCTCAGCGGGTATTGGCAGTTCCGGAACTGCGACCAAACATCTTTGGTCTGGCGGTGCGTGACCTGGGGCGAGGGTGCAATATGCTGCAGGGTCAAGGACTTCGCCCGCCCATGCACCCACGCGGTGGGCCGAGACCAGTCAGAGATGACTTTCGCCTGGAATTTCTCTAAGGCGGTGGCATAAACAGGAACCCAGGTGCTTCCCATAAGTTTGGCACAGGCCGGCAGTACCTGCAACTGGTCGTCCGGCAACTGGCCTACTGTTAGGACCCCTTTTCTGACTAAGCGCAGGGCCACGTATGCACGGTGGTGCTTATTTTGGAAAATGGCAGAATGCCGGACGGGTAGGTCACGGACATTCTCAAAGGTCAACCGATCTGTAAACCTGCGCGCCTCCAAGAAGGCCCGAAGGCTACAGGCCAGGAAGCAACGTGGTTGCCAAGGCTTGCGTAAGGTACCTAGCCGGGTGACAGGCAGGAAATGTGGCCGTAGAACTAGTCCTACAGTATTACACCATCTGTGGAAATCCCGTACCGGAGCTGGTGGAAAGATACATGTTTCGGCTATGTGTGCCACGACTGGGAGCCCAGCTTGGGCCATTAGCCAGGTGTGTGCCAGTGGGAGAGCGTGTCCCCCATGCTCCTTGGTTTGCGACAGTTGATGCAGTGTGACTCCCCAGGAGTCGAATGAGAATAGTATGTTGTGGATGTTGGTGAGAGCAGATGATGTGGTGTGGTCCGCTACATATGCACGGGCAGTCAACAGCAGTACAGGCAATACCCATGTCTTCAGCAAGATTAGCCTTTCTTTGATAGTCAGGTTAAAATATGAGACCAGTTTCGCCCTGCAGAAGGCCTCCGCTAGGGGCGCCGCGAACGCCTTTGCTGGGGTAACATGGCCAATGAGGACCCCCAGGTATTTAACTGAGCTTTTTTTCTCAAAGGCACAGTCCTGGATGACTTGAACCGCTGTGGGGGGGGAGCTCGCCTTTTACAACAAAGGCAGATTTTCCGGGATGTATCTGTAGCCCAGAGACCAAGGAAAACTCCCTGAGAATATCAAGTGTGGCCTCCAGCATCGCCGCCATTCGCGGCACTGAAAAGGACAGTAGCATGTCATCCACACAGAGGTAGATGCGCGGCGGGTAGTCCAGCTTACGAAATGCAAAACAGATTATGGACATGCAGAAAGAAAAGAGCAGCGGCGACAGGGGGTAGCCCTGTGCGATGCCCGCCTGTGGCCGAAGAACTGATGTTTTGATCACTGTGTGGCCGACACAAAACTAATAGTCCCCTTGCAGGGACTGCATAATGAGTTGGATGACCGGTTCTGGTAAATTTATGAAGGCAAGCACACTGTGTATGAACACATGTGAAAGCGTGGGGAATGCATTTTGATAGTTGATACTCAGCAATGCCATCGCCTTTGCCGTGTCCCACTCGCTGCGCACCCCCCATATGTGGTTGATCATCTGCCTGCCCTTAAAGCAGCCAATCTGTTGGGGGGGGGGGGCGCGATCTGCGTCAATAGTTGTTCAATTTGCATCAATAAAATTGTCATAAGCCATTTTTTTTTGATTTGCTGAACAGCAATGGGGCGCAGCCGCGCCACACTGCAGGCACCTGCTGCCTTTGGGATGCTGAATATGATACCAGTTCCCCATCCCTGCGGGAAGGTTCCTTGCTGGGTGGCCCCTTGGATGATTCTGAACATCAATGGGGTGAAGAAATCACGGAATGACTCATACACCTGCAGGGAAAACCCATCTAGCCCTGGGGCAGCCCCCGGGGCTTGCCTCTCAAAGGCTTCGCGAACTAGTTGTTCGCTGTTTTGTGTGAAGAGCAACGGGGCTAGCCTGATCACAGATGCCAGCACATTCAGTTTCTTGAGATACACGTCGCATCGTTCCTTGGTTACCACGTCCTGCGGCCTGGAAATACCAGACCAGTGATCGCATAGGACCTGTGCTACCTTGTCTGGATCTGTGATAACGTTACCTTGTGCATCCCTCAGCCAAGACATTTTCTTCTTGGACTGTAGGTTCACCATCAGTCTGTCTATCTGCTTTCTCCTGTGTTTGTGTGAGATGTCGCTCATGGGCTCATCAGCAATCACTCCCTTGAGCAGGGCTAGTTGGTCCAGCCCCACTGTGTCCCTAGTGTCAGCCTCATGGCAGGCTACCAGCATAGAAAAGGCTCCTGCGTGTGTTTGGGGCCGTAGTCCCTGTGACTGTAGAAATTTCCAACCCTGGGGGGGGACATAATGCACAGTAGAGGAGAGTAGGAGTGCCTGTAGGTTGTTGAACTGAGCCAACTTTCGTGAGTCAGCATATTCACAGGCATGCCGTTTTATGAGCTTCTCAGCTTGCCCCCATCGGTGTAGGGCTTGCGAGTAACTCATACTCGGGGGGAGGGGGGTTACCCCCCCCCCCCGTACGCAAGCTCTTGTTCAATGTCAGCCACTAGCTGCTTATCTTGCAAGAACTGCAGGGGGCATTTCCATCTGGGTGGTCGGGGGTTGAAGATGGGCGGGTGCACCTTAAGTACCACCGCTTTGTGGTCGGAGCGACCAAGGAAGGCCGTGTGAACTGCAGAGGCTGCATCTGCCATGTGCTTAGGCACGTGGATTCTGTCAAGTCTGCGCAATAGCGAGGCTGTTTTATCCTTGTCTTTGTCATTTATATATGCTGGCCACGTGAATCCCTTTGGCATGCTCTGGGACTCCCTATCAAAGTGAACATGCGCCCACGCATCCGTCAGTCCAAGGGCCTCAAGTGCCCGGACCTCTGCAGTTCTGGCAGTCAGCACGTCCTGCGTTTCGTTTTTGGGTGGCTTGGCACAATCAAGAGCCGGGTGAACCAAGGAGTTATGATCCCCTAAGAGAATAATGGGCACCCCGTCCATGGACGACAGAACAGCGTGCAGGTGGTTCCACTGGCGCTCTCGGGCGCGAGGATAAATGTGGAAGTGGGCAGAGACAACAAGTACTGTTTGCTGCTCTATGTGACACAGGGCACATAAAATACGTACATCCACCGCAGAACAATCAACAATAGTCCATCTTTGATGGACCGCAATGGCAGCTCCACCTCGTCCATCGTCGGACACGTTGGAGATCAAGGCAAAATGCCAGTCATTGAAAATCTTGCTGGCATCATGAAAATTGGCATGGGTATTCGAGAGATGGGGTTCTTGTATACCCACAAAATCCAGGCAACTGGAATGGGCATATTTGGCAAGGATGGTGGTCTTTGTGACCTTTTCCCGGTGGTTCCCCTGTGCGTTTTGGTGAGTAAACCATTGATGTTTATGGTGAGCGCAGAGAATTGCGTAGGCCCAAGGCTTCTGCCATGCCCTAAACTCATCGGTCGCCCATTGTCATTCCTCGGGGTCACTTTGGGTGTGAAATATCGTTTCTTTGAACGTATTGACGCGCCGTCCGTCACCTGTGGCTGGCGCGCCACAGAAGTCCCTTGGGGACCTTTCTGTTGGTGTGCTCCAGACGTGTTGCGCATCATGATGCTGCATTTCTGACCGCATTTGCATATGATGGGCCTGTTTTTGCCGGGGGTTTGTCACCTGGAAGGAGGGAGCGGCGTCCCTCCTTTGGAACAAAAGATTTCTTTATTTCTTGATATTCAGAAAGGGAAATAAGCGTGAGGTCCGCATTGGACCTCGTGTCATGTAGCAGCATGCCCTCCCTGCCCTTGAGGCCGTGACCTGAGACCCTCCATGCAGCTCCCGTGGGCTTTCCTGGGTTCCAGGCCATCCTGGTGGCCTTCTCTATTTGAATACCCGCGGCTTGCAGTGTCTGCTTCAGTGCTGTGTCGTCAAACCACGGGGGCGTGTCATATAATATCATCGACTCAGGTGCTCCTGAGTGAGAGGATGCAACTGACTCTCTGTCTGACTTTGCTTGCACATCATTCACCCACCCCCTGGCACGTTCATCTTTGAACAGCAGGCCTTTGGCCTTAAGCTCATGCAGTGCTGTGGAGAGGAATTTTGAGCTGGCTTCAGAGGTGGTGATACCCAATCTCAGGGCGTTCAGGCCAGTGACGGATAATCGCCAGAGGGACGGATCTTCCAAGCAGTTGTACAGAGCATCATACATGGTAATCCACAGATGTTTGGTGTTTCGTTCGGACTGGCTTTATAGAACACTTCTAGGACGACATCGCATTCACCGATGTCAGAGTGCTCAAGCTCAGGCAGGGACATAACTGCAAAATATTCCAGTTGGGCGTGTTTTTTTATGAAGGCAGGTGTGTCATTGTGGGGGATTTGGGCATAAAAAACCTTGGTTTCCACGCCAGGCTGCCCTTGTTTGGGTCGCCGCCGCACTTTCCCCGAGTGGTGGAAGCACTGGGCCCCTTTGAGCTGTAACTGGCGCATCAACAGTGGGAGCCGATCCTCTTTCACCTGTATGGCCTTCACTGCAGGAGGCGGTGGCGGGAGCGCAATCTGATCCTTCCCCAACGTGGAGTTAAGGGCAAGCAACCGGACCTATCTGTGCTCTGGTTTCACTCGCTGTTTAATGGACCGGGCCGTAGACGTGATGACAACTGCATGCACTGTGCTACCATCAGCCCTCTCTAGTGGCCGAGAGAATCTGGTGAAGGATTCCGGGACCCATGGCAGTTTGCCAAGGATTGTGTCACTCCACTCTGCAAGCCTGACATCCCCTTGTGTGGTTACCAACATATCAAGTCTGGATGGGTGAAAGGAGCGTACAAGTTGAGAATCGACGGTGAACTTCACAAATTGCGATATGTCTTGTTCCTTCATAACAAACAGCAACTTAGGGTCACTGTCCGGAATTTTGGCCTTCAGGTCCGACGGGCTGAGGTCGCCCAGGGGCTTCCAGGACAGTGTAGCCTGCTCCATACTCAATAGGGACAGTGATTGGAAGACCATCTTGTAGTCCTCCCAGAAGAACCGTAGCAAGAGGTTTTGCTGTTCCAGGGCTTTGAGTTCCGGGGTGTGCTCCACTCCTCCCCCAAGCTGTGTGGCACGGATGTTGTGCACGGCTTCAACATTGGCACGTGAGAAGCCTCCCGTAGCAGCCGCTGAGCCTGTCGCTGCAGAGGATTGTCCTGACTGATTTGGTTGGCTTTGCGTTTGAACTTCATAGAAGGTCGGTGGGCGTCGGGGCTGTAACAATGACCACTGCCATGCCAGTTGGGCCTTTTGGCGTTCGATGGTATCTTTGGCCCCCGCGCAGTCTCCACCATTGAGGATAAATTCCAGGGCCGTCTGGGGCCAAAAAACGTGTTTTGGGGCACAAAAAGCGTAGCGTTGGGAGGGCACCTCCCGACTTGGGGGCCCCGCTCCGGGGCGCCACCGCCGAGTTTTTAAATCAAAACTTTGATTTGCCAAGGGCACCACCACCTGGGCTCTAGGATGGCTAGAGTAGAGTAGAGCCCGGAGCGATGAGGCAAAGCAATATCCAAAACGGAAAAGAAAAATTGTCCTTGCTTGTTGCTTGCTTGGTTGTGAGCTAGATTTAAGGGGAGAGGGGTGTAGTAATATACCGAGGCTTCCATTTGAATCATGCGCAAACTGCGAGGTTCAACATTCCCACACTCCTACAATGCTGCCAAACCATGAGTTCGCTGTCCATGGAGGGCCTGGCAGGAGCCCCTAACACACTGATTCACAGCTTCAAGACCGTAGGAACCATACTCCATCCCTCTTTGCAGCATCGTCCTCAGACGGGTCAGGCTGGTCAGGGAGGATGACCCCCCAAAAGAGGCCTCTCCCCTTAAATCTAGCTAACAAGCAACAAGCAAGCAACAAGCAAGCAAGCAACAAGCAAACCCTTGCCAAATCCAAGTTTTGAGCCAAAAACTCAGCAGTAGCCCCGCGGCGGCGGCGGCAAGTCGGGAGGTGCCCTCCCAAAGCTTCGCATTTAGTGCCCCAAAACAACCTTTTTGCCCAAAAACGGCCCCAAAACCCATTCAAAACAAACAAACAAACAAAAATGGTTCATACACTACACATGCGCCTTGACTTCATTGTGACAAAGAGCCCTTTTTTGCCCTCAAAATCCACAATATGCCCGAAAAACGGCCCAAAAATGGCTAAAAATGGCCCAAAATGTGCGCACTTTGTGTCAAACAACCCCAAAACCAAGAACGGGGCGTATCTTGGGCTACGTGGCTCAAATCCGAAATCTCAGGGCACCTAGGCCACCTGCGGGCCCCCACTCTTTGTGGTTTCCAAGTGTCAGAATCGCCCAACGAGACGCCTAGACCCCTGTACCAGTGGTCACTTGGTGTTGGTGGAGCCGGAGGGCACCCCGGGCCACGCACGGTGGGGGCCAATGGTCCCCACCGTGGTCCACCGGGGTCCCCATGGCGAAAAAAATCAATTTTTTTCCCAAAAGTGTTCCTTGACCACTTGGGATGCTCAAACAAGTTTTTTTAGCCCTTTTGGAGCCCGTGCGGACGCGTTCTGGCTCTCCAAAATTCCCACAATGCCTAGGCTCCAAATGGGCCCCGGTATCCCGTTTGAGCACCACAAATGCTTCAAGATCATTTTTGGTAAAACACATTTTTGACCCATTTTTGACCCATTTTTGACCTTTTTTTTTGGTCGTGAAACGGCCCATTTTAAAAGCTTTTTGGGGACCTTACCAGGGCCAAAATGGCTCAAAACGGGCTCAAAATGGGCTAAAAACACTTGTTTGTGCACCCCAAATGGCCCGGGATCACTTGTGGAAAAACAGCTTTTTGACCCATTTTTGACCCATCTTTGGTCCCGAAAAGGCCCATGTTCAAGGCATTTTGGGATTTTCCATGGCCCAAAACGCGCCACCACGGGCTCAAAACAGGCTAAAAACTCTTTTTTTGAGCATCCCAAGTGGTCCAGGAACAACTTTGGAAAAATTCATTTATTTCACCCTGTGGACCCTGGTGGACCCACCGTTGGCCCCCACCCTGCGCGGCCCGGGGTGCCCTCCAGCTCCACCAAGTGACCACTAGTACAGGGGTCTAGGCGGCTCCTTGGGCGATTGTGAGGCTTGAAAACCAGAAAAAATGGGGGGTTGCAGGTGGCCTAGGTGCCCTGAGATTTCGGATTTGAGCCACGTAGCCCAAGATACGGCCCGTTGTTGGTTTTTGGGGCTGTTTGACACAAAGTGCGCACATTTTGGGCCATGTTTAGCCATTTTTGGGCCGTTTCTCCAACATATCGTGTGGTTAGAGGGCAACAAAGGGCTCTTTGTCACAACAAAGTCAAGGCGCACATGCAGTTTATGAACCGTTTCCCTTTGTTTGCCCATTTTGAATGGGTTTTGGGGCCGTTTTGGGCCAAAAAGTTTTCGCGGGAGACTTGGAGACCACGACGCGAAACCTTAACACTAAACAACCAGTATCTCTATCATATTGTGTTGTCGAGGCCTAATTCTTGCATTTTTGAATTCCGCGCCTGAAAATTCATCAATATAGCCTACTTGATGGTGTCATGAGGTGGCGATATGTTAGAGCTTTCCCCAGCACAAGGAAACTTGGGCTGTACACTTGTGGAAGCTGCCCGGGCAAATCACCGAAAAACCTGGCGGCATCCAACTGCGGCCTCCGATTGTGCAAAAATATGGTTTTGGAGCCCCCCCCCAACCCATACCTTTCGGAAAAAAGCCCTTTTCCTGAAGATTTCGAAAAGGTACAACATACCCGCACCCCCGGAACACCCTATTCCCAAAAATTGGCCGACACCGGAAATTCCCTAGGTCCACAAAGAGCCCCCCCCCCCCCCCCCCCGTCCAACCCCCATATACATACCGAGGCATCAAATCGATTCATGCTCAAATATTATTACACCCCTCTCCCGAAAAATCTAGCTAACAACAACAACAAGCAAGCAAGCAAGCAAGCACTTCTCCTTTCCATTTCGGCCATTGCACCCTCTCAACGCTACGGGCTCTACTCTACTCTAGCCATCTTAGACCCGAGGGGGTGCCCTTGCCAAATCCAAGTTTTGGGCCAAAAAACTCACCGGTGCCGCCCCGGGGCGGGGGCGCCAAGTCGGGAGGTGCCCTCCCAAAACTGCGCATCTTGTGCCCCAAAACAGCCTTCTTTGGCCCAAAACGGCCTTGGAACTGCTGAACTGTTGGCAAGGGCACAAGTCCTGCAGCAATGCCAAATTTGTTTCAACCCCAACCCTCTGCTTCTCTCCAACGGCACTTCATTGGTTTGTCACAGGGGGAATGTTTGCCCGAGGCTACCTTTGTTTTAAGTATCCTGGCTCTAGCCCCAATTTCATCCTTGCCTAGGGCAGTTGTTTTTTGTCCCCCCTCACCAAACAATCTGCCCCCAAGAAGGCAGGGGTGATGTAGCCACTTCTGATTTTGTCCTCTTCTATTGGGAACCCAGGAGAAGGCAGGGGTTAGGGAGGCGGTGTTTTTGAGTTCTCATATTTCGGCTTATGCAATGTGCTTTTTAGGGAAGCTTTGCAAAAAGATCCCTGGCACATGCCCGGCTCGCTAAACCCTCCCAACCAGTTAAACAGTCCCAAACAACGCCAGGAAAAATAAGAAAATTTGCAAGGGGTCTACACGGAGAAATACTGCCACCTTTAATCCATTGCCGCAATTCTCAAGGATACAACTATACACAACTCCAACTGGCTTCATTGCAGCCAAGAAACCTGAACTGGAAAATTTGGGGCCCGGCAAAATCCAGGTAAGCAAAGAAGTATAACTCGCATTTTTGTGGGCGGCAAAGGTTCAACTGCAACTTTTTGAGCTACAAGCAGTCCAACTGGAATTATTGAGTGCCCCCACCTCACCACACATCAATATGACGAGCTTCCCTGCACAACAAAAAAACAACCTTGGCAGAACCATGAGAGCACCAATGGCGATTGCCCAAAAATCGCCTGTGTCCAGCTGCCTCACCACCTTGGGGTGATCCAGGAACACAACAACAAGCAATGTGGTCCATAGTATTCTTTGGCAATATGCATCCAGGTCAGAGACAAATGGGCTGTACTGGATAATTGTAGACGGAACAGGTCAAGAAGACAGAACAGGGTTTGCAACACTGATGAGGTCACGGATGCATCGTTGCCAGGCCCTCAGTGTTGCAAACTGCAGGAGTTGGTCAGTAAAAGATGCCCCTGTGCTTCAGATGTAGCAGAGGCACTAAATCAATCACTCAGTCACTCAACCACCCACGGGAAAGCAAGTGCAGACTATCCACATGTGACAGCCAAAACTCCGCCAAGTGACCCTTTGCCAGTCCCCACTAAGCTTCACCCCTGCACATTCCAGGGCCACAGGCGAGCGCAAATTCCAGAATCCTCCAATCAAAGGCTTGGATGTCAGCAACAGGGCTATGGCAACCCAACTTGCGCTGGAGGCACAGACTTCGCCCCTCCCCCTTCCCCTCCATCACCCCCTGTGGGCACCCCCAAAGGAGGTATCCCATGGAACACTACACAACACAGTCGAATGAGCCAAACAAGTTCAGAAAAAGAAAGCTAAGCGGACCCTAGATGATTGCTGTTGAAGCTGCTGACTGGGAGATGGGATTTTCAGGTGCTCAACCAAATTTGAGGCCACCCATCATGACTGCCTTTACACACAGTAGATGTTGCCTTATGCAGGCCAGCTGCAGTTTGATAATTTAAGAAAGCCATTTGTGGAGCGGACAACGCTACGATTGGCGGATCCTCAGAAAGCTAAGGGGGGTGTTTCTGCACAGCGCCAACTAGTAATTTAACGTTCCCGTAACCACCTGAAATTCACCCACCTCTGGGGAAGCAAACGTGCACATGGCACAAACAACAAAAATACTCATAGGACCCCAGGCAAATGTCACACAAAACCCTCCAAGACCAAAGGCGGGAAAACAAAACTTCCGCCTGTGCTCTATAATACCCATCAATATCATTTCTTGCGGCCAATGAAAGGGATGCGGGAATGCAATCTTCCCTTAGATGCACCATCATGTATACCCACCTCAAACTCCATGAAACATCCTTCGGTGTGTTGTGGCGTGGCCCATACTTGTCCCGTGTCTTAACATCGGCACACATACTGGGTAAGACCGGGCATACCCAAACAATGTTAACCAAATTATCCACTGCCGCGGTAACCTTCCAAAAATAGCCTACTTTTCGCACAGCACGTGCACAGCGCACAGTGCACCCCCAAGGAGACAGGGCTGAAAGGTCAGGGTCAGGATATGGAGCCACAATCCCAGCCAATCAGCACCCGATGAAAGACTGGAACAAGACAAATTTAACATGTGTTCATAACTGATTGCTACAGGCAAAGCAACCAAATGATTAAGAGACTGCAGTTGTTCCGCAAGATGTGGAACAGCAGCTTCTCTCAGGCTTGGCATAGGGAATATCTGAACCTAGTGTGAGCCAGGCTCAGCCCTAGTTGTGCCATTCTTTGTGCTACTGTCCAAAGGGGTCGGTAGACTCAACTCAACTCAGCAGCATCAAATTCAAAACCGAGCTTCAAGACTCAAACCTGATGACTTCCCACTTGACACAGGACAAGCCCTACTCAGTAACATCACAATGCAAGGTTCACCGGCCCAATGTGTGTCCAATCTATCAGAGCATTCAAATCTCACACAAAGCCACACTGTGTCAGTTGTGTGTGATGATGGCAAACACTTCATTGCGCCCTTTTTAGACCATGTTCTGCCCAGCTCACCATGAACCTGACTGCACGCGGTGGCAGAAAGGGGGCTCTATGCAGTCGTGTGTCTGGAGCAACAGCCATGGCTGCGAAAGTGGCCTCAAGCTGGGACCCTCAGTGTTCTTCCCTTAGCCCTCAAATCCAAGGACAGCTATTGATCGCAATTATTCATCACTGCACAAGGGTGCACGCTGTGAATCCATGGGCACTCTGTCTGTTACCAGCCTTAATTGCATAGGGCATGGCCAGCTGCTGCAATCGCATGAACGACAGCGTTTAGAACGGAAGTTGAAGAACCGAAATTTCGTGGCAAAAAGAAGAGACTTTCAAGCCTTTTCATGCCATTTCAAACAGGTTTGCTAGCAGTTGAAATCCATTCCAACACCTGGACCCTGGTTGAGCTCCACTCAAAGGACACAGATCCTTGCTCACTGGAAAGGGACTGTCACCAAGTGGCAGTACATCCAAGGGCCCATTGTTGATACACACATTGCGGAAACATTTTACTTATTTATGTTACCTTGACAGTGTTCCTTGGAACTCCAATCACACACAGAGATACAAGCCCACACCCTCCTGGAACGCACAAGCTATAAAAGGCTGTGCTTCAACCAAGAAAGCCATTGCGGTAATCCTCCAAAAAAAATGGTGTCATGCATAATGTACCTAGAAAACGGCACGTAAAAGGATACAGGGATCAACAAATAAACCTAAGAAAGCATTGTTGCTGCCAGTTCATGATGGCCCTCAGACTTTCATGTCATAGACACAATGGTCTTCCAGACAGCGGAGGAGGGAAGGGATATAATTCACTATGTCTAAACAAAGTTGTGTACCAACCCCTTCATGCGTCTGGCTGAATTAGCAGCTGCTGCTGCAAACTGATCGTTGCAGTTGGTGCCCATTGCGGGGAAATATACAAATCAGTATCCGTTAGCTTTCGCTAAATGACAGAGAAGCAGTACATCCTGTTTTCGCTGACCAATGGCTCCATAAAATAACGTGTGGTGAGGTTGCAAGCTGCAACAGCACCAAATGTGACGTAAAGGGGCGGGGGGTCATTTGAGATTCTCCTGGAAACCCTCAAGGGCCCCAGTGGTGGGATGCCCCAGAACCAAGGTCTCATGATTTGAGGTTCCTTCGGGGGGAAGGGGTTGGGCAGAGCTTCCCTAAACTGGGGTGGAGCAAGGGGGAGGGGGTCCAGGAAAAGTGGCAGACGAGACAAAGTACAAAAATCTGGTGCCGCAGGAGCAAACATTGATCTTCAGGAGGGTTCGAAGTGGGCAACTTTCTGCTGATGAAGTTTCGTTTGACTCCAATTGCACACGAAGCGGACGTGCAACGTGAAAACCTGGCTTCCCCACAGTGTACAAGACTGAAAACATACCCATCAAGCGGACGGCATAGCTAGCTTTGTTTTTACGTAAAACCTAGGTATGGCTCAGGGTTTCCAACGGGAGGAATCGCACAGAAAGGGGAAGTTGTCACTGTGCACAGTGCACCCCACACACGCACACAGCATCAGAGCGTACAAATGCATTTCAGATCCATGCACCACAAATTGGCTGCAGACAGAACCGAGTGGGAGGCATGGTGTTTTGGAATCCACTTAATCAACCTAGCCATGAGGCCCGTGAGGACAGTTGCTGCAGCCGCCCAAGAGACAGGAAATCGCAAAATACAGACCTGCAATGGAGCAGCCCAAACAAAGCCAACATGCCCCCCTGGGTGCACAGCACTGCACTGTAGAACATCAGTGCAGAAGGATGCAACGTTGAAACATGCCCGCTGAGCACTTGTGCAAAGGCCAAGCTACTTCTGCCAGGTTGCTGCAGAGCACACGAAGAGAAAAGGCAGGGTGAGGGATGCACCACTGCTGTGGTAGCTGTAGGAATGGGAAAAAAGCCTGGACAGTGTTCTGTGGTGAAGGGTGAGTGGGTAGGTGGCAATGCATCCCGTGGGACAGTCATGGCTACACTCAGGGTGTGCACATTTCAACAATCAAAGGGAGGAAACAGCTGGCTTAACAGGAATTTCCCGGGCACAGGGCAGGTTACAGTCGACTGATGGCAATCGAAGGTTACTCGAGGTCAATGCACTACATTGATGCGTTGCGGTTTGAATGGTGTTTGACAGTTCCTTGACGGTGGTGCATGACTCATGGATGGTGCTTGGGGTCAACCCACAGCACTTGGCACAACTTCCCTTCAGAGGTCAAGCACAAGCTCGGTTGCACCTTGACCTCCACAGGGACTGCTTTAATCACTTGCCTAAACTGACGAGCACGACCTGTTCAAACACGTTTCCATTGGGTCGTACCTACAAGGACCGCAAGACCCTGGGGCGCCCAACCTGCAACAAAGCACCAAATGATTATGGTGCATGCACCGAGGGCATCCCATGTGCAGCACACGGGAACTGTGTCCCAGTGGATGGTGCACATGCGATGTGGTGTGCATGCATGTGCTTGCACACTTTTCAGCGCTGCTGCTTTCTACTGTTTGTATAGGTTGTTGCATGCAAATCAAGTACCTCTTCTTGGTTCTGGTGACGTTGGTGCCCTAGGTATGTATGTAGGGCAGTAGGGAAATGGTTTCTTTGCAGAAATGGATGCTGTGCATTGACAGTGAATCGGTGAGCTTGCACACTTGTTGTCTTGAATTTGCCAAGATGTGTGTAACACAGCCAATTGGCCAACGCATATGAATGCAAAATAAGGGTCACAGACAGGGCAACTGTAAACTATAAACTATAAACTGCTGTCCCCCTAACGGATGTTTCTGTGCATTCTTTGTGCATTATGTGCATGTGGCGCATGCAACAACATGCACAACATGCCCTGGGTCACTATTCGCAGAAAGCTGGTGATGAGGGAGCTGGTTAATGAAACCATTGTCCTCTCCGTGACAGCAATGGCTGAAGTGCAAGATGGAGGCAAAAAGTAAGCGCCGTGATGGGGAGGAAGCTCCATCAAGGTGTCAAACGGAGCCGTGGAGTAAAATTGTGAAGCGTGATACAAAATCACATCGCCAGCAATGTTGTTAGATCAACCCAGCCGCAAGAAAGCGCCTACCCCCCGCCCCCCTTGTAATCCCCCCCCCAATGTTGCCCCCCCCCCCCCCCCCCATGTCGGGCCGGTCCCCCTCCATAGGGCGGGGGGGACCTAATTAAAAAATAGACAAATGCCCCCCCCATGGGGGGGGGGGGGGGGATTGCACCACACAATAGTAGCACTAAAACTGTAGTAGTTTCAATGTAAACTAAAGAAAAATTTTCTTCGGCACCTTCATCGCCTAGTTTTTCCTATGCTTTTTTGTCGAAGTGACGGTCCCCCCCATGAGGGGGGCAGGGGATTACAAGGGGCCATAAAGCAACGGATACAGAGCTCGCAAAGACTCCCGTGTCATAGGCATATGGTCATCGCCACAACTCTCTCTGTGCATTGTTTTGCCTTGTTGCAGCACAGCGCAAACCAGACCAGTGCCGAATGTTGCCTTGAGTACACGACACGAGGTGACTATCGATTGTTTCCTGGGCTGTGTGGGTCAGCTCTCCCTCACCCATTTGCGCTGGTCAGCTCAAAATGCTGATTTTGTAATGGGCTAAGCATCCAATCTCATACATTGGGGTATGCTGCGCGAATAACCCCCCAAAAATGGAGGCATAGCTACCAACCTCCTCCTTGAGGTGATTTCCAACACTACTTCTT